>JAQPZY010001627.1:1085000-1545000 GCA_029931535.1 Margaritifera margaritifera
ATCAGAATCCTTTCCTGTATCCAAGCAATATAACCCAATCATATTCTTCAAAGTTTGATGAAATTTTTCCAAAACTCCTTGACTTTCAGGGTGATAGGCAGAAGATTTAAACTTTTGGATGCCTAATTCATGCATAACTTGTTGGATAATTCCAGACATAAAATTTGACCCTTGATCAGACTGGACAGATTTAGGAAGCCCAACAAGTGTAAAAACTTCACAAAAACTTTTACAAAGGTTTTAGTTTTAATATTTCTCAAAGGAATTTCCTCTGGAAATCTTGTAGACGCACACATTATGGTCAACAAGTATTGGTTGCCTGACTTGGTCTTAGGTAAGGGACCGACACAGTCTACCATTATTCTACTAAATGGTTCGTCAAATGCATGAATATGTTTCAGATGAGCCTTGGGTATCTTCTGATTGGGTTTTCCTACCATTTGACAAATGTGACAAGATCTACAGTATTTAGAAACATCACTTTTAAGTTTCGGCCAATACAGATTATTTAAGATCTGGTGATAAGTCTTATTGACTCCTAAATGACCAGCCAAGGGAGTTCCATGGGGTAGACTAAGAATTTCCTGTCTAAATGACCTCGGAACGACAATTTGTTAGCTCACTGACCACTCGACACCAGCGGGTACCTCAGATGGTCTCCATTTTCTCATAAGGACCCCATTTTTCACAAAGTAACAATCTGGGACTTGTGTGGCTTCAGTTTCACTAATAGCCCTCTTAGACAAAAAGGAGATCTCAGGATCTTCTTCCTGTTCGACAACGAGTGATTGTCTTTTGTCACCCTGTTTAGAATAGAGAGAATGAGTTGTAACAAGAGATCACTGTGATCAATACCTTTCAATTGATCAATATCAGAACAGAAAGTGACCTTATCAAAAGACTGACCAATAAATGTTTCAGTTAAAGGAATAATTTTCTGATCAACATCATTCTCAAGAGCTCTTTTTGCCATAGCTCTGGTAACTGCACAAGCATAATACAAATCAGGGATTTCAATCTCAATAGGATCAACTTTTATATCCAAACATGACTTGTCAGTTACAAGTGGATTAACCACGACCTTATCTCCAGCTATGTTATTGCCTAGTAACAAATGGATACCTTCTATAGGTAAAGAAGTCACTGCCCCAACAGTCACAGGTCCGGAAACTAAGTCTGATGCCAAATTGACACAGTGAAGAGGAACGTTTACAAAACCGCACTCTACTCCCTGAATAAGAACATTTTCACTAGAAGAAGACTTCTCAGACAAAGGCACAGTACCTGATAACAATAGACTCTGAGATGCTCCTGTGTCCCTTACTATTTTAATAGGGATAGGTTTGGCAGAATCACCCATAAGTGATATAGAACCTTCTGACATGAATGGTTCATAAGTCTCCAAACTAGAATCAGACTGGGGTATGTTTGACCCAACAATTGTATTCCTTTCAATACAAGACCGTGACCTTGACCTCTTTAAACTAAGAGTATTTGGGATAGCTGTGTATTTATTCTGTTGCTTACTTTTCAACATGTGGCAATCAGAAATGACGTGCCCTTTCTTTTTACAATAAGTGCACGTAGGAAGAGATAAGGTTTTCTGATCAGTCTTATTTGATTATTAACAGTTGTGCTGTTTTGAAATTTAGAAGTCCTCGTTTGAGACTGAAAAGATTTTCCCCAGAATACAGCTTGAAGGGAGACTTATTGACAAATTAAATTTTGTGAGTCAAGGAATAATCATCAGCCCTGCTAGCAGCATTTTCCAAAGTTTTCACTTTTTGCTCGTCAAGATAGGTCTTGACATCACTATGGATGCACTTCTTGAACTCTTCAATTAATACGAGCTGTCTGAGGCTATCGTAATCATGATCAACTTTCTTCGCTGAGCACCACCTATCAAATAGTTGTTATTTTTCTCTTGCAAATCAACATGAGTTTGTCCAGTTTATTTTCTACAATTCCTAAACCTTTTTCGATGTGCCTCAGGACCAACTCATAACCCTTCAAAATGTATTCCTTAACCACATCAGAATCAGTACTTTTGCCAATAAGTTAACTTTGTAGTAACAAAGTCCAATGCTCTTTGGGTCATAACAAGTTTTCAGCAATTTTTCTCAAAGTGGAGAAAGTAATTATTTGCTTATTTTTCCTGAAAAGGGGATACTAACCTAATCTATCTGGTAACATCAAAACCTGAACTTGTGTGTAAAGGGGGGGGGGGGGGGTCCCACTTGCCAGTTCTAATTCTTTTTAAGTTTTATTGCACTTATCTCTCTCTCTCTCTCTCTCTGCATTTGAATTTCTATTAACATCTTCTCTTTCTGAAGCTGAAGCTTTCTTAATTCCAATTTCATCTGGATTTTGAGCTGTAAAGCCAGATACAGACTTCCCAATCAAACCCAAAGCACTAGTATTGAGCATTTCCTTTCCTACTAAATACGAAATCAAAATATTCTTTATATCTTGCTTTGTTAAAGATGCTTTCGCTTCATACAGATTATGATGTCTGACATTTTCAAGCAACTCGTCCTTCTTGAGTAGAATTTGAAACGAAGTTCTCAACATTAAATGACATTGTCAATGCTTGTTGGTTTCACTAAAGATTTCACAAATGTGTAAAATTTAAATCTTTACCAGGGACATTGAAAATTCCGAAAGAAAGTCAATATAAATTGTAATTAAAAGAAATTCACACCCCGGAGGAGCCCCCAATTTCTGTTACAACTCTAGGTCTTAAAATATGTAACAGAAGGAAAGTGAAACCAGTAAAATCAAGTAAAATTAACAAGCAATTTGTTTCCTGACAATTAAAGTAAAAATTCAAAAGACACTTACAATTTATGATTTAAATTCCAAATACTTCTAAATGTCCTAATCACAAATCCAAAATAATAGAATGTTCCGATTGCAATTCCCATAGCCTTGAATGTCCCGATGTACCACAAAGATGTAATCCAAAATGCATTTGAATGAGTTCACATAAATCCCAAAATCATTTATTAATCCAAAAGTCAATGAGCACTTTAGTAATTCCATTGAATATTGTAAAAAAAAAATCCTCTCAAATTATATCTGATTTCAACAACACAACTGTAAATACTAAAAACGACTGATCTTCAGCACCAGTGTGTATATATATATATATATATATATATATATATATATATATATATATATATATATATATATATACACATGCCTACATGACCTATGTCACATACAATATGAGTAATTCTAATGGAAAAATACTGGCCTACCTGACGTATGTCACAAAAGTCTAATTGCGAAATGCCTATGAAAATACTGGCCTACATGACACACGTCACAACTTACAAGCATGGACAAATGTTATGTATTTATTTTCAAATAACCATACAACTTACAATCATAAACAAAAGTTAAGTATATAAATATCATATATAACACTTCTTTATCCAGGTTGACAACATATGTTTAAAAAAGTTTTTCCTGCAATCGCTTCTCCTAGAATGGATCTGCATACATACAACGAGTATGTTACACAAAAGGGAAACCACATCTATAAACTAAACAAAAGCACAGTGAATGGCAGGGCTGTACGAATTAGATAGCCCGACGCCCAGGATTAATCCATTTCTTGGTCGGACAAGTGATTGACGGCAAGAGCTTAGTCCCGGGCAAGTGTAATTTTTCAAAACTTAAAAGTCCTAATTTCACTCGCAAGATTTATGCACCGCCTTTTTTCGGTACAGTCCTCTTCCAGATCATCATTTTTGATCTTAACTGTGTTACTATTAACACGCAAGTCATGAATATAGGGATCATACATGCTTTTATTGGTGTCGTTCGCCTAATCCCGAGGGGGTCGTTGAAGCCTGATCCCGAAGGACGTGGGTTTCAACATTCCAGAGAGATACAGCAACTTTGATACCAGAAAAATAATAATAATAATAATAAAAACATGTATGGTCGCTATTTTTACATAAAACCCCACTTAAGCTTTTAACTTTGCAGATGCAATTTAAAGTTTCTCTAGTGAAGGCGCTGATCCGGTACGTTAGCTTTACTTAATACTTTTCTGGGTCGGCGCGCGCTCCTGATCAGCTGATTTAAATTGAATCAGCGTGTCGCAAGAAAGCCAGCTTCTAAGATCTATTGATAAATAACCATTTTAGCGAATTGTTCAATATAATATCTGTCATTTTTTGAGGAATAAAGTATCTACCAGATCTTTGGCAAGTAATTACGTGGAATTACTCAGATTCTGAACCACATTTTGATATATACGCAAATGAGACTATACACTGGTTACTGTGAAGCAAACGAGTTAAGAAATCCCCTTTACGTGTTTCTTTATTTCTATCGCTCTGAATGAATAATGTGCATTAGAGCAAGAAAGCACATCTTATTTTTCTCTACTCGGAAAATTTCTCTCTTCTATGAGACAGGATTCGGCCCCTAAATAGGATAAGTATAACAACACACAAGGTCATCAATGGCGCATCAAATCCAATATTGACACATCTTGCTTACGGCTACATTGATACCTCGTTCAAGAATGCTGCGCAAGCATTTTTTTTTTAAAGAATATGTGCCAATATGGCTTACTAAAATTTAACTTTCCAAAACATTGGCGAAAGATGGTCGTTCGCAGGTAAAGAATGGCTTTGTGTGTTTATCTTGATTGGAATACAATAAAGAACACCAAATCGGTAACCAGTTGATTTTTTTTTGCGGGAAAGTCAATCCTACAAATCTCTACGTATCGTCTCCTCTGTTCGAATTTTTTTGTGACAATTTTGCGACAGATTCAAGATTATTCTTGTATCTGAGCAATTCTTGTATCTGACAAATTGTGGGGTTTTCTACAGAGTTTAAAATCCGGACTGAATGTGAACTGTTCCTTAGTCATGATATCGTGTACGTAGATTTTAGGCTGATTTAGAGGCCTTATGCCTTCCATAATCAATTTAGACAGATTTATGAGAAGGAAATTACAAATCAGTTTGATTTTATATAATAAAATTTATAATTATTTACAGCATGATATATGTTCTCTCTTGCATATTAAGGCAAAATTAAGTGTCCTTGTAGAAGTTCAAGTTATTCCTAGTCACCTTCGGGAACCATCCAAAAGGTAAATATGGCAATAAGTGACTGACAGGAAGATAATTTGAGTTCAGCAGGGTCTAATCTACCGGAATATATCACATTTCGTTTTTGAACATCTGATACGAGAATGTACTAGACAAAACATCTTAGATCGGTATGCCGACAGGAACATTTATTGGTATTTCAGTGCCGCAAGCTTAATGGCGGCCGCCATTTTTCCCGTTCGCTTTCTGATATAAGATATTTTAGTTTAGTACGTTCTTAAATCGTATCAGATGTAATAGAATGTGATATATCCCGGTAGATTTGAACCTGTCGAACCTAAATTTTCTTCCTGTCGGCCACTTGTAGCAATATTTATTTTCCGTCTGCTTTTCGGTATCTTGGAATACCTCTCTGCTATGGTGTGTGTGTGTGTGTGTGTGTGTGTGTGTGTGTGTGCAGGGGGGAGAGCTTGCACTAAATATAAAAAACTCTATCTTGCCTTTGATAATTTTGAACAATAAAAAATAACTGTTTTTTTGACAAATATGCAAGTAAAACAGTAAAATGAACAGGTTAGTCATTTTAAAAACAGAAACTGCATGTATATACGTCAGGACATCGCACGTAAAAGACATTACAACATTAGGGATCGGCCATTCAATTTTCGGGGGTGGTAGAGGGGAAAGGCCTGTTACTTTATCGAAGAAAAAAATTCGGCCCTCAAATAGCTTGAAAAAATAATATTTTTGCTCTGATTTATAGGGAAAATATAACCTAGAATATCTATTATATTAATTCCAAAAACAATTTATCTAGATGTAAAAGAGAAATAAATATCCTGGCTCAAAAGAAAATCGCAGACCCCCGTCTCCCCCCCCCCTTCCCCCAAAATTAAATGGTCAGTTCCTTCAATTACAGTTCATAATCAAGGGCCTACTAATGAAGAATACAATCCAGTCATATCCATATAATTACATATGCTACCATTGGGCAACATTATAGACATTAGACACTGGGAAATTAAGAAAATAGGAACTAGATACACAGCATAAGTAAAAAGGTATCCAGGACAAGTCACTTTTCCAAAGTCACTTGTCCTGAACAAGTGGCTGGGGAAAACAATTGTACAGCCTCGAGTGACATTCACTCCAATATTGAATTGGAGTGGCAAAATACATATAATATTGAATACATTATAAGACACCTGTTTGGTGTATATTGTGGTTCAAATCTGTAAACAATGTTTGCAAACAGCTGAACTATTCAATATCTAAAAAAGACCTTAAATTATCATCTTTTTGCAGAGTTCTCGATTCTACTACTCCTTCTACCAAAGATCCTCTATTCTTGTACTGTTTCGCTGTGCCTTGGAAGTATTTCTTCAGTATCCTCTCCTGCTGGAACTATGGTATTTCCTAAGATTTTCCTTAAAATGGCTAACTGCTCCTGTTGATTCTCCATAACGTTATCGAATTTCACAAGTATACTGAGCAGGAAAGCTGTAACAGATTTAGGATACCATAAGTGTCAGTTTTAGAAAAACACTATGAACAGTGGACATTGGGCTAACGATGAAAAAACGACTATAGTAATCATTGTCTCTAAAGGTTATCATAAAACATCTAATTAAAAATATTAATTTGCATACATGTGGTCCCATGTATATTATATTCACGATCTGTATCAAGATTCATATTGAATTCTTATCTAATCATGCATTCATTTTCATTTCATATTTCATTTCTCCCGTAACCTTGCTGGTCGTAGGGGCGCCACTGATGACTTTGCGACAATCTCTCTCCATTTCGCCCTGTTCTCCACTGCTCTTTGGGACATTGCAAAGTCCATGCCTGTCCACTCTTTGATATTGTCTTCCCATCTCTTCTTCTGTCTGCCTCGTTTTCTCTTTCCTCATGCATACTACATTACTAATGCATACTCATACATAATACATTTATTGTGATGTGGTAATCCCTAATCCCTAAATACTGAGGTCAGTTATTGATCATCTGAAATATTGTCGTACTTACAATAATACATGTAGAATGCACCTTACTATTATTTCAAAGAAAAAAAAAAAAAAAAAGAAAAAAAAAAATTCCGGCACTAGGTTTCTGAGCATGATATCTGAACATCTGACATGTGTAAATTAAATTATGATGTAAGTAGATTTGGGAAGTTGTAAATACTGTAGCATCATTTGATTTATATAAACTAATTTAAAGCTCCAGTACATAATTATTTTATTTCTCTGTAACTTCTTACTTCATAAGCCTTTTTAAGGGGTTCATTTAAGTCTACTATCCATGGATCGCTTTAAGTTCATCACCCCCACTATTATCATTTGGCAACAACAACTTATTTTATATAGAACACGCGTAAATTAATCTGTTACTTTTATTCTATACATATTTACTGAATACTGACTTATAATTTACTTTCTTTCAGTTCTGAATATATAATTATATTCAGTATAATTGATTTACAATATGATAATTATTGTTTAGATCTATTTGTAACATTTTTCGCATTTATATGTATTATTAATATTTGTAATTAACAAATTCGAATTATCGTGTAGTGTGTGCATTTTCTTTTTACGTTTATACATATCAGCATGTATACATATCCAAAACATAAATGATTTTATTTTCCTTTCTATTTCTCTCTTATTTTATTTCATTTTATTGTATTACACTACATTTTCTTTCATACTGGTCAAGAACGATAAATCTTATGTCCATGATCTAAACGCATGCGCATTTAAAAAGTCTTTTAGTCAAGGCATTTTCCCACGGCACACCCTTTCCCAGTTTATGTGCAAAAATGTCTCTTTTCAGCTTACCCATATCATTTATTTAGTCAGATAAAGGTCACACAAAACGCCAATAATTTATATCAGTGTACAGAGAAATTTGGCAGACCACTGACTTTGTTTTAAAATGGCGCCTACTCGCAAGGCGTTTACATCAACCGAAAATAACCTCACTATCATAATCAAAATGTTATTTTCTATAACTCTTGATGCTAATTATGGATTAATTCATCAATGTACATACCTGGACGTTTCAAAACAATTGAAAACAGCACATACATTTTTCAGCCACCGTGCAGAAGCGACAAGTTGAGCTACAAATTTCAGTTGGCAGTTTTGTAAAATTTGATAAGTCAAAGATTATACCTCATGTTTGTGTACATACAAGCTGACGAATAAAATATTTTCCGACACAAGTTGTAAACTTCAATCAGTTATTTATTTTCGAAATAGCACTGAAAAAAGTACGAAACAATGAGTATTCGCCCTCAGATTTGTACGTTTGACACAACAGTGGTATAACGTTGTAAAAACGTAACATATTGTCCATGTATACATGACACAATTTGCTGTGTAAACAGTTATTTTCATTCCAGATACGTGTTTTTTTATATATAAATTTTGCATATTTTTGAGCCTGTAGAACAATTACGATTATGTGCATATGCAATGTTCAGCAACGTTGCCTCGACGTTAGTTCCGCAGCATAACACAGAAAATTCTCTCTCTCTCTCTCTCTCTCTCTCTCTCTCTCTCTCTCTCTTAATATTAATCCATGAACCAAGGGCTGTAAGTTATTTGTAGTATAACAACAAAGCCTTGAGCAAGTGCTAAGAGTTTTCCCCATAAAACCTGACGGAAAAATTTGTATTGAATTGACTATTATTCGTGTAGTACAAGTGTTTCGTTGATTCTGAGGTTGCCACAAACTTCGAATATAAAGACCCAGCCGAATATTATCCATTTATGAAGACAACAGCGCCTGATCACAATCAAAGGCATATACATGAATTCATATTCTGTCGAAAACGTCATTTTTTTTTTTAAAACACGGAATTCGATACCCACCACAATTTATGAAGTCACTTTATTATGGTCAGCTATGTAATATTTTGAAGTGGACTTCTGTAATAGTAAAAGGAACGGTAATTTACTGTGAACCAGATATATAGACAAATTCAAACAGTATCTATACACTGTAACCGATTGCCGGTCTTTAAAATGAATTCTAATTTCTGTTTTGTTTTGTTTTGTGCGTGTGCGTGTGTGTGTTTGCTTTTTCTTATGTTAAATAAATAAATTGAGAAAAATATGATTTTTGAGGTAGTACTATTATTTCCACTCTTCTAAACCTACAGAAATGCGAGTTACAAATGTCCTTTTACATATTAAGAATCAAGCACGACTACATTTCCAAACAAAGAAAAGCGTTTGCAATCTGTAAGTCGCCTGCTGGTGTAGTGATATTAAGATTGCATCAGACATTGTTTATTCGTATTTATTCGCCGTGTGATGGGTGATACAGCTTTATCAGAAATAATTTAATAGTTTATGTTGATGGAAGTAAAATCCTGAATGTCTTTAAAAGCTGGCATTATGTGTTGTACATCAAATTTTGTAACATCCATATTTAGTCAGCACTCAAAAAGTTCAATGACTGACCATACAAACCTAGTAGGACTCGATCCATCCAATGGGGGTTTACGAGTCTTAAGTTGGGGCTACTCTGAATTTTTAAGTTAGCCACCAGGAGGATTGCGACCACGGAAACAAAATGTAACTTATATTAGTTAGGGATGGAGGGTGTGAAGGAGATTGTGTGATTTGCTCAAATTGTATTTTGCTTAACGGTTGACACAAAACACGTGCGAGGGGAAATCGACATTGGGGTAGATTACAATTACAGGTAAATACCGTGTGTACCTGGCGATCTTTGCTACATAATGAGATAACATTTTGGAACTGTTATAATAGTTTGAAATAATACACTCTTTGATGGATCGACAAATTTGTCAAAAATTGATATTACAGTGGAAGAAACACTCATTTCTGAAGAGGAGTTCTATAAACCTTGATTTTTTTAAAAAAATCCAGTGTTCTTTTTTGCTGGTAGTCGAGAATTCATGTCAAAGATCACAGAGTAGGAAGCATTAGCTTTTGATAGGTGGAACGTTCTTTAAACCTTGTTTATGTTTTCTGATAGCCGTTGAGACTAAACATTGTTACTGATAAATTTGTACTTGCCTGAGTTTAAAGTTAAGTTTTTTTTTTTTTTTTTTAAAGATTCTTAGCCTTTCTTAAGGCACATGCTTCAATCAACCTGTGTAAGGGGTGGTATTTGGTGATAAGAGGCGGGGTGTGTGTGGGGTGGGGTGGAGGGGAGTGCGAAGTTGAAACATTCCCGATGATTAACTGATTGACGTTGATTATGAAAGACGTTGAAGATTTTAAATTTTTTGCGAGTGTTTAATGACTCAACTCATTGCAATGATTTCAATTGAAACAGGCACTCGTGTAAGATCCTCCACTGTTGTTCATCTAATTTTACATGTCATTATAATCTTTTATTGAAAAACACTTTGCTTACAAACAAGATAACTTCATTTTGCCATGCCATAAGATTCGTGTGCCAATTAAATATGTATTTAATCTATACTACACTAGTGGGCCCCGTAAAATGCAGACAAGCCTGCTAACTTGACCTCTATTTCACCTTTTGGGAACAGTACATGAGGGATATTTTTGCATCTCGTCAGTGCGTAACTATGGAAACGTTATTTCAATTCCCTCCTGACCTGCCTGGGTTTGTTAGATTAATAAGCACTGAAATCACCAGTCTTATATAATTTCTCTTCCACTTATCTGCAGTTTAAAGCTGTGAGTATCGTACAAGTAAAATAGCAAATAAGCACTTCTTTACAATGAGCAAACTCGCGCTATTACATTTTCAAACTAACGTTTATCTTTCACTCGTTTATGAGTAATTAAAAATATGTGATTTTGAAAAATAGAATATATAACTTCTTCAGACCAATCTCCAGATTTCATTTTTAAAGTATGATGCTTTCTATGTTTACTTTCCAGACTAATATTAAAAGTCTGTCAAGAAAAAAAGAAATTAAAAAAGGATAATCTTATTATTTTTAAAACACAGTAGTTGGGGCGGGGTCTTCTTTTTTCACAAAGCCAAAGCAAGAAAACTACAGTACACATGCAAAAATAAAATGTAATAATGACGAAAACGTTCGTTTGCATTTTAAGATACAGTTAATTGTTTAGACTTAGTTTTTCATGTGCAAGTTGGTCTAGAAATAAGGTCACTGCAGTGTCAAAACCTGTGAGGCTTCCAGGCAGAAACAAATTCCTGTATAGTAAGTCTCAGTTCAAAGCCATAAAGTTGAAAATTCAGGTTTCACATGACTTACATAAAACCAGCTCCAGCACGTAGGTATAAAAAGCATGATTTATAAGCACTGCATGGTACACATGGACCGATTTTGGAAAACTGCCTCTTGTTGCATATATAGATCTCACTCATATGGTATCATGTTTCAGTGATATAACTTATACTTAAAAAAAATCTATGAAAAACATGTGAAGAAAATGTTATGAGCACAGAGTGTGCATAGTCAGTGTACATAATTAATGTACTCTTTCTGCCGATTAACTATTGGCCAGTAAGCGTTAGGCTGTGCTGTGTCAGAATCTCTGAGAAAATTAATTTAAATCCTTTTTTTTATATCAAACTTTTGTGTGCTTTCGAGAAGGATGGGAAATTAATTAAAAGCAAAACTGTTATCTGCACAAACATACATATAATTCTACATGCAAAGCAAATTTTAGGTAAGAACTATTAGCAGGGGCAGTTTTTTAATTATCGATACTTAAAAAGCTATTGTGAACGATAAAATAAAAATATCATTTTACATGTACATTTTAAAAGGGGCTTTTGTATACTGTCACGAGTGATACGTGTTTGATTTTGTAGATAATTGTGGCTTTTTGTAAATAAATGAATGTATGGGTCGGATTTTAGGAGCCGCAGTAGCTTAGTGGATAGCTTTCTGGAGTCGCTACCGAAAGGCTGCGGTTTCGAATCCTGCCATCGGATCAGAATATGTCGGCTACACTGGCATGTCCCTGGGCAAGGCACTTTACCCCTAGTTGCCTCGGCAACAAATAACCTACTTGTGTTGCTTTGCCGTAAAACACCAAACAGAACCAAACTGTGTAGGATTTTCGTTCAGAATGATGTAAGGTCCATGAGTGGAATAAATGCCAGCTATATAGTGCGTTCGCAATATCAGTGTACCGGCAAGTTAGGAATGTCGTAGTAATGCATGCTCTGATGGTCTCGCTGTCAGTGTGTTTTATGCAGTTGGTCGATCTGCACTTTTTTTGTTAGCGAAATCCCGAAACATTCTTTACCAATT
The DNA here is from genome assembly GCA_029931535.1 of Margaritifera margaritifera. NCBI lineage: Eukaryota > Metazoa > Mollusca > Bivalvia > Unionida > Margaritiferidae > Margaritifera > Margaritifera margaritifera. Next base: position 1,097,331 of record JAQPZY010001627.1, read on the forward strand.
GTGGTGTGATTGACAAGATCTGAAACCAAAACAACACTACCATTGTGCATGAATATCAGGAACGTATCATACACATTTATTGATAATTTTTAAATGAAAAAAGTTATAAAAAGATAAATCAAAGGTTACAAAATTTAATTATGCGAAAGTATTCCACTGCTATTTCAGAAAAAGATAGAGAAAACTGTTCCATACTTTTCGGATACTGATGACAGTAGTTTTGCTCCACCTGTATTATAAAACTGTTTGATTTGGAGAGTAACTTCATGTACACTAACTATATGACTTTTATACCTTGTCAGAGAAAATGAACAAATGTAAAAACCGTATTAAATAGGGCTGCTTCATAATACATACTAGTATTAAGTAACTGCAACCTCAACAAGGGTTTCATATACAACTATCCTCAGTTCTTTATGGCAATTACATAGTTATTTGAATATTTGCTACTTTGATTGATTGTTTGATTGATTGATTGTCCTGCAATTAAACTTTAGTGTGACTTAACAAGTTTCGAAATAGTGCACCGCGCTGGAGATCATACCAGTTAGCTGGATTTGAGCGTTTATGGCATGAAACTGGCCTGATCGTCAATGATTTATTTTTAATAGAAAAGAGTAGTGTCTTTGTTGTATCATACATGTATGAATCTTCTCTCTCTCTCTCTCTCTCTCTCTCTCTCTCTCTCTCTCTCTCTCTCTCTCAGACACGTGTAAATTAAATGTTGAAAATCTGAGCGAATGTTTGTGTTTACCATACTATGTATTTCGTGATAAGTTGGTCTTTTTCAAGCCGCTTTAGCTGAATAAATCGATGATGCATACAATATTGTTTCTTTCGTATGTTTTAGAGTGTTTTATATCAATCTCAACACAAAGAATTCTAATATACTACAAAATAAAAAATAAAAAACAAAACAAAACACAACATATCTATTTTAACCGAACCGAAGTATCTAGTTATGGCTACAGCACTGACAGCTGGTGTAATGGCCTTGACGTTCTGTGATTTCAGAAGTGAAGTACATGGGGGGCAAACTGATCTCTGATAGTACATGTATGTATATAGTTATTGGATGGGGATAATTTTCTAATACATACTTACAAACAGTTTATCCTTTTGTATTGTTTTGACGCTATTAATATACTTTCCAAGTCACTTAGATTATACATTTGGCAATTCAAAGTACCTAGAAAAGGTGTTTTGTCTCGCTGTTTGCTATTGTATTAGAAACGCGAATACATTTTTAAACAGTTTTCTGATTTCTATGTAAAACTTACTTAGAAAAGACTATATGAGTATGAATAGTAATGTCTAATACAGTTCTTAATTAATGCACTTTCAAGTTACGGTATATAGATTGGTCCTTTAAAATATCCTGTGCGTTTGGCTATCACTAAAATTTGTTTAAATTTGGAAAAGCAAATAAAATGTAACAATATTTTATTGACACCGGTGTACTCGTCTATATATTGATGTTCGGTGTTTATATTTTGTGCATTGTTTTAATGAGACTTCCTTCACAACAGAACTATGGATACAAGCATAATGCATGATCTGTAAATCAAAGTCATCAAATCACTAACTGAAGCAGGCATATACGTATAAAAGTACATTTAATGTATACATCAGTGTATGATTTGTTTGCACATATTGTTGCAAGTCTTAAGAGTGCGATGATGAAAGACATATTGCTTTAAGGAAATGTTTCCTTTTGGGACTGATCATCTTGAGAACATTTATCTTTGTTATATGCAATTATTTACTAACTGTGCATGTACGTTTGCATTAGTCTCCTTTAATTACTACATATACAAAAGACGAGAAAGGCCGCTTGTGGTTGTTGGATATTTCGGTACATCGATTGAGCTTTCAGAGAAATCTACGTTCTGATCACTAGAGATGAGTACCTTTTATTTCCAAACGCACATGTGATCTAAATCTCGATACTTATATCATTAATAATTATTACCTAGTCATCTTGAAATCGGCAGCATGAACCAAAACTATCAGTGACAAGCTGACTTTTGCGAATAGGCCAGGCATTTTCATTGGCCAGCATAATGATTAGTGAGGAGTCTACTCAATCACTACCTCTTGCTAGGTTAGAACTTGGAAGTCAGCGAAACCCATATACATACAAATGATACAAGCATACATATAATGTACGTCCTGAGCCTCTCAACCACTTTAAACCAGTTTTTAAATTAAAATGTTCATTTTTCAAAAACCCTAGGCCACTAAGGCAAAATTTAAACATCCACATTTTTTTCTTCGAAAAAAACAACAACAAAACAACAACAAAACAACAACAACACCCCCCCCACCCCCCACCCCCCAAAAATAAACACCTGGGCTACCTAACTCAGAAGATAATTTGACTATCCGTAACATTCAAAAATTCCCTTACACCACTAACAGAATGGCATATGATTACGTACGAGTACAATAATTTTTAATTTTTCAAAAACCCTAGGCCACTAATAGATTGGTGGATGGGTATGAGTACTACTACACACATTTTTTTTACAATTCTAAGCCAACAATTTAAAAAATAAAAATAATTTTTTATTTTATTTTATTTTTAAATTTTTTTTTACATGATTAAAGAAATTAGAATCATACTGAAGTTTCGAGCCTTAAGAAGTTGCATATTAACTAAGTAATTAAAATATTTAATTATTTTAACAAAATAAATAAAAGCCAGGATAATAGTTACTTATTTAAATGATATAAACACATGAAATAAATAACTAGTACTTGTTGATAAAGGAGACATTAATAGTCCAGAATAAGATAGATAATCGAAAGAGAGCAGAAGTGAGGAGCCAACAAGTTCTACGAGTCTAAAGTTCTCTAACAACGGAGAAACAACATGCAAATGTGAAGTTCGTATTAAAATGTTTTTTGAGAGTTATGTTCTAAAGATGTATATAAAGATACATTCCAATGAAAAACTATTCAAATGCGAAGTTTGTAATAGAGGTTTCTTGACGGTGCTGCTTTGAATAAATATATAGTGATACTTTTATCGGAGAAGAAAACAAAAAACATACAAGTGTGAAGTTTTGTGATGAAAGGTTTGAAGAAGACGATAGCACGTGACAACTTCTAGAACCTACTCTAAATAAAATTTGCTTATGTCATTGCTTATATACAGTATTACTGACCTGAATACATGATACGTGGCTGAACGTAAATAACCTTTCTAGATTTTGCACACGGTGTACAATCGTCGAGATCATGTTTGGATTCTGCGCACTGCGGGAAATGTGTCCATATAAATACTTTTTTGTCAATCTCTTGAGAGTTTGACCAGAAAATCTGAGTTTGACAGTTTTCATTTGGGTTTGACCAACTTCATTTGAGTTGAGAATTTTTTTTTGCGTTGATGTTTGGCAAATTTCAATGAATTTGGATTATGATATAGACAAATCCCTTTTATCAGCAATGCAAGCTATTATAGGACGAAATGGATATTTATTTAAATAAGGTAATTCAATTTTTATCAATATGCTAGAGGACAAAGACTGTGCTGTTCCTAGATGCTATTTGTTTTACACATAGAGAAAGTGGGTTGGGAATCGAAGTGAATGATCCGCTTCGCCTCACCATTTATTGCTTTCTAGCTTTTATCTAAACTATTATGCACATACACGCACACACACACACACACACACACACACACACACACACACATATATATATATATATACATATATATATATATATATATATATATATATATATATATATATATATATATATATATATATATATATATACATATATATTATAGGATTAACCACTTAAATAATTTTCATGAATAATGGAATTCTGATTTTTTTTTTAAATGACAAGTAGTGTACCTTATTCTTGTCCGCGAACTCAGTTCTATGCACCAGATGATAAAGGAGTAGCAAATTACTTTGAAGAGATAAATATATGCTGCACAGAAAATATCCATTTTTCTTACAAACCATTAGATATTTTTGTCACTTACACTTTAAAATTTGATAACGATGATTCAATGAATATACATAGACGACAGTGTGATATGAAATTTTGCCAAAATCAAGTAAATTGGGCAGTTTATTATGGCAACATCAGGCTGCGGAATATCTTCCTGGCATTTATCTGTTCGGAGTATACCACAGCTAGCAAAAACAATATACAGATTTCACATCAACTTTCAAATAAGAAAACATTTGTCTGAGTGTAAGATACCATTACCCGATGATCAATATTTTAGTCCAAAGAGCAATAATATAGATCTAATACAATTTAACACAATCTGCAACAACGTTAATATTTTGCCATATTATGATTGGGGATATCCAAAAAGGAAGAATTTAACACGTAGTAATGGTTCTAGAATCTAATACAAAACAGAGCGGGAAATGACTGATTATGAGATCAGTAGTCAGGAAAGATATAAAACAGACAAATGATGGATTAGAGGATGATGGATACGATACAATTCTGAGCAGTATAACTCTCAAACAACACCAGATGAATAAATACGATGGACTTATTTTTTTGTACAAGATAGCAACGAACTAACAGATGCAAAGATATCTCGATTAAATCAAATTATACGGTCTTATGTTATTTGTATTTTATTAGGTCAGCTATTACGCAGTCTGTATCCATCGTACAAGACACTGTAAAAACATTAGCTGAAAATTTAATTTTAGATTAGCAGGGATATGTTACGGATGAAAATATAACGATAAGAAATAAACAATATATTTCAGATTCAAAAGTTATATTCAACTATGCAGTTGGTGTTGATGGAATATTTCTTATACCAAGTAATATGGGGATGAAAATAGGAAGTATAATAGGATACCATAACAATTTACAAAAATCATCCAATACAATTATTTCAGGAATGAATACTGATAAAAAATACTGATAATCAGTCCGTAAAATTAGACAATAGGTAATTGAAGAAGTTAATGTAAACGAACATTATGTTGATAAGAAAGCTCACTTAGTGAGAAAGTTGAAACTGCTGAGAGCCTTAGAGTTAGTGAACAAGTTCTAAATATATTGATAATGAAATGAATAAGAAAGCTTTTATAATTACGACTATAACAATAGAATCTTTTATAATTTACTTTTTAAAATAAAGAACTAGAGCTTTCTCACTTACTCTCTTTTTATCCTTTTTAGTTGTTGTTTATATGCCTGTGACAATAATTGCAAACAACAAATGAACTATTACAACAACAAAATAAATAACATATGCAGATATCGCAGACATAATTTGTCCAACTGATTCTAAAAGCCAGCTTATTACACTGCCAATAATACCATTCAATGCCGCTGCTGCTTTAATTTTTGTTTTAGTTGACTCAAATAGCTTTTCAATATTTTAATTCCTAAGTTTAATTACACGGCAAAAATATTTAGATGATGTAAGTGAGTCGTACTTACGTAACCTAATTTTTTTGGTTAAGAGCAGGAAATTTACCAATTAGAGCAAATACAGGAAAGTATGAATATATTCGGTATGAAGATAGAATATGAATATATAACACAGAAATAGAAAACGAGCATTGTGACATGTCCTATTTATGCTGAACTAATGGGAAAGTATATACCCTTGAATATTTACAGAAATCCAAACGTCTAAAAATTCTCCTCATATATATATATATATATATATATATATATATATATATATATATATATATATATATATATATATATATATATATATATATATATATATAGAAACATATGAAATATATATGATTAATAAGAACTTGATAATGTCAAATTTGGATAAGTTTATTTATAAAGCATTGAAAATTAGAGAAAGTACTATAACACCATGTCTAGACAGGTAAATAGGTAGATATTAAACTAGACAGTTATAAGAACCGACTCCATGCTAAGACCCTATTTAGGAATACCATCATGAATGAATAGTCATGAATTACAGAACTGAAAGTGTATGTAAACAGTAATGTTATACCATGTACTTATGTCTACAATAAAATGATGTACCGTATATTAAATTGTATGTATTTTTTGGCCGGTGGCCTACAAAACGAAATAAAGATTATTGTATTCCTAAGTTTAATTTATCAAGGAACTTCCGCCTCCAGGACTTGTTCCGCCTTCGCCTCCATCGCTAGATTGTTTCTTTCATGTTAAACTTCTTACAAAATTTGCTATGGATAATGCAAGAGTTGTTGCAATCGTTACGCCTTTTACCTTAAACAGTTGTTTTAACTTTTCATCAGATGGTAACTATTCTCTAACCTTAAATTTATATTATTTCTTTTTTTTTTCTTTGAAAAACATTGTGAATCTATTAAATGCCCAACTGTTTGTACCCTTTTACTTTCAATAGATTGTAGTAGTTCTTTTAATTTTGCTTTTTTAAAGATTCATTTCTTACTTTTTAAATGTCATTTATTTATATTTCATATATTTATATACAATATTTGTAAGTCAATATTCATATCATCTTATTTTGATTTTACTACTTTAATAGCATCAACATAACCTAAAAATGTTCTTTCTTCTTCTAGAGAAAATAATCTAGCATGTAGCTTGTTCTCATCTATTAAAGTCTCTACTTCTTGCTCAGGAATTTGTAACCATTGCTCTTTAAAGTGTTTCATTTCTATTTCATCTAAATCTGTCACTAGTTGCTTTTCGTTAGCTTTTGATGCAATTGGATTAAGAGCTGGCTGTGCCAGAATTCATTTACTAATTTCAACTGATGATATCTATACATTTCCTTCTCTTATAAATCGGAACGATTTTAGAAATTCACTTCCACCTTTATGCCGAGCTATATTAATAGGTAATAACATTTTTCCTGTATTACCTATTGTAGAAATATATAATTTATTTTGACCTATTTCATCATACACCGATGTTTTATCCTCATTTTTTAAAATGAGGTTTAATTAATTTGTATCGATCGTCATCTATATTCAAACTAAACAGAAGGTCTTTTCAGTAACGTTCACTACCTGGTGAATTATTTTCTGAATTGTATACAGTTGTCTTTGCAATTCATTCAGATTTGGATTTACATAAACACTTTTGTAACTAATTTGATTCTGACACAATGTCTTCAAATTCTTTTATCTTTCCCTTCTTTTTCTGTGGAATTCTTCGTAGAATGAAAAAGGATTCTTCCTTTCTGTTTTTTTTAAAAAAATACTTGTTTGTTCTGTTGCAGAAAAGAAAATCCAAATGCAAATAATTGACTATCACATTGGAAAGCCAATTTTGCCACACAAATCAATGCGAACTATGTTAACCTTACTGTGACTTAGCAAAAAGTGATATATTTATATCGATCTCCTTTTATATCTAAGAAACATTTTGTCATTTTCGTCGGCTAATATTTTGATAAAGGTCCGTGCCTATGTACTTTTAAATAAAAAGCTGTCTTTTTGTTGTTGCTGACAAACAAAAAAGAAACAACTTTTTTCTATCAGATGATCACGTGATCCAAAAGTACAAACGTCACGTGCGTCAAGGTTATAAAAGGTGGGATTTTGTCAACAACCTGATACGACGACCGGCTTCTTAGGTAAGTAATTAGCCATTCTTCGCTTTGTACTCTGTATCCTTGCATTTCTCTTGTATCCAGTAAATCTTTTTTGATAAGCTCTCTTAAACGGGACGCACAATGCCTTGCGGTATAGTACCCCATTATCTAGGCATTGGCACAATAGAAGCCAGCGGTGAATCTACATGATAGTCTGTGCGTTTTCAGACCCAACAGCAAAAATACAAGAAACTTCAGAAGAAAGTTAATAAAACAGAAAAACAAACATTATGGTTTTATTTTACGTTCGATCATTATAGGGATTGTATAAATCAACAATCTTTTTATTTGGAATGGAAAAAAATGAAATCTTATTTGAAATGGATGGTTTGACTCAAGAACATTAATTACATGCATTATTTAAGAGCAACACAAAAAAGCACGCCAATCTAATTATAATCGTCGAAGAACACTAGAAGAACCCTTGGATTTAGAAGAAGAATTGTAGAAGAGCAAAAACTTCCAGCAGTAAAGGAACTTTCAGGCGTAGAAGAGATAGATAGCTAATTAGTAAAGAACATTATAAAAAATTTAAAATCAAATTGTTCAAGATGAAAATCTATTTCCATTAATTCATTCTGTTTGTTATAATGTTGGCAAAAGAATTGTTCTTCACGTAGGATTATATTTTCTGACTTTCTATTTTGGGCAGAATGAAATTCGTTTAAGAATTTCTTTAACTGGATTTCTGACATTAATGAAATTGGAAGAAAAGTTACTTTACTTGATCAACAAAGCCAATAAAAATCAAGAAGATGCTATAATTACAGAACTGTTAGAAGATTCCATCAAAGTTGGTTATAATTTTTTGTACAATGATGTGGATATTTGTTATTGTTGGTACACACCCAATCATACCGAGATGCATCCGACTAAAAAGGGTATTGTACTAAGACCAGATGATGATTTAATTTTTGTTAAGGTGAGTAAAGTCTTACGTGATAACATCTTAAAAAGTACCCAATTTTTAAAAAAAAGTTGTTTGAACTGTATGAACAGAAAGGATTGAGAACTATTTTGTTTTGCATTTTTCTTCTAGTAGAGAAGAAAAGACTTAATTTTATTAAAGAATGTAAACTATATACAGAATTATGAAATATTTGTATTTTCATTTATTCTACTACAGAATACAGTTTACATTTTATGTTTAGTTTTTTAGAATATAAAAAATGAATGAAGAAAATTCCTTAAAACAGTACATCCTATAGAAACAGAATTCCAAAAACATTTTCTACAATGTTAAACAACCTAAAGCGTAACAAATTAATTAGCAAAAGCAACTTGAAAATATCGAGTAGAAAGAAAAAATTTAATTTCAAATTGGGGATCATGTTTGTTTAAGTTATCAGAAAGAACTTTTCAAAGATATTGCGAACAATATGGACGGAAGAAATATTTTTTTATTACACGGATCTGTCAAAAGTTGGTAGAAAAGTCTATAAAATTAAAGAGTATGCAGGTGATCCATTAACCTGTCCTGTCTGTAAATTTGAAATGCTAAAGGTATATATAGATCCAAATGCTACGTGGGAAATAGATAAAATTTGACAGTTGGATTAATGCATCTACTATCGAATTCATTTCAACATCATCATTAGCGTTATCATAAAAAAATCCCCACCACTTCAACATCATCCTTAGCATCATCATAACAAACAATGTCCATAATGCTACCTCTAAGATCAGAAAGTCCCGAAAATTAAAGATTGCCTCCTACAAATATTAACCAGTTGTTTCAGTTTGATATGCATTCTACTATTTCTACTTCTTACAAGCCCCAAAGCGTTCCCAAATCTAACGAGAGAAGTATCTTGAAAAATTTAAAATATTAAGGAATATTATTTGTGTTTTTTTTCTATTTTATGATCCAATTACTTTCATGCAAAAAGAAACACAATCATAGAGTATATCCCTTCATATCGGTTATTGTATTGGCCATGGTTATTATTATTATTATTATTTGTTTAACTTTTTTTCCAAAAAAGTATAAATGCATGCTTGTTTTTTAAAATTTTATTCTCGGAATGATTATTCAAGTTTACAGTGATGATCGTGAAAATTTAAAACGTTTCCCTAAAAATTATGACACTTTTTTTGCAATTCTATTAAGCTCAGAGGTAGATCATTTAATTGCAAGTAAAATTTGTTTTTTTATTTGAAGAAACAAAAATTCCAATAGCTACACACAGTAATATTCTTGAAAAAATGTGATTTTTTAAAACATTTAGTTGATGATGAAGAAATTATATGAAATTCTTCTTAAAGTATATGCCATCCTCATTAGAAAAACAAATTTAGTACAAGGTTGTTATATTTCGCAAAGTTTTGGGTCCAAACCAGTTAAGGAACAAAAATTGATTTAATTGAATTTAAACTTAATTTACAGTCCTGGATCATAGGATTAAATTTAACTTAAGTTTTGCTGAGGCACAAATAGGATTAAAAAAATCGATCACTTTAGAAAATGACAGGATGTCTTCATTTAATATAGAAAGTCGTTACATTTTTGTAGGCCAACCTGATATGGGCAAATCAGAATTAATGTTTGGAAAAAATTCTTTAATTCAAAATGTCACAGACAGACAAGAATCGGCTTTGAAGAAAGAAAAACTATAAAAGTCGAAGGCCTAAAAAAGAAACAAAAATATACTAACTGTGCTTGTCTTGATAAATAAAAATATACTAATTGTGTATGTCTTGATAAAAAAATATACTAATTGTGTTTGTCTTGATAAACAAAAATATACTAGTTGTGTTTGTCTTGATAAACAAAACTATACTAATTGTGTATGTCTTGATAAACAAAAATATACAAATTGTGTTTGTCTTGATAAACAAATAGGTCTGTAAAAGGATCAGGACTAAAAAGGAAAAGAAAATAAAAAAATAAAAAAATAAAAAAGCGGTCGGGCTCTTACAAGAAGAGATAATCCACTACTTAAAGGAAAATATATCAGAGAATCTAAAAAGAAGCAGACGAAGACAAAATAAATAAGACTAAAGCAAAATATTAAAGGAAAAGGAAAACACGGCAGGTACATCCAAATACTAAATTCAGATATTTATCTATTGTATATTAAAAAACGGCTTTCTTCGATAATACTAATCAAAATTGTCATTTACCAAAAAGAATTGGATCTCTTTTCAAAGCTAATAAGCAAGTAAGTGCCCAATCTTATCAATTTGTATCTGTGGAACTTTATCTGCTATATCTAATAATTGTGTAGAATTTATAATTAGTAATCAAAATTCTGATCAATACATTGCCCTCAATTTAACATCTTTGTCCTTTCAAATGAAAATGACGAAACTAGACTGTACATAAATGATTATTTGATCCGATTTTCTCTACAAAAATATTGTTATTATTCAAAACTTTCTGATCAATGGAGTGGAAATGATAAACAATTTGTTTCAAAACAAAAGCAAGAACTACTGAAAATTACAAGTTTAAACTTAATGATCTAACATTGTCAGTAGCTAGAATCAATATTGATAAAAGTTTACTACTAGATCAAGAATCATTGTTACAAACTGGAGCTCAGATGAATATCCATTCACTTCTTATTCTCTATTTACTTAAAAATTAGGTGGAACTTCCACTTTATTACATGGGACAATATTGTTAACAATCATATACTCCATATGGTTTCAATGACAGTTATCACAGAAACCCATTCTTATTTTCCAAATCTATCTATTACAGCACTCATCTCTATGTAAATGGATCATTAATCGATTGGAAACCTTTCACACACACAGACACACCCAACAGATAAACGTAAATTAAAAATAAAAGAATTTGGAAGAAAATATAATCCTTGCTCATGTTATGGAACTATTAGAGACAAAGAAATAGAATCACTTAACACTGCTATTCCTTATAGTTTAGATTCTAAATAATTTTGTCAATTAGTAACAACGATTATTTCTTATTTAAATTAAATCCATGAAATGGTCGACTGAAAGATTTTTAATCGCAAGAGAAATTAGAAAAATCAAACAGGATATATTATTAATCAAAGCAAAACATTAGCTTGTTATTATTCACGAAAAAAATCCAATTGTTTGATATTCTGGGAAATTAACCTAATTGCTATGGTTCTAGATTATCATCATTTTAAAATGAAATATCTCCAAACATATCCTATAGTCCAAAACTACAAAGTGATACCTCCACTGCCGGTGAATATTCCATTTTGTAATATTTAATTCGAAAATAGAAATGTACTTCTTTTCATGAAATTATAAATACCCTAAAAACAAAGGTAGATAGAGATCAATTTGTTTTCAACAAATCTCATAACAGTTTCTAAACTTGTTTATCTTTAAGCAAAGATCTGTTTCAATTCCATGTTCAGCGCTTTTATCCGGAAGTACCATGTTTTGTAAAACTACATTTCTCCTTAATGTTATTCAAAATAAGGACTTAATGTTTCAGACATAAACCTGCTAAAATAGTCTATTGTTACACAGATTGGTAAGAAAAAATTGACAAAATTAGAAACCAAGTATAATTTTGTCAAGGATTACCATTGTTAGAGCAAATAGATGAATTATTTACAGGACACTTAAATTCTTTATTAATTTTAGACGATTTAATGGAAAATGTATCAGACTCTAAAGAAGCCATTTATTTATCTACTGTCAGTTGTCATCATAAAGGCATTTTCATTTTTGATGCTAAAGGTAAATCAATTAGAACCAGCAGTTTCAAATGTCAGTTATATCATATCATTTATAAGTGCTAGAGATTTAAAACAAATTGCTTTCTAGGATCACAAATATTTCAAGAGAAATGGCAACTACTTGTAGATGCTTTTGAAAAGAGCCCAGCAATAAAATCTTTCAATTACTTAATCATCATTTTTCATCCTCAAAATAATTGTCCTTTTCAGCTATGTACTATATGTCTCCTTCCGATTCAAACTTGATCGCATAGATAGAAAGTGTTTAAACACAACTCTCTCTCTCTTAATCACAAAACTAATAATTACTTTTCTTTATATTGCACACAAATAAATCGTCAAAACATTATTTCCACGATATCAATTAATAGCAGAAACATAAGAAGCTTTAGAAAATTTAAAACCTGCGTTATATATGTGAATAAAAGACTTACCTTAGTTTGGTTGGTTTTTAACTTTTCCAAAGACTTACCTTGTAAAATGGCACGTCCACTACTAAAAGCAAGCACGGCCTTATAAAAATAAGCGCGTCCTAAAATATCAGATTTAATTTAGAAACAACAAGTGCTTCTTAATATTTTTTCTTACAACAAATAATTATAGGCAAAAATATAATTTGCTTCAAAAACACAACCCCTGATCTTGTCAAAGTACTTGTAAATTGTATATATTACATTAAGGAACAAAAATGTTTTAAAAATACTGCAAAAAATTAAAACAAATGTTAGCAAATATAAAAAAAGCTTTGTAAATTTGAAGAAACAAATCCAAAATTATATAAATCAGATTTCTATTATATTTTTAAAAACATTGCATCATCTTTCCTTGAACCATGAGTCTAACTGAAGAAATGATTTTAATACCAACAGCCATTTGCGATCATTTAATGCAAATTGAAAGCAAATATATCAGAAATAATAATGCTAATATTTATCAAAAAAGCCAATATTCCTATTGAAATAGAAGATGAACCCATTAGTAATTCAATTAAAACAAATACTAAAAGGAATCTATGAATTTTATAAAAGTTTGCAAGAATTTAAATGTCCTAAAAATTACAATACGTTATGGAATGAGAAATTCATTATTTTCGTATTACAGAACATGGCTTATATGTTAAAGGTTCATCAAAAGAAATGCCTACTAGTCATAAGAGTGGTCATGGTTCAAGTTGAAACTCACAAAAAAGGAATATTTTTAATTCCTTTTGCAAAATAAATTTACAAAATTCCCCTTACATTTTAGCAAACATTTTTTATAATATCAAAATATTTTGCAAAATGCCTTTTTCGTAATAAAATGTATTAATACTTTCCAACATCTTTTTTTAACAAAACTAACAAACAAATTTACAAAATGTATTTATAATGTCTCAGACAAATTTACAAAGGTGATTTAAACATCGAAAATTTACAATTTCTTAATATTTTCGGAACCAAATGTACAAGAATTCGCCCAAAATTAAAAAAATATTTGTTAAAGGGAGCAACATTGAGTGGTGTAGGCAGCCATGATACCCTTTTGTTTGTCTTTTCATTCTAGTAAAAAAACTAAAACAAAATTATATTACAAACATATAGCATATGAAGAGAAGTTCCATTTGCCTGGGAAAATTGCGAAGAGGGCATACATTTTTTAGTATACGAGAAGAAATCTGTGAAAATAAATTAATATACGAGAGCATGCAGTTTTAGTATAAGAAAACAATATAATGTGAAAATTTGATATTATGACGAAAGATTTTGGTAAATTGATTTATAATGTCAAAAATTAAAACAAAAAGTGTGTATTGTTTGCAAAAAAATTTAAAAGCTTCCAGAAATATTGTTAGAGAAAGCATTTAGTATAGGAGTAAAATATAATGGCATAATTTACTATGTAGGTAATTTTGCAAAATAATTTTAATAATTTACAAAATCTATCATTTAATAAGACATTCACAAAATTCCTAAAAATACAAAATGTATTAATATTTACACAATTTATTAGTATTATTGCAAACATTTACAATATTGCCAAAAACTATTTAGTATAGGAGGTGCATATAATGGCATACATTTTGTATGCAAGTAATTTTACACAATATATTACAATTTATTTATCATTTGCAAAATAATTTACAAAATTCACACAAAAATTAATAATTATTACATAATTTATTAGTATTTGGCAAACAAAAAACTCTCAAAAAATCCAGTCAATTTATGAATAATAACCCCAAAAACCCTCAAGTATAGGAGGTGAATATGACGTCATTTATTAGCATTTTGCGAAAAATTTACAAAATTAACCAAAATGGTACAAAATTTTCAAACAAATTGCAAATTGTATTAGTATTTTTGCCAGAAAAAATTACAAATTTTATTATTAATTACACAATTTGTTATTATTCTTGCAAAAAATTTAAAAAATGTATTGATCATTGATAATTTATTATTATTGTTGCAAGAGAAAAATTGCAAAATTGACTTATAATGTCAAAACTTTACAAAAGTTAGTTATAATTACAAAATTTAATAATTAATTCCGCCCAAAACTTTCAAAATTTAGAAGCTTTCCAAGAAATTTATAAAAAGGAAAAACATTTAGTATGGGATAAGATCATTACATGCATTTAAAATGTAATAAATTTTGCACAATTTGTTAGAAATTCACAAAGTTTAAGTCATTTGCAAAAATAATTTTGAAAATGTCCACAAAATTATAAACTTTATTTATAATTACACAATTTATTAGTATTTTTGGAAAAAAGTTCAAAATTCCCCCAAAATGTACATATTTTATGTATAATGACAACATTTTTTAATTGTTTTGCAATTGTTTTTCTTTCCCAAAACACAAAGTAAATTTTGGCTCCAAAAACATATTTTTAAAAGAAAAATTAAATTACATCCGGCTTTAGTACTCATGCGCTAAAAATAATTTTTAACACGTCAGAAAATAAGTCTACTTCAGGCTCAATCGGAATATTCTCGACCTTTTCCATCACATGCTAGAAAAACTCCCGGATGTAAATAATGGCCATTTTGATCTGCCCTCAAGCTCGTGGTTGTTATTACGTCATAAAAATTTTTAGTTAACATCACAATGACTAGATGACGTGCCATCATTAACAGTAACGTAAGCAATTGTTTGTGGCTATTTAAACCGAATTATTACTTCAATTTTTTCATTACAAAGCTGCAAGAATAACATTAAGAATCAAAAGTACGAGTATTTTATTGATTATTGAAAGGTCGTTCAGAGTTATTTTTAACTCCTATCGTTTTGGAAGAATCTGTTCTTCGCACATCTAGCGGATATTCGTTGTCCAAAATCAGACCAATTCGGGAAGTATCACTACGATTAGCTCCAAGTCTCTTTCAGAGAATCGAAGTTATTTGACTCGCATCGGAAAGAGACAAAGATATTCCAAAATGTTTCATGTCATGACGGCATAATATTCTACTTCCGGTTGACCTCCTTTCAGGGGATATCGGACGGTCTGGCACCATAATGTTAAGGTTGCGCTCTACAGTTTCGCGCTTGGCAACAGTTTGATATTTAAAGACAAAGAATAACCCAGGTTTTCCTCACTGGTTATCCTGACTATTTAAAAAAGACCTTGTATATCGTTAATATTGTTAAAAGAACTTTAAATTCCATTTATTTTGGTATAAGATGGTTGGGTGTAATTTGGGTTATAGAGGATACAGCTTGGTCTTACTTCAGATGTGCACCTATACCAAAAACTTGTAGCTCGGCGTGGTCATTTTCACTTCCTCGACTTCAAAGGTAAATTGTGAAAAAACGAACCTCTAACCTTTTTGCATATGTTGTAATTCATGCATTGCATTTACATAAGCTGGTATTGCCTACTCTGGCAAAATTCGTTTTCTCTATTTTAATAACTGCTAAAGTTAGTATTATTTGAAATAGTTCAGTCTGATTTTTCGTGAACATAGGAGCAGCCATTTTGATCAGCTGTGTGTTGAGGTCATGCACGATTTCCACAACTACAACATGTAAACAAATTTCAGCCGCAGTACATGAAAGTAGTGTAGAGGTATGCCAACATTCTCTCCACTGTGCATCTTGCCAATGCAAGTTACTTCACCTTACACCTGTCACTCTGTCAGAAGTACGTAATATCTGTGGAGCGCAATCTAACTTAAAAAAGACCATAGACTTAACATTATGGCCACTATCTTGGATTATCAAAGTCACGTGATTTGTATACATAAAATGCGCTTTGTGCCCCAATGGCCTTATATCATCATGCAAAAAAGCAATTTCTTTTTTGTTTGGAAAAATTTGTTTTCTTTTTATATTTCTATATTCACTCATAGCATTGCAATGCAAATAGCTATGTCGGAATTTAGTAAATTTTGATCAGTATGTTTGTGTAATTCAACAATTTTCCACGTCATCTTAATTTTTTTTCCCTTCAATTATTTTGACAAAATAGCGTCTTTAATGTCATCCATACATTCATGCGTACATGTATAAATATATACCTGCAAATAAATAGATAGTTGCCTTCAATGCAGTACATGCATATATACATGCATACTAACAGACAAATAGACAGACATACCAATGCATACATACATATATATATTGGAGGTACAACTAAAGTTTTAGTTTTTAAATGTGTCCCTTTATGATTACATGTATATTTGTTTCAAGAGTTATATGCATGTTGGTAACTATGACTTATTTAAGAAAAGTGGTTGATTTCAAATTAAATCTCACTGATAAATATGTACATTTATCAGGTAGTATAAAATAAACATACTGTTACCATCTGCGCCAATTTTGCTTTTTGGTTATTTCTTACATTCTTTAAACGTTTCAGTGCAAAGATTAAGCATTTGAGAAGTACTTTGCTATTTGAGTGAATTATTATCATGTATTAAAGCAAAACAACGCATAATTACTTGACTAAATAAAACTGATTAAAATCCTATTATTGAGCAATTATCATCCCTTTTTAGAATATCAGTTAGCAAAACATGCGAAACTAGACGCAAAATTATTACTCATCCTGGATTTAATAGATCTTGGTTTGACAGTAAATGTTTTAAGCTAAGAATGAAATACAATATTGCCAAGAAATTTTTTAGCATATACCCAACACAGATAAATGAACAAAAAATTAAACAAAAAAGTAGATTATATAAGAAAACTATGCATAAATATATCAATATTCACAATAATAGTTCCAGGAATAAGCTTAGAAAACTTCACTCTACGAAACCAAGAGATTTTTGGAAGATCATGAACAAATTTTAAACGCAACTTGAGAATTCGAACATGAAAATTAAAGAGTTGTATAATGCTTTTTGAACTTAAATGACAACCCAAGTTGCAAATAAAAACTGTGAAGTAAATTTTAATATCAATGATGCTGATGAAATCCTCAATGCCTACATTACTAGTGGTGAAATTACTTCAGTTGTTAAGAAACGTAAGAATTGTAAAGCTATTGCCATTGACGGAATTTGAAATGAGCACCGTCTCTACTCGCGTATAAGTCGATATCAACTGCAAACGGTATAGTCCCAGATCTGCCGTCGCATATTGCGCTGGCAGATCTGAGTCTATGCAGTTTGTAAGGACTAATTAGTAAAACAAACAACACAGACCCTGATCTGCCAGCGTATTATGCGACGGCAGATCAGGGTCTATGTTGTTTGCATTTGGACTGAAATGATATTCCAGTATAGACAGTATATCAAACAAACTTTAAATATATCGCTTCCTTTGTATGGAAGTCTTGTAAATTTTATTCTTGATGCGGGAATTATACCAGATGCTTGGTTGGATGGATTATAAGACCTATTAACAAGGGTACTGGAAGTCATATTAATCCAGAGAATTACAGTCCAATAACTATTGTAAGTTGTTTAGGAAAATTGTTCACATCAATCTGTTCAAACAACAGATTAACACATTTTATCGATAATTCTGGCATTCTAGAAGAAAACCAGACAGGATTTCGTACTCAACATCTGATGCTATTTTTATTTTGCAGTCCCTAGCTGACATCCTGAAAATAAGGGGGAAAAAATTATTTTGTTCTTTTGTTGACTTTCAAAAGATTTGATTCAATTTAGAGAGCTGGTCTTTTGCAAAAACCAATTAATTACAATTTTGATGGACATTTTGTTTCGGATAATCTGTAACATGTACCTGGGTATAAAATCTTGTATTAAGTTTAATGGTGAACAAACATATGTATTTTTTTTTTGCTTGTTATAATGGTCTTCGAGAAGGGGGGGATCTCTCTCCTTTATTTTTGTCATTATTTCTGATTGATTGAGAATTATTGTTGTGTCAAAATAACAGTGATGGAATTCAAATTAATTTTTCACACGATGATGTGACAATGTTACGTGAGGTTTTAATTGATCTTTGTGCAGGTAATACTGTCACACAAGCTGAGAATTAAAAAAAATCAAAGACAGTTTAAATTGTTTTCTACAACACTGCAAGGATCTGAAATTAAATATTAATTTTATTGAAACCAAAATAAAGGTTGTTGGAGCAAGAAACGTCAAGCATTTATAATTCTTTTACATGGTTTTAAATATCTAGGCGTTTTCTTCTCGAAATGCAGAAACTTTTGCAATGCAATGAATCATGTTATTGAGGCTTTTAATCTGTTGTGTAAGGAATTTCAATTTTCCTTTATATCTGTAGCTATGTCAATCAGTGCGAAACAGTCTGTTTGAGGTTTGAGACCTAACTTCAACCACTGCTCGCCTTAGTACGTAATGTAGTTAGGTAAAACAGCATTACCTCTATAAGTGGGATTTCTTTACGGAGATTACACTAAATTTTATTTGGAAATATTGTCATCTACGTCCGAATATTTTAAAATATGATCATTTAATGACAATTAAAATAATATAATTGTGAAAAATGTAAGCATATTTGTTAGCAAAACTATGAACAAAGTAGAAACTGAATAGAGGTCTCGATAGCTTCATATGCTTATTTCACATTTCAACCTATCGCAACTATTTTATATATAAACTAAAATATATCAAAAGAGTTTTCATTTAAATCATTGATAGTTCACTTTTCTCCAGATACTCCCTGGATTTGTAATGTTTAGAAAATCCATGCTCTCTCTCTCTCTCTGATTTTTTGTCTATTTCCTTTTGTTCTCTTCTCCCTCTTATTCACATTACACCATGATGACTTCTTATATAATAGAACTTTGACTGTACTTGACTCATATGCCATATATGTATGGGCTGAATATGATTTTGTAAATAAAGTTTTATTGTGTTCTGGTCTGATATCTATGCAATTTGTGCAGATTTAATTATATATATATATATATATATATATATATATATATATATATATATATATATAGAGAGAGAGAGAGAGAGAGAGAGAGAGAGAGAGAGAGAGAGAGAGAGAGAGAGAGAGAGAGAGTCATAGTGAATGTTTTACGTATCAGGAGTAATTTTAAATATATTCCAAAAATATGTAGATAAATCCTTGTCTTTACTATCTGAAAGGTAATGTTAATCATTTACCAACAGATATCACGTGAACTTCTTTGTATCATTACTAACATCAGGAAAATGTTTAAAGAATGACAGTACTGTACCAAGCTAAACGATATCAGTTCTTATATTTCTATACACATATTTATATGGATGTTTTTAATTGAATGTTCCATTTTGTCAATGCGATGGTTGACCCAGCATTTCTCTTTTATTTTGTAATTTGATTCTTTTGTTGTTTTTCAAGATCACTGAATTTGATAAACCTGATGTAATCTGTGTTTAAGAGGAAATCAGTCTATCTATCCATCCATCCATCCATCCATAGATACATACATACATACATACATACATACATACATACATACATACATACATACATACATACATACATACATACATCCATCCATAGATACATACATACATACATACATACATACATACATACATACATACATACATACATAGATACATAGATACATACATACATACATACATACATACATACATACATACATACATACATACATACATACATACATACATACATAAGTAAGTAAGTAATTAAGTCACAAGGGCTGTAAAATAAGATCATGTCAAGTCCATTTCGTGGGTTCATAACATTTTGATTGATTTCATGGGTAAAAGAAAAATGCAAACCTTTAATTGCAAGACATTGTTAGTAAGTTTAATTTTGGTTTGATTTTAATTTTAAGTAGAGCAATACTACTGAATTGAGACTGAGGTTAAGTATCTTTGGAAATATGAATTAGTTTTAAGTAGACAACTTAGAAATGTGTGTATTTAAAATAGTGAATACACATTTCAGTCAAACAGAATTATTTAGAAAAAATAGAATGATGATAATATAATAATAGCTTAGCTATTTGAATGAGTGATTATAGATTTAGCTATTTTAACGAGTGATTATAGATTTAGCTATTTGAGCGAGTTATTATAGATTTAGAATCTGCCTAAAAAGGAATTACATGGCAAGAGCAGCAGATATATTATAAAATTATATAACAGTACATATTAAACTACACAAAATGTAATTCAAACATCAAAGTCAAATGCATCAAAAAAAATATAATAAATTAACTAATCTCTGCCAGGTGACAACTGTAGAACTGTACCAATCTAAGGTTGTGATGAATAAGAAATGCTCTCTCATTGAACATGTATGAAGAACTGGAAATTCTTTTTTCTTTATATAAAGATTTTTTTTAAAACAGCATTATGTTGATAAAGAGATATTTGGGCTGTCATGTTATATATATGTATATCTACTCACACTCTCACACTGAACTTTCATGACATGCATAAACCAAGCAAGATAAATCACAATGTGCTGATTGCGAAGGGAAATGAATACTGTTCTAGTTGACTTAAAAACAAGCTGTAAATAGACTGTGAATTATATAAATAATAAACAAACTGTATGCAGAATCGGTTTGCATTTACGAAATAAGAGACATTAGCTCTTTGGAGCTATTTTCCTACTATAAATATTAAAATAACAATTAGATTGAACATACATACATACATACATACATACATACATACATACATACATACATACATACATACATACATACATACATACATACATACATACATACATACATATTGTTACGACTAGGGGTAAGTTAACAAAACAAAAGACGCAAACAAACTTTCAAGATTTAAAATACAAATATTGAATTTCCTAAAATATTAAAATATTTCAACAAACAATCAAAGTGAAAGAATTAAAATAACTTACAGTATAGAATATCCTTAAAAGTCCTAAATTGTTCACAGGTTCACTGACCCGGAAGTTAATCCAAATGTTCCGAATGAAGTAGATTCCGAATGAAACCTTCACTGTACTGATGTGTTAATAAGAATCAGTTATATCCAAGTGTTATAAATTCCAAATAGTCCCTGTGAATGAATATCACAAGTTCTAGAAATGTTTCCGATAATTCCACGGAGCTGTATAATTATTAAAGTTTAAGAAATAGTACTTAATCTAGAATGTACTACATGATGATGATATATAGAATATCCGTACACAAAATGAACCAAATTCGTTTATGACCTCTCAGGCTGTCAAACTATGCTAGGAATGCCAAATACAGCAATAAACCCTATTATATAGCTTCTTACTGCACAAAACAGAATTAGGAAAAACCAATGTAACTGTATTGCGACTTAAAAACAATTTAATCCTTCTAGAAAACGACTTTCTCCAAACCAATCAGAAATTAGGTTATTCGTGACATCACTAAAGTAATTTTATATTAACATTTTCATCAGTCAATAAAGTATTGACTCTTAGAATCTGGGTCAGAAGTTCAACCCTCACGCGCTAAATCACGTGATATACTAATGTTATAATCGACAATTCTTCCCACGACCTTATGTACTGAGTCACATTGAAATACCGTATATGTACTTTCTGCAAGACGACATCTGTTAGACTATTATGCAGAGATCATAAACTTATACCATTTTTAAAAAACGAAATAATACATAATTCCGTAACAATACATACATACATACATACATACATACATACATACATACATACATACATACATATTTAATTAAGTATGTTTTTAGTAGCTGTGGGGTGCGAGCTCTGGACCACTTGTACTTTGAATCAATTCGATAGGTGGGTGTGTAGAAAAAAGATATGCTAAACACTTTGTGTGGAGAGGTGGAGGTAAATTCATTATCTATTCTGCTCTGGTACACTTCTGTACCGCTGCGTATTCGATATTTTGAAATAAATTCGATGATCGGGCGTTTAAAAAAAGGTTTCTTGAACACTGCTCTGTGTGTGTGTGTGTGTGTGTGTGTGTGTGTGTGTGTGTGTGTGTGTGTGTGTGTGTGTGTGTGAAATTTATTATCTACTCTGTTTTGGTGCACTTCCATACTGCTGCGTACTCGATAAATTCATATAAATTAGATGGTAGGGCGTTTAAACAAATTTTTGTTCAACACTGGGGGAAGGGCGGATAGCACAATGAAGAGAACAACACATCTGACTGAATGAAGGTCAGCGTAATTAGGGAATATCGAAAGCATATTACGATGTTCTGGAAGAATTTGATAATTGCGCATTTAAGTGCCAAGGTGGTATATATATATATATATATATATATATATATATATATATATATATATATATATATATATATATATATATATATATATATATATATATTTATACACACACGCACACACACACCAACAGGAAAATGCGGAACAAATTCGAGTCAGGATAGAAAGAATAATAGCAGAAAATCGAGAGAAATAATGTCAATGTCAACCAACCAAAACAAACAAAGGAGCCAAATACAGACAGAAAATGTGTTGTAATCTATGATTTTACTGATTTAAACAAACTACGAATCACTTCATTCAAATAAATGAGATGTCAAAGATACACATCGTTGTTATGGCTGAGACGCTCTGCGGCAACATCCTTTCAGGACAAGAGTTGTTGCATAGTAATATCCTCTCCTACAAAGACGACAGAAGAAGAATACACAAATGACACTATCAAGAGGCATGAACACTTGAAATGTTTGAAAGATAACAAGTTTCTAGAATGTGACAGATGTGAAAAAGCAGTGCGTTAGATCATGAAGGAGTTTAAACATGCACATCGTGCGAATTTGAACTGACTACAAAACTAGATGGGAAAAAGAAAATACGTCCAAAAACATTGTCGGTAAACAACAAAGTGATACATATGAAAAACGTGATAAGGCGACTCCAATGTGTTCACTGTCCAAGCTGAGTAATAGAAGACATCACAAAAGAAACGAAAAGAGACAATATGAAAAAATTTGAAGTAGATTTTTATTTCATTTCGAAAAAACTGAAAGAACAAATACAACGTAAAAAACCACAAGCTGGTCTACGAGATATTGAACAACGTTAAGGATAATAACATTCACATAGTCGTTAGTGCAATCATTACAACATTTACACTTTTTTTTCAAATTTCATTCCATGAATCAATAGCAGCAATTCACACAGCAAATCAATAACAATGCATTTTTTCATTGATAAAATATTTACCATGCTCAAGTTAAAAGTATCCATAAAACCTACAATAAAAAAAGAATTACCACAAAAATTGACCAAACCCCCCCCCCAACCTTTCACAACATGTGAAAATACAGATGTTGAAGATTCATTTTTCACAGACATCTAGTTGATGTGCAAATATTGCTAATTAGCATGCACTACAAATAATAACATCTCACACCAAATAACCTCACTGGAGAGGCTGCACAAAGTAATAAACATTATCTACACAAATTAGGACAAAATTGGAATTGTCTTAGTTGGTATAGCAGAAATTATCCTTTACAATCGAAAGTGCAAAAGAACTGAATTCCTTCATTGTCAAAATGAAATATCAATTACATTTCAATACATTACGGACTTTTTGCAAGACCGTAAACGTTGCACTATGCATCAGTGGACTACAATTACTATTAATGGAAGTGTCTATTTACACGGCCGCCGTGTGTCATATTTTGGAAAGACTATTCGCACGGCCGCTAGGCACAGAAAAGACTATCCGCACGGCGACCGGTCAACGCAATAGGGACGAGTCAAAATATTCTGAATGATGTAAACTCAGCTAAACATATATACCCATCAATACCATTAGGGGCGTACAGGTTTGACGGCCGAATTATCAGACTACAAAACACCATTTAAGAAAAAGAAGAAAATGTTCCATAGTGTCTATCTCAAATGGCGTCCGTACACTAAATTTTACAAAGACTATTCGCATGGCTGCCGTTCGCTAACAATATTCGCACTGCGACCGGTGTCTCTCTCACTGTTTGGATTATAATAATTATGATAATGGTGTGCAAACAATTAGAGTCCGTGAATCAGTGGTTTTCATAATAGAAAAAAACTTCATGATTCAATTTTACTTTAACATTCCAGAATTTTGTTTTCAATAGACGGCCGTAACATAAGCAAAGAAATATCATCTTCTAACGTATCAGTCACTGTAATCGAGTGAAAATATGTCGACCTGTTACTCAAAAGATCCAGGATCGAATCTCTCTCTATGCTTTGTTTTTTTTAATTGTTATTTTTAGCGTATAAAACAACGGTAAAAAGCTGATATTACCTAAGAAATCCGTTACATTCAAACTCTTGGTACTACACTTTAGCTAGCCAACTCGTTTGAGCATAACATAAAAAAAATTTGTTTGTTCTGATTGAATAATGGAAAAAGCTCATTGAATGGGCGACAATAGAAAATTATTCGAAAATTTCTGTTTCTACATGAGGCGAAGGAGTATAGCATTGTACAAGTTTTGACAAAAATGACTTGCAAATATGGAATTAAAGGTAATCAGTTGAAAAAATTAGTATATTTAGCAGATCAGGTACGCGACAGCCGTACGAATAGCTTTACGTAAATTATACGTAAATTATATACACGGCGGCCGTACGATTAGTCTTTCCAGATGAGGTACACGGCGGCCGTGCGAATAGTCTTGCCCAGTTAAGGTGCACGGCGGCCATGCGAATAGCCTCGGCCATAACTATTAAATATACATCTAAAACAGGGGAGAAAAATCCGGCTAAAACTAATGCAAACAACATAATCTATATTTGAGGGCAACTAAAAACTATAGGCAATTATACAAACTGAAACACTACACATGCAGCATATTATGCCAGCAGCACCAACTTCTTTACTTGTGTTTACATTCGCTCACACTCCAGTTCTGTTAAAGATATTTCAGATTGATATGATCTGTGACTGTTTCAAAGTTGTTTTTTTTTTTTGTTTGTTATTGCCCCAGACATAACGGTGGAGTGCCTTGATTTCACCGTAAAAAAAAAACCGAACCCCCCCCCAAAAAAAAAAAACAAAAAAAAACAAAGTGCTCATGATCTGTGTATAACAAAAGACGTATGTAATTTACACAGTATAACCGATTTAGAATTAGCAAATATATGTATATTTCAACTCCATATGTCTGAAGATTTCAGGAGAGAGAGAGAGAGAGAGAGAGAGAGAGAGAGAGAGATGATGATGATGATGATGATGATAAGAATATAATCATATGGTATTAGCATTTCTATATTGTTAATCTCCTAAATTAATGGAAAATATAAAATACAAACTTAGTTACTGATATGTGGGATCAAGTTACTAAATTTGTGAAAAGTTGTATGTATACGTCTATGCATCTATATATTTGTAAAAAAAAAACAAAAAAACTAACAAACATCTAATCCTCAAACAATTGTTATAATCACTTTTGCACAAAAACTTGCAAAATATTATATTTCAAACATGTTTTAAGCATATTTATTTATTATAAATGATCCATTATTTCAAACAGTTTATACATACATACACACACACACACACATACATACATACATACATACATACATACATACATACACACATACACACATGCAAGAAAGAGAGAGAGAGAGAGAAAGAGTTATTTTCTCAAAGTCAACACTTCATTCAGTGATCACAGTAACAAAAAATAAATAAATAACACATTGACATTATTCACGGATATCAACTACTCTACTTCCATTGCTATTGCTCTATTTCCCCATAAAATATGTTTTCACATGATTCCATTTAGTAAATAACTTTTGTACTTTTGGATCTCCCAAATTAGACTCATTAGCTTCAAATTTAAAATGAAATATCAAATCAAAGTAGAGCTATTGCAGACTTGGATTTTTGTTTCGAAATTTCGATCTAAGTATAATAGATTTTGCTAGTAACAATACTGGATTTACAAACTTTGACTGGCAAGATTCATTTAAATCTCCAAATCAAATAAAATTTTCGGAAATCTCGAAATCTACTCCAATCTCAGTTCTACAAAACTTTGAAACCCGACACCAAAATTTTTTCACAACAACACAATTGAAAAATAAATATTTCATCGTTTCTTCCTCACTATTACAGAAGAAAAAAAAACTTTATCAGCTACAAAACCTATTTTGAATGAGAAACTATTTGTAGTCAGTATGTTGTGGTTAACTCTAAACTGGAGCCACCATAATTTTGTATCCAAAGTAATTTTATATGGAATCGAAAATACCTTATTCCACCAATCTATATCTTTTGAAATGTTGAATTTAATAAAGAAAAAAGGTTTCTTGAGCTTTGAGACACTAAAAAATGACTTTACTAAACTATATATGTATGTTGCAAATTTAATCTTTTTAAATATAGCTTGATTTCACTTATAATTAGGGGTGAACGATATACCTGTGCCGCGTATAAATACGATTCACGATACACAGCCTACGATACGATACATTATCGATTCTCAGTTTAAAGAATTAGAAGCAAACGACTAATAATTATTCATGACTGCTGAAGATTAAAGTAACTTATATAGGGTATATATCGTTTTGTATCGATTCTTCACCTCTTGTATCGATACGTGTATCGATATGGCGAAATTATCGATGCATCGATATATCGATGAATCGTTTCACCCCTACTTATAATACCATCAAACTGTGTAATCTGGGGCGAGAAATCATATAACTCACAACCTTCCATGTGATAAATATGCTCATCAAAGAAATGGTATATACATTTTACTCCCTTCGACAACCACGATTGATACAAAATTGGTCTGCTGTTAATCGTTATATTTTTACTTTTCCAGACACCCTTGTGTGAAATTTGAAAGAAGCCTGTATCTTTTTCGATTGTCATAAATTCTGTCCATGCTAAAAGTACATCCTTCCAGAACGATTTAAAAAAAATATTTTTGGATAATTGCCATATTTGCAAATCATTTAATTGAAAAAAGTGTAATACGACAACTCATACTTATTGAGAAAGTAATCAGTTATATTTTGCCATTCAGAATGGTTAATCATCAAACGCTTTACCCAAGATATTTTGAAAGATTTTATAAAAGATCCTGGATGTTTCATGCGCAATCCACCATCTAACTTATTATTAAACGCTGTTCTACTTATTTTATCAGGATCGTAATTCCACATAAATTTATAAAACATTTTTTTCAACTCTGTTTATAACACTTGCTGCTGGATTTGGCAACATTACGAATAGAGGTGTCAGTTTAGACAAAGTCATTGATTTTAGAACAATAATTTTATCATATATGGTTCACTTCTTCGATTCGATTCCCCTAAAAGTTTTTGTATATCTTGTATCTGGTTTTCAAAAGTAATTTCCACAATCTCTTCTGTATTTATGGATAACTCAACTCATAATAAAGAGAAATTAGAAACCCAATCAAGTCCAAAATCTGGGAATTCTTTAATGCCCCTATTTGTCATCGCTTTTGTTTTATTGATATTCACTTTTAATCCCGACATTGATGAAAATAAGTCTAATATTTCTACCGAGGCATTCAAAGAGTTCTCTGATCCATCTAACAGAAATGATATGTCATCGGCATACTGTGCCAGATTATTTTCATATCCATTTATGCATATACCTTTAATATCATTACTGTTCCGAACCATAATTCCTACAATTTCTGCTACTAATAAAAACAAATAAGGAAGGAGAGGTTTCCTTGATGACAACCACGTCCAATATAAAAAAAACTGCGATGCAAATCCATTGTGAATCACACATGTTTTTGCACACACACACACACACACACACACACACACACACACACACATATATATATATATATATATATATATATATATATATATATATATATATATATATATATAGATATATATAGATATATATATATATATATATATATATATATATATATATATATATATAATTTCATTTGTTGTTCACCAAACTTAAGAAAATAAAGCACTTCCTGTATAAATCTCCAGGAGAAAGAGTCAAAAGCTTTATCTATATAAACTAATTTAAAAAAATCCATTCATATTAGTTTCTTCTGTAATGCACGTACTATCATATATCAGTCTGACTACCTCCCCCATATACCTACCTTTCATAAAACCTTTTTGACTTTGACTTTCATATATTAATTTTGGTAAATATCTGTTTACTCTGCTAGCTATAACTGATGAGGCTATTTTATAGGAAATATTTAACAAAGTAATAGGTCTGCAATATTTGAAAAATTCCCTAGATTTATTTTCCGTTGGCAATAATGTAATAATTACCTCTCTCTGTGTTATACATAAAATCCCTTTTTTTAATCCTTGATTTATTGAATATATCAAAAACTGTTCCAAATCCTTCTAAAAGAATTTATAAAATTCAATAGTGAATCCATCACTTCTTGGACTTTTACCATTGCTCAATTTTTTTTATGCATTCTCAAGCTTCCGCAAGAGTAAATTTCACCCTTTAATTTTTTTTATGTCATTTTGTGTTCAAATCTTCCACATATATCATCTAGTTTTATTCGAGTTATATTATTATCTTGTCTACTAAAAAATGTATCATAGAACTTTTTCACCTCGTTCAAAATTTTGAATTGATCACTGATTATTTGCCATGACCCATCTTTCACTTTTGTTTTTGTTTGTTTTGTCTGTATAATGTCTTTTTTCCAAGTTACAAAAATATTTTGTCATTATTTCTCCTTCTTCTGTCCACTTTTTGATAATATAATCATTCATTTTACTTTCTTTTTTCTTATTTCTTCGAGCCGAATTTTCCAATTTTCAAGTACATCCAAACACATTATGTTGAAATTTGTTTTTAATATATTTTCTAAATGTTCAATTTCCTTCAAAATTTCCTTTTCTTCTTTTTCTTTTTCCTTTCTTCTTTAAGAAGAATGTTGTAATGTGAAGGCACAGATTTCTAATAAAAGGATTTCAAAGAATAATTGATCATCCATATTGTTGTTATTATTATTATTATTATTATTATTATTATTATTATTATTATTATCAGTAGTAGTAGTATATAGTAAATTTATCTCTTCTAATTTTTTCTTTACCTTTTCTACTAATACTTTGTCTTTAAGCAACGAATTATTGAATTTCCAGAAACCTGGTCCCTTTTTAAATTGTGTAAATTGAAAGGTGAATATCATATAGCTGAGACATATGTGTGTATTCTTGCTATCAATAAAACTTACACTTTCTTCTTTTATCAAGAAAAAATCTAAACGTGCCATTTTAAAAGATTTTTTTAGTACAAGTACACTCTTTAATCTCAGAATTATAAATTTCCATGGATCGCAGAAATGCAATTCTTTTTTCAGATCCAATACTCTGTCCTATGCTTTCGGCTTATTTATTTTTCTGTAGTTATGCACATCTATATCCCAATCTTGAACTAAGTTCCAGCCTGCACAGATGACAGTGGTATGATCTTCATACCCTTTAATAACTGACTTAACTGCATAAAAAAATATTGAAGAATCTTCATTTGGGAAATACATATTAATAAGCGTTATTTGTTGATTCTCAACTTCTATATCAAGAGCAACTTTTTGAAACTGTAAAATCAATATTATTTGCAAAGAGTATTGTCACACCACGAGATCTGCTTGTACCAGAACTAAAATAACATTTATATCCCCACTCTGTTTCAATATATGGTTCAATTGCTTCTGTGGAATGAGTATATTGTAAACAATATATGGAACTTTTGTTTTTCTTACAAATTCAAACACATCTTTTTGTTTTTGCCTATCTCTTAGTCCCCTTGTATTTAAAGACAAAATACTAACCATTTTCAAATACGATTAAAAGGAATAGGATAAATTCTTACAAATATATCCTTCAACATATATTGTGTATATAGCGATAAAGAGCTACATACTGTGAAGGATTCCCTGAATGACCAGACAAGAAAAAGATCTTAAAATGTGTATACAGAAGAAGGGAGAGAAAATTCAAGTAGTAGACATATGGATAGAAAGAGAAAACAAACAAACCAAAAAATCATAATCAATGTCAAAATACGCTTCATTTTGGAAAGTGAAGAATGGTTGTTCCAAAGTTTTTTGGAAGAGAATTCCAGAGATTTCCTGCTGCATATCTAAAAGATTTACCCCATACATGCTTATTCTTACATCTGAAATCCCAAAGGTGTTTGCATACCTAAAAGAATAAGGAGAAAATATAGAAATCAAGTCGTATGGTAAACATACATACATACATACATACATACATACATACATACATACATACATACATACATACATATTGTTACGACTAGGGGTAAGTTAACAAAACAAAAGACGCAAACAAACTTTCAAGATTTAAAATACAAATATTGAATTTCCTAAAATATTAAAATATTTCAACAAACAATCAAAGTGAAAGAATTAAAATAACTTACAGTATAGAATATCCTTAAAAGTCCTAAATTGTTCACAGGTTCACTGATCCGGAAGTTAATCCAAATGTTCCGAATGAAGTAGATTCCGAATGAAACCTTCACTGTACTGATGTGTTAATAAGAATCAGTTATATCCAAGTGTTATAAATTCCAAATAGTCCCTGTGAATGAATATCACAAGTTCTAGAAATGTTTCCGATAATTCCACGGAGCTGTATAATTATTAAAGTTTAAGAAATAGTACTTAATCCAGAATGTACTACATGATGATGATATATAGAATATCCGTACACAAAATGAACCAAATTCGTTTATGACCTCTCAGGCTGTCAAACTATGCTAGGAATGCCAAATACAGCAATAAACCCTATTATATAGCTTCTTACTGCACAAAACAGAATTAGGAAAAACCAATGTAACTGTATTGCGACTTAAAAACAATTTAATCCTTCTAGAAAACGACTTTCTCCAAACCAATCAGAAATTAGGTTATTCGTGACATCACTAAAGTAATTTTATATTAACATTTTTATCAGTCAATAAAGTATTGACTCTTAGAATCTGGGTCAGAAGTTCAACCCTCACGCGCTAAATCACGTGATATACTAATGTTATAATCGACAATTCTTCCCACGACCTTATGTACTGAGTCACATTGAAATACCGTATATGTACTTTCTGCAAGACGACATCTGTTAGACTATTATGCAGAGATCATAAACTTATACCATTTTTTAAAAACGAAATAATACATAATTCCGTAACAATACATACATACATACATACATACATACATACATACATACATACATACATACATACATATTTAATTAAGTATGTTTTTAGTAGCTGTGGGGTGCGAGCTCTGGACCACTTGTACTTTGAATCAATTCGATAGGTGGGTGTGTAGAAAAGAGATTTGCTAAACACTTTGTGTGGAGAGGTGGAGGTAAATTCATTATCTATTCTGCTCTGGTACACTTCTGTACCGCTGCGTATTCGATATTTTGAAATAAATTCGATGATCGGGCGTTTAAAAAAAGGTTTCTTGAACACTGCTCTGTGTGTGTGTGTGTGTGTGTGTGTGTGTGTGTGTGTGTGTGTGTGAAATTTATTATCTACTCTGTTTTGGTGCACTTCCATACTGCTGCGTACTCGATAAATTCATATAAATTAGATGGTAGGGCGTTTAAACAAATTTTTGTTCAACACTGGGGGAAGGGCGGATAGCACAATGAAGAGAACAACACATCTGACTGAATGAAGGTCAGCGTAATTAGGGAATATCGAAAGCATATTACGATGTTCTGGAAGAATTTGATAATTGCGCATTTAAGTGCCAAGGTGGTATATATATATATATATATATATATATATATATATATATATATATATATATATATATATATACACACACACGCACACACACACCAACAGGAAAATGCGGAACAAATTCGAGTCAGGATAGAAAGAATAATAGCAGAAAATCGAGAGAAATAATGTCAATGTCAACCAACCAAAACAAACAAAGGAGCCAAATACAGACAGCAAATGTGTTGTAATCTATGATTTTACTGATTTAAACAAACTACGAATCACTTCATTCAAATAAATGAGATGTCAAAGATACACATCGTTGTTATGGCTGAGACGCTCTGCGGCAACATCCTTTCAGGACAAGAGTTGTTGCATAGTAATATCCTCTCCTACAAAGACGACAGAAGAAGAATACACAGATGACACTATCAAGAGGCATGAACACTTGAAATGTTTGAAAGATAACAAGTTTCTAGAATGTGAACGATGTGAAAAAGCAGTGCGTTAGATCATGAAGGAGTTTAAACATGCACATCGTGCGAATTTGAACTGACTACAAAACTAGATGGGAAAAAGAAAATACGTCCAAAAACATTGTCGGTAAACAACAAAGTGATACATATGAAAAACGTGATAAGGCGACTCCAATGTGTTCACTGTCCAAGCTGAGTAATAGAAGACATCACAAAAGAAACGAAAAGAGACAATATGAAAAAATTTGAAGTAGATTTTTATTTCATTTCGAAAAAACTGAAAGAACAAATACAACGTAAAAAACCACAAGCTGGTCTACGAGATATTGAACAACGTTAAGGATAATAACATTCACATAGTCGTTAGTGCAATCATTACAACATTTACACTTTTTTTTCAAATTTCATTCCATGAATCAATAGCAGCAATTCACACAGCAAATCAATAACAATGCATTTTTTCATTGACAAAATATTTACTATGCTCAAGTTAAAAGTATCCATAAAACCTACAATAAAAAAAGAATTACCACAAAAATTGACCAAACCCCCCCCCCCCAACCTTTCACAACATGTGAAAATACAGATGTTGAAGATTCATTTTTCACAGACATCTAGTTGATGTGCAAATATTGCTAATTAGCATGCACTACAAATAATAACATCTCACACCGAATAACCTCACTGGAGAGGCTGCACAAAGTAATAAACATTATCTACACAAATTAGGACAAAATTGGAATTGTCTTAGTTGGTATAGCAGAAATTATCCTTTACAATCGAAAGTGCAAAAGAACTGAATTCCTTCATTGTCAAAATGAAATATCAATTACATTTCAATACATTACGGACTTTTTGCAAGACCGTAAACGTTGCACTATGCATCAGTGGACTACAATTACTATTAATGGAAGTGTCTATTTACACGGCCGCCGTGTGTCATATTTTGGAAAGACTATTCGCACGGCCGCTAGGCACAGAAAAGACTATCCGCACGGCGACCGGTCAACGCAATAGGGACGAGTCAAAATATTCTGAATGATGTAAACTCAGCTAAACATATATACCCATCAATACCATTAGGGGCGTACAGGTTTGACGGCCGAATTATCAGACTACAAAACACCATTTAAGAAAAAGAAGAAAATGTTCCATAGTGTCTATCTCAAATGGCGTCCGTACACTAAATTTTACAAAGACTATTCGCATGGCTGCCGTTCGCTAACAATATTCGCACTGCGACCGGTGTCTCTCTCACTGTTTGGATTATAATAATTATGATAATGGTGTGCAAACAATTAGAGTCCGTGAATCAGTGGTTTTCATAATAGAAAAAAACTTCATGATTCAATTTTACTTTAACATTCCAGAATTTTGTTTTCAATAGACGGCCGTAACATAAGCAAAGAAATATCATCTTCTAACGTATCAGTCACTGTAATCGAGTGAAAATATGTCGACCTGTTACTCAAAAGATCCAGGATCGAATCTCTCTCTATGCTTTGTTTTTTTTAATTGTTATTTTTAGCGTATAAAACAACGGTAAAAAGCTGATATTACCTAAGAAATCCGTTACATTCAAACTCTTGGTACTACACTTTAGCTAGCCAACTCGTTTGAGCATAACATAAAAAAAATTTGTTTGTTCTGATTGAATAATGGAAAAAGCTCATTGAATGGGCGACAATAGAAAATTATTCGAAAATTTCTGTTTCTACATGAGGCGAAGGAGTATAGCATTGTACAAGTTTTGACAAAAATGACTTGCAAATATGGAATTAAAGGTAATCAGTTGAAAAAATTAGTATATTTAGCAGATCAGGTACGCGACAGCCGTACGAATAGCTTTACGTAAATTATACGTAAATTATATACACGGCGGCCGTACGATTAGTCTTTCCAGATGAGGTACACGGCGGCCGTGCGAATAGTCTTGCCCAGTTAAGGTGCACGGCGGCCATGCGAATAGCCTCGGCCATAACTATTAAATATACATCTAAAACAGGGGAGAAAAATCCGGCTAAAACTAATGCAAACAACATAATCTATATTTGAGGGCAACTAAAAACTATAGGCAATTATACAAACTGAAACACTACACATGCAGCATATTATGCCAGCAGCACCAACTTCTTTACTTGTGTTTACATTCGCTCACACTCCAGTTCTGTTAAAGATATTTCAGATTGATATGATCTGTGACTGTTTCAAAGTTGTTTTTTTTTTTGTTTGTTATTGCCCCAGACATAACGGTGGAGTGCCTTGATTTCACCGTAAAAAAAAAACCGAACCCCCCCCCCAAAAAAAAAAACAAAAAAAAACAAAGTGCTCATGACCTGTGTATAACAAAAGACGTATGTAATTTACACAGTATAACCGATTTAGAATTAGCAAATATATGTATATTTCAACTCCATATGTCTGAAGATTTCAGGAGAGAGAGAGAGAGAGAGAGAGAGAGAGAGAGAGAGAGAGAGAGAGATGATGATGATGATGATGATGATAAGAATATAATCATATGGTATTAGCATTTCTATATTGTTAATCTCCTAAATTAATGGAAAATATAAAATACAAACTTAGTTACTGATATGTGGGATCAAGTTACTAAATTTGTGAAAAGTTGTATGTATACGTCTATGCATCTATATATTTGTAAAAAAAAAACAAAAAAACTAACAAACATCTAATCCTCAAACAATTGTTATAATCACTTTTGCACAAAAACTTGCAAAATATTATATTTCAAACATGTTTTAAGCATATTTATTTATTATAAATGATCCATTATTTCAAACAGTTTATACGTATATACACACACACACACACATACATACATACATACATACATACATACATACATACATACATACATACATACATACATACATACATACATACATACACACATGCAAGAAAGAGAGAGAGAGAAAGAGTTATTTTCTCAAAGTCAACACTTCATTCAGTGATCACAGTAACAAAAAATAAATAAATAACACATTGACATTATTCACGGATATCAACTACTCTACTTCCATTGCTATTGCTCTATTTCCCCATAAAATATGTTTTCACATGATTCCATTTAGTAAATAACTTTTGTACTTTTGGATCTCCCAAATTAGACTCATTAGCTTCAAATTTAAAATGAAATATCAAATCAAAGTAGAGCTATTGCAGACTTGGATTTTTGTTTCGAAATTTCGATCTAAGTATAATAGATTTTGCTAGTAACAATACTGGATTTACAAACTTTGACTGGCAAGATTCATTTAAATCTCCAAATCAAATAAAATTTTCGGAAATCTCGAAATCTACTCCAATCTCAGTTCTACAAAACTTTGAAACCCGACACCAAAATTTTTTCACAACAACACAATTGAAAAATAAATATTTCATCGTTTCTTCCTCACTATTACAGAAGAAAAAAAAAACTTTATCAGCTACAAAACCTATTTTGAATGAGAAACTATTTGTAGTCAGTATGTTGTGGTTAACTCTAAACTGGAGCCACCATAATTTTGTATCCAAAGTAATTTTATATGGAATCGAAAATACCTTATTCCACCAATCTATATCTTTTGAAATGTTGAATTTAATAAAGAAAAAAGGTTTCTTGAGCTTTGAGACACTAAAAAATGACTTTACTAAACTATATATGTATGTTGCAAATTTAATCTTTTTAAATATAGCTTGATTTCACTTATAATTAGGGGTGAACGATATACCTGTGCCGCGTATAAATACGATTCACGATACACAGCCTACGATACGATACATTATCGATTCTCAGTTTAAAGAATTAGAAGCAAACGACTAATAATTATTCATGACTGCTGAAGATTAAAGTAACTTATATAGGGTATATATCGTTTTGTATCGATTCTTCACCTCTTGTATCGATACGTGTATCGATATGGCGAAATTATCGATGCATCGATATATCGATGAATCGTTTCACCCCTACTTATAATACCATCAAACTGTGTAATCTGGGGCGAGAAATCATATAACTCACAACCTTCCATGTGATAAATATGCTCATCAAAGAAATGGTATATACATTTTACTCCCTTCGACAACCACGATTGATACAAAATTGGTCTGCTGTTAATCGTTATATTTTTACTTTTCCAGACACCCTTGTGTGAAATTTGAAAGAAGCCTGTATCTTTTTCGATTGTCATAAATTCTGTCCATGCTAAAAGTACATCCTTCCAGAACGATTTAAAAAAAAATATTTTTGGATAATTGCGATATTTGCAAATCATTTAATTGAAAAAAGTGTAATACGACAACTCATACTTATTGAGAAAGTAATCAGTTATATTTTGCCATTCAGAATGGTTAATCATCAAACGCTTTACCCAAGATATTTTGAAAGATTTTATAAAAGATCCTGGATGTTTCATGCGCAATCCACCATCTAACTTATTAATAAACGCTGTTCTACTTATTTTATCAGGATCGTAATTCCACATAAATTTATAAAACATTTTTTTCAACTCTGTTTATAACACTTGCTGCTGGATTTGGCAACATTACGAATAGAGGTGTCAGTTTAGACAAAGTCATTGATTTTAGAACAATAATTTTATCATATATTGTTCACTTCTTCGATTCGATTCCCCTAAAAGTTTTTGTATATCTTGTATCTGGTTTTCAAAAGTAATTTCCACAATCTCTTCTGTATTTATGGATAACTCAACTCATAATAAAGAGAAATTAGAAACCCAATCAAGTCCAAAATCTGGGAATTCTTTAATGCCCCTATTTGTCATCGCTTTTGTTTTATTGATATTCACTTTTAATCCCGACATTGATGAAAATAAGTCTAATATTTCTACCGAGGCATTCAAAGAGTTCTCTGATCCATCTAACAGAAATGATATGTCATCGGCATACTGTGCCAGATTATTTTCATATCCATTTATGCATATACCTTTAATATCATTACTGTTTCGAACCATAATTCCTACAATTTCTGCTACTAATAAAAACAAATAAGGAAGGAGAGGTTTCCTTGATGACAACCACGTCCAATATAAAAAAAACTGCGATGCAAATCCATTGTGAATCACACATGTTTTTGCACACACACACACACATATATATATATATATATATATATATATATATATATATATATATATATATATATATATATACATATATATATATATATATATATATATATATATATAAAATTTCATTTGTTGTTCACCAAACTTAAGAAAATAAAGCACTTCCTGTATAAATCTCCAGGAGAAAGAGTCAAAAGCTTTATCTATATAAACTAATTTAAAAAAATCCATTCATATTAGTTTCTTCTGTAATGCACGTACTATCATATATCAGTCTGACTACCTCCCCCATATACCTACCTTTCATAAAACCTTTTTGACTTTGACTTTCATATATTAATTTTGGTAAATATCTGTTTACTCTGCTAGCTATAACTGATGAGGCTATTTTATAGGAAATATTTAACAAAGTAATAGGTCTGCAATATTTGAAAAATTCCCTAGATTTATTTTTCGTTGGCAATAATGTAATAATTACCTCTCTCTGTGTTATACATAAAATCCCTTTTTTTAATCCTTGATTTATTGAATATATCAAAAACTGTTCCAAATCCTTCTAAAAGAATTTATAAAATTCAATAGTGAATCCATCACTTCTTGGACTTTTACCATTGCTCAATTTTTTTTATGCATTCTCAAGCTTCCGCAAGAGTAAATTTCACCCTTTAATTTTTTTATGTCATTTTGTGTTCAAATCTTCCACATATATCATCTAGTTTTATTCGAGTTATATTATTATCTTGTCTACTAAATAATGTATCATAGAGCTTTTTCACCTCGTTCAAAATTTTGAATTGATCACTGATTATTTGCCATGACCCATCTTTCACTTTTGTTTTTGTTTGTTTTGTCTGTATAATGTCTTTTTTCCAAGTTACAAAAATATTTTGTCATTATTTCTCCTTCTTCTGTCCACTTTTTGATAATATAATCATTCATTTTACTTTCTCTTTTCTTATTTCTTCGAGCCGAATTTTCCAATTTTCAAGTACATCCAAACACATTATGTTGAAATTTGTTTTTAATATATTTTCTAAATGTTCAATTTCCTTCAAAATTTCCTTTTCTTCTTTTTCTTTTTCCTTTCTTCTTTAAGAAGAATGTTGTAATGTGAAGGCACAGATTTCTAATAAAAGGATTTCAAAGAATAATTGATCATCCATATTGTTGTTATTATTATTATTATTATTATTATTATTATTATTATTATTATCAGTAGTAGTAGTATATAGTAAATTTATCTCTTCTAATTTTTTCTTTACCTTTTCTACTAATACTTTGTCTTTAAGCAACGAATTATTGAATTTCCAGAAACCTGGTCCCTTTTTAAATTGTGTAAATTGAAAGGTGAATATCATATAGCTGAGACATATGTGTGTATTCTTGCTATCAATAAAACTTACACTTTCTTCTTTTATCAAGAAAAAATCTAAACGTGCCATTTTAAAAGATTTTTTTAGTACAAGTACACTCTTTAATCTCAGAATTATAAATTTCCATGGATCGCAGAAATGCAATTCTTTTTTCAGATCCAATACTCTGTCCTATGCTTTCGGCTTATTTATTTTTCTGTAGTTATGCACATCTATATCCCAATCTTGAACTAAGTTCCAGCCTGCACAGATGACAGTGGTATGATCTTCATACCCTTTAATAACTGACTTAACTGCATAAAAAAATATTGAAGAATCTTCATTTGGGAAATACATATTAATAAGCGTTATTTGTTGATTCTCAACTTCTATATCAAGAGCAACTTTTTGAAACTGTAAAATCAATATTATTTGCAAAGAGTATTGTCACACCACGAGATCTGCTTGTACCAGAACTAAAATAACATTTATATCCCCACTCTGTTTCAATATATGGTTCAATTGCTTCTGTGGAATGAGTATATTGTAAACAATATATGGAACTTTTGTTTTTCTTACAAATTCAAACACATCTTTTTGTTTTTGCCTATCTCTTAGTCCCCTTGTATTTAAAGACAAAATACTAACCATTTTCAAATACGATTAAAAGGAATAGGATAAATTCTTACAAATATATCCTTCAACATATATTGTGTATATAGCGATAAAGAGCTACATACTGTGAAGGATTCCCTGAATGACCAGACAAGAAAAAGATCTTAAAATGTGTATACAGAAGAAGGGAGAGAAAATTCAAGTAGTAGACATATGGATAGAAAGAGAAAACAAACAAACCAAAAAATCATAATCAATGTCAAAATACGCTTCATTTTGGAAAGTGAAGAATGGTTGTTCCAAAGTTTTTTGGAAGAGAATTCCAGAGATTTCCTGCTGCATATCTAAAAGATTTACCCCATACATGCTTATTCTTACATCTGAAATCCCAAAGGTGTTTGCATACCTAAAAGAATAAGGAGAAAATATAGAAATCAAGTCGTATGGTAAACATACATACATACATACATACATACATACATACATACATACATACATACATACATACATACATACATACATACATACATACATACATACATATTGTTACGACTAGGGGTAAGTTAACAAAACAAAAGACGCAAACAAACTTTCAAGATTTAAAATACAAATATTGAATTTCCTAAAATATTAAAATATTTCAACAAACAATCAAAGTGAAAGAATTAAAATAACTTACAGTATAGAATATCCTTAAAAGTCCTAAATTGTTCACAGGTTCACTGATCCGGAAGTTAATCCAAATGTTCCGAATGAAGTAGATTCCGAATGAAACCTTCACTGTACTGATGTGTTAATAAGAATCAGTTATATCCAAGTGTTATAAATTCCAAATAGTCCCTGTGAATGAATATCACAAGTTCTAGAAATGTTTCCGATAATTCCACGGAGCTGTATAATTATTAAAGTTTAAGAAATAGTACTTAATCCAGAATGTACTACATGATGATGATATATAGAATATCCGTACACAAAATGAACCAAATTCGTTTATGACCTCTCAGGCTGTCAAACTATGCTAGGAATGCCAAATACAGCAATAAACCCTATTATATAGCTTCTTACTGCGCAAAACAGAATTAGGAAAAACCAATGTAACTGTATTGCGACTTAAAAACAATTTAATCCTTCTAGAAAACGACTTTCTCCAAACCAATCAGAAATTAGGTTATTCGTGACATCACTAAAGTAATTTTATATTAACATTTTTATCAGTCAATAAAGTATTGACTCTTAGAATCTGGGTCAGAAGTTCAACCCTCACGCGCTAAATCACGTGATATACTAATGTTATAATCGACAATTCTTCCCACGACCTTATGTACTGAGTCACATTGAAATACCGTATATGTACTTTCTGCAAGACGACATCTGTTAGACTATTATGCAGAGATCATAAACTTATACCATTTTTTAAAAACGAAATAATACATAATTCCGTAACAATACATACATACATACATACATACATACATACATACATACATACATACATATTTAATTAAGTATGTTTTTAGTAGCTGTGGGGTGCGAGCTCTGGACCACTTGTACTTTGAATCAATTCGATAGGTGGGTGTGTAGAAAAGAGATTTGCTAAACACTTTGTGTGGAGAGGTGGAGGTAAATTAATTATCTATTCTGCTCTGGTACACTTCTGTACCGCTGCGTATTCGATATTTTGAAATAAATTCGATGATCGGGCGTTTAAAAAAAGGTTTCTTGAACACTGCTCTGTGTGTGTGTGTGTGTGTGTGTGTGTGTGTGTGTGTGTGTGTGTGTGTGTGTGTGTGTGTGAAATTTATTATCTACTCTGTTTTGGTGCACTTCCATACTGCTGCGTACTCGATAAATTCATATAAATTAGATGGTAGGGCGTTTAAACAAATTTTTGTTCAACACTGGGGGAAGGGCGGATAGCACAATGAAGAGAACAACACATCTGACTGAATGAAGGTCAGCGTAATTAGGGAATATCGAAAGCATATTACGATGTTCTGGAAGAATTTGATAATTGCGCATTTAAGTGCCAAGGTGGTATATATATATATATATATATATATATATATATATATATATATATATATATATATATATATATATATATATATATATATATACACACACGCACACACACACCAACAGGAAAATGCGGAACAAATTCGAGTCAGGATAGAAAGAATAATAGCAGAAAATCGAGAGAAATAATGTCAATGTCAACCAACCAAAACAAACAAAGGAGCCAAATACAGACAGCAAATGTGTTGTAATCTATGATTTTACTGATTTAAACAAACTACGAATCACTTCATTCAAATAAATGAGATGTCAAAGATACACATCGTTGTTATGGCTGAGACGCTCTGCGGCAACATCCTTTCAGGACAAGAGTTGTTGCATAGTAATATCCTCTCCTACAAAGACGACAGAAGAAGAATACACAGATGACACTATCAAGAGGCATGAACACTTGAAATGTTTGAAAGATAACAAGTTTCTAGAATGTGAACGATGTGAAAAAGCAGTGCGTTAGATCATGAAGGAGTTTAAACATGCACATCGTGCGAATTTGAACTGACTACAAAACTAGATGGGAAAAAGAAAATACGTCCAAAAACATTGTCGGTAAACAACAAAGTGATACATATGAAAAACGTGATAAGGCGACTCCAATGTGTTCACTGTCCAAGCTGAGTAATAGAAGACATCACAAAAGAAACGAAAAGAGACAATATGAAAAAATTTGAAGTAGATTTTTATTTCATTTCGAAAAAACTGAAAGAACAAATACAACGTAAAAAACCACAAGCTGGTCTACGAGATATTGAACAACGTTAAGGATAATAACATTCACATAGTCGTTAGTGCAATCATTACAACATTTACACTTTTTTTTTCAAATTTCATTCCATGAATCAATAGCAGCAATTCACACAGCAAATCAATAACAATGCATTTTTTCATTGACAAAATATTTACTATGCTCAAGTTAAAAGTATCCATAAAACCTACAATAAAAAAAGAATTACCACAAAAATTGACCAAACCCCCCCCCCCCAACCTTTCACAACATGTGAAAATACAGATGTTGAAGATTCATTTTTCACAGACATCTAGTTGATGTGCAAATATTGCTAATTAGCATGCACTACAAATAATAACATCTCACACCGAATAACCTCACTGGAGAGGCTGCACAAAGTAATAAACATTATCTACACAAATTAGGACAAAATTGGAATTGTCTTAGTTGGTATAGCAGAAATTATCCTTTACAATCAAAAGGGCAAAAGAACTGAATTCCTTCATTGTCAAAATGAAATATCAATTACATTTCAATACATTACGGACTTTTTGCAAGACCGTAAACGTTGCACTATGCATCAGTGGACTACAATTACTATTAATGGAAGTGTCTATTTACACGGCCGCCGTGTGTCATATTTTGGAAAGACTATTCGCACGGCCGCTAGGCACAGAAAAGACTATCCGCACGGCGACCGGTCAACGTAATAGGGACGAGTCAAAATATTCTGAATGATGTAAACTCAGCTAAACATATATACCCATCAATACCATTAGGGGCGTACAGGTTTGACGGCCGAATTATCAGACTACAAAACACCATTTAAGAAAAAGAAGAAAATGTTCCATAGTGTCTATCTCAAATGGCGTCCGTACACTAAATTTTACAAAGACTATTCGCATGGCTGCCGTTCGCTAACAATATTCGCACTGCGACCGGTGTCTCTCTCACTGTTTGGATTATAATAATTGTGATAATGGTGTGCAAACAATTAGAGTCCGTGAATCAGTGGTTTTCATAATAGAAAAAACTTCATGATTCAATTTTACTTTAACATTCCAGAATTTTGTTTTCAATAGACGGCCGTAACATAAGCAAAGAAATATCATCTTCTAACGTATCAGTCACTGTAATCGAGTGAAAATATGTCGACCTGTTACTCAAAAGATCCAGGATCGAATCTCTCTCTATGCTTTGTTTTTTTTAATTGTTATTTTTAGCGTATAAAACAACGGTAAAAAGCTGATATTACCTAAGAAATCCGTTACATTCAAACTCTTGGTACTACACTTTAGCTAGCCAACTCGTTTGAGCATAACATAAAAAAAATTTGTTTGTTCTGATTGAATAATGGAAAAAGCTCATTGAATGGGCGACAATAGAAAATTATTCGAAAATTTCTGTTTCTACATGAGGCGAAGGAGTATAGCATTGTACAAGTTTTGACAAAAATGACTTGCAAATATGGAATTAAAGGTAATCAGTTGAAAAAATTAGTATATTTAGCAGATCAGGTACGCGACAGCCGTACGAATAGCTTTACGTAAATTATACGTAAATTATATACACGGCGGCCGTACGATTAGTCTTTCCAGATGAGGTACACGGCGGCCGTGCGAATAGTCTTGCCCAGTTAAGGTGCACGGCGGCCATGCGAATAGCCTCGGCCATAACTATTAAATATACATCTAAAACAGGGGAGAAAAATCCGGCTAAAACTAATGCAAACAACATAATCTATATTTGAGGGCAACTAAAAACTATAGGCAAATATACAAACTGAAACACTACACATGCAGCATATTATGCCAGCAGCACCAACTTCTTTACTTGTGTTTACATTCGCTCACACTCCAGTTCTGTTAAAGATATTTCAAATTGATATGATCTGTGACTGTTTCAAAGTTGTTTTTTTTTTTTTTGTTATTGCCCCAGACATAACGGTGGAGTGCCTTGTATTCACCGTAAAAAAAAAACCAACCCCCCCCCTCCCCAAAAAAAAAACAAAAAAAAAAAAAAAACAAAGTGCTCAAGATCTGTGTATAACAAAAGACGTATGTAATTTACACA
This sequence comes from Margaritifera margaritifera, assembly GCA_029931535.1. NCBI lineage: Eukaryota > Metazoa > Mollusca > Bivalvia > Unionida > Margaritiferidae > Margaritifera > Margaritifera margaritifera. The sequence goes on from JAQPZY010001627.1 coordinate 1,142,125, forward strand.
GTATAACCGATTTAGAATTAGCAAATATGTCTATTTCAACTCCATATGTCTGAAGATTTCAGGAGAGAGAGAGAGAGAGAGAGAGAGAGAGAGAGAGAGAGAGAGAGAGAGAGAGAGAGATGATGATGATGATGATGATGATGATAAGAATATAATCATATGGTATTAGCATTTCTATATTGTTAATCTCCTAAATTAATGGAAAATATAAAATACAAACTTAGTTACTGATATGTGGGATCAAGTTACTAAATTTGTGAAAAGTTGTATGTATACGTCTATGCATCTATATATTTGTAAAAAAAAAACAAAAAAACTAACAAACATCTAATCCTCAAACAATTGTTATAATCACTTTTGCACAAAAACTTGCAAAATATTATATTTCAAACATGTTTTAAGCATATTTATTTATTATAAATGATCCATTATTTCAAACAGTTTATACGTATATACACACACACACACACACACACACATACATACATACATACATACATACACACATGCAAGAAAGAGAGAGAGAGAAAGAGTTATTTTCTCAAAGTCAACACTTCATTCAGTGATCACAGTAACAAAAAATAAATAAATAACACATTGACATTATTCACGGATATCAACTACTCTACTTCCATTGCTATTGCTCTATTTCCCCATAAAATATGTTTTCACATGATTCCATTTAGTAAATAACTTTTGTACTTTTGGATCTCCCAAATTAGACTCATTAGCTTCAAATTTAAAATGAAATATCAAATCAAAGTAGAGCTATTGCAGACTTGGATTTTTGTTTCGAAATTTCGATCTAAGTATAATAGATTTTGCTAGTAACAATACTGGATTTACAAACTTTGACTGGCAAGATTCATTTAAATCTCCAAATCAAATAAAATTTTCGGAAATCTCGAAATCTACTCCAATCTCAGTTCTACAAAACTTTGAAACCCGACACCAAAATTTTTTCACAACAACACAATTGAAAAATAAATATTTCATCGTTTCTTCCTCACTATTACAGAAGAAAAAAAAACTTTATCAGCTACAAAACCTATTTTGAATGAGAAACTATTTGTAGTCAGTATGTTGTGGTTAACTCTAAACTGGAGCCACCATAATTTTGTATCCAAAGTAATTTTATATGGAATCGAAAATACCTTATTCCACCAATCTATATCTTTTGAAATGTTGAATTTAATAAAGAAAAAAGGTTTCTTGAGCTTTGAGACACTAAAAAATGACTTTACTAAACTATATATGTATGTTGCAAATTTAATCTTTTTAAATATAGCTTGATTTCACTTATAATTAGGGGTGAACGATATACCTGTGCCGCGTATAAATACGATTCACGATACACAGCCTACGATACGATACATTATCGATTCTCAGTTTAAAGAATTAGAAGCAAACGACTAATAATTATTCATGACTGCTGAAGATTAAAGTAACTTATATAGGGTATATATCGTTTTGTATCGATTCTTCACCTCTTGTATCGATACGTGTATCGATATGGCGAAATTATCGATGCATCGATATATCGATGAATCGTTTCACCCCTACTTATAATACCATCAAACTGTGTAATCTGGGGCGAGAAATCATATAACTCACAACCTTCCATGTGATAAATATGCTCATCAAAGAAATGGTATATACATTTTACTCCCTTCGACAACCACGATTGATACAAAATTGGTCTGCTGTTAATCGTTATATTTTTACTTTTCCAGACACCCTTGTGTGAAATTTGAAAGAAGCCTGTATCTTTTTCGATTGTCATAAATTCTGTCCATGCTAAAAGTACATCCTTCCAGAACGATTTAAAAAAAAATATTTTTGGATAATTGCGATATTTGCAAATCATTTAATTGAAAAAAGTGTAATACGACAACTCATACTTATTGAGAAAGTAATCAGTTATATTTTGCCATTCAGAATGGTTAATCATCAAACGCTTTACCCAAGATATTTTGAAAGATTTTATAAAAGATCCTGGATGTTTCATGCGCAATCCACCATCTAACTTATTATTAAACGCTGTTCTACTTATTTTATCAGGATCGTAATTCCACATAAATTTATAAAACATTTTTTTCAACTCTGTTTATAACACTTGCTGCTGGATTTGGCAACATTACGAATAGAGGTGTCAGTTTAGACAAAGTCATTGATTTTAGAACAATAATTTTATCATATATTGTTCACTTCTTCGATTCGATTCCCCTAAAAGTTTTTGTATATCTTGTATCTGGTTTTCAAAAGTAATTTCCACAATCTCTTCTGTATTTATGGATAACTCAACTCATAATAAAGAGAAATTAGAAACCCAATCAAGTCCAAAATCTGGGAATTCTTTAATGCCCCTATTTGTCATCGCTTCTGTTTTATTGATATTCACTTTTAATCCCGACATTGATGAAAATAAGTCTAATATTTCTACCGAGGCATTCAAAGAGTTCTCTGATCCATCTAACAGAAATGATATGTCATCGGCATACTGTGCCAGATTATTTTCATATCCATTTATGCATATACCTTTAATATCATTACTGTTTCGAACCATAATTCCTACAATTTCTGCTACTAATAAAAACAAATAAGGAAGGAGAGGTTTCCTTGATGACAACCACGTCCAATATAAAAAAAACTGCGATGCAAATCCATTGTGAATCACACATGTTTTTGCACACACACACACACACATATATATATATATATATATATATATATATATATATATATATATATATATATATATATAATTTCATTTGTTGTTCACCAAACTTAAGAAAATAAAGCACTTCCTGTATAAATCTCCAGGAGAAAGAGTCAAAAGCTTTATCTATATAAACTAATTTAAAAAAATCCATTCATATTAGTTTCTTCTGTAATGCACGTACTATCATATATCAGTCTGACTACCTCCCCCATATACCTACCTTTCATAAAACCTTTTTGACTTTGACTTTCATATATTAATTTTGGTAAATATCTGTTTACTCTGCTAGCTATAACTGATGAGGCTATTTTATAGGAAATATTTAACAAAGTAATAGGTCTGCAATATTTGAAAAATTCCCTAGATTTATTTTTCGTTGGCAATAATGTAATAATTACCTCTCTCTGTGTTATACATAAAATCCCTTTTTTTAATCCTTGATTTATTGAATATATCAAAAACTGTTCCAAATCCTTCTAAAAGAATTTATAAAATTCAATAGTGAATCCATCACTTCTTGGACTTTTACCATTGCTCAATTTTTTGTATGCATTCTCAAGCTTCCGCAAGAGTAAATTTCACCCTTTAATTTTTTTATGTCATTTTGTGTTCAAATCTTCCACATATATCATCTAGTTTTATTCGAGTTATATTATTATCTTGTCTACTAAATAATGTATCATAGAACTTTTTCACCTCGTTCAAAATTTTGAATTGATCACTGATTATTTGCCATGACCCATCTTTCACTTTTGTTTTTGTTTGTTTTGTCTGTATAATGTCTTTTTTCCAAGTTACAAAAATATTTTGTCATTATTTCTCCTTCTTCTGTCCACTTTTTGATAATATAATCATTCATTTTACTTTCTCTTTTCTTATTTCTTCGAGCCGAATTTTCCAATTTTCAAGTACATCCAAACACATTATGTTGAAATTTGTTTTTAATATATTTTCTAAATGTTCAATTTCCTTCAAAATTTCCTTTTCTTCTTTTTCTTTTTCCTTTCTTCTTTAAGAAGAATGTTGTAATGTGAAGGCACAGATTTCTAATAAAAGGATTTCAAAGAATAATTGATCATCCATATTGTTGTTATTATTATTATTATTATTATTATTATTATTATTATTATTATTATTATCAGTAGTAGTAGTATATAGTAAATTTATCTCTTCTAATTTTTTCTTTACCTTTTCTACTAATACTTTGTCTTTAAGCAACGAATTATTGAATTTCCAGAAACCTGGTCCCTTTTTAAATTGTGTAAATTGAAAGGTGAATATCATATAGCTGAGACATATGTGTGTATTCTTGCTATCAATAAAACTTACACTTTCTTCTTTTATCAAGAAAAAATCTAAACGTGCCATTTTAAAAGATTTTTTTAGTACAAGTACACTCTTTAATCTCAGAATTATAAATTTCCATGGATCGCAGAAATGCAATTCTTTTTTCAGATCCAATACTCTGTCCTATGCTTTCGGCTTATTTATTTTTCTGTAGTTATGCACATCTATATCCCAATCTTGAACTAAGTTCCAGCCTGCACAGATGACAGTGGTATGATCTTCATACCCTTTAATAACTGACTTAACTGCATAAAAAAATATTGAAGAATCTTCATTTGGGAAATACATATTAATAAGCGTTATTTGTTGATTCTCAACTTCTATATCAAGAGCAACTTTTTGAAACTGTAAAATCAATATTATTTGCAAAGAGTATTGTCACACCACGAGATCTGCTTGTACCAGAACTAAAATAACATTTATATCCCCACTCTGTTTCAATATATGGTTCAATTGCTTCTGTGGAATGAGTATATTGTAAACAATATATGGAACTTTTGTTTTTCTTACAAATTCAAACACATCTTTTTGTTTTTGCCTATCTCTTAGTCCCCTTGTATTTAAAGACAAAATACTAACCATTTTCAAATACGATTAAAAGGAATAGGATAAATTCTTACAAATATATCCTTCAACATATATTGTGTATATAGCGATAAAGAGCTACATACTGTGAAGGATTCCCTGAATGACCAGACAAGAAAAAGATCTTAAAATGTGTATACAGAAGAAGGGAGAGAAAATTCAAGTAGTAGACATATGGATAGAAAGAGAAAACAAACAAACCAAAAAATCATAATCAATGTCAAAGTACGCTTCATTTTGGAAAGTGAAGAATGGTTGTTCCAAAGTTTTTTGGAAGAGAATTCCAGAGATTTCCTGCTGCATATCTAAAAGATTTACCCCATACATGCTTATTCTTACATCTGAAATCCCAAAGGTGTTTGCATACCTAAAAGAATAAGGAGAAAATATAGAAATCAAGTCGTATGGTAAACATACATACATACATACATACATACATACATACATACATACATATACACACACATACATACATACATACATACATACATACATACATACATACATACATACATACATACATACATACATACATGCATGCATGCATGCATGCATGCATGCATACATACATACATACATACATACATACATAAGAAGCATAATTTCTTTCATTTTACTTTTTTGCATAATTCTTTTTCTTCTAGTGTCTTCAAACGCGTTGGGTACGGTTTACTGTTCCAGATCGTGGTTAAATATGACAATTAGGATGATACTACATTTGGATTGCTTTGTTTTTTTCCCTTGGCCGATTGTACACTACTGTGTGAGTCGGCGGGTGAGTCACAAACCATCCTCATCCCATCTGAGAGGTTGGTGTGAAATAGCTGAATTTGTGACAGAAAGAGGGCATAGTTAGTATAATCTACTGCGGTACTTCAAGGTAAAATTGAAGCTTTAACAAATCCTTATGAATTTTTTAGTATCGATTGAAGCAGCCTTATTATGAATGCTGTGGGTCGAAGCCTTTTAATTAAACCAATATGTACAATGTAGCCTCAAGCCGGTAATAGCTACCGAACGAAATTATTTGGTTCCGACAGTTAAGTTGTAAACAAGATTTATTATGAATAAGAATGTGATTTAATATATATGATTCATATCTCGACTATCTTTTGAATATTATTTGGTTAGCATAGAATGAATCTCACAAGTCTACAAAAATGAATTCTTGTGAGCTGGGATTTAGTCCTACAACGTAAGACGTCCACCGATATTTATGATGGGGATGGGGTGGGTGTGCGACGTCTTACTTCCAGCACAAAATGTGTTGTGTAGCGTGTTCCCCAGTCAAATGACAAGGGAACTAGAGGCAGAATTTTCAAGAATATCTCGTACACGTGGCAGACCATATTGACACTGTTGCACAGATTAAAGTCCAATTGCTTGAGTCGGGGACTATACTGATAAATATTTCTGCATGGAATCAAATCTTGACACAAGTAAGTGCATGCATTTTCAAGTTCCATTGACATAGATTTCAGTTGGTTGAAATGCAATGGTAACCGAAGAATGCCAAAGCTGGTTGAAGTAGGTTTTAAAGTTTCTTCAACGAAACGAAGCTAATCACTTTCATCAACATTATGGTGCATTTCTTCATTTCATTAAAGAAACAGAAATTACGGCTGCCAGGCAACCCTAATTAATGTAGCAGACTAATCCCAGAGTATAGTCATTTACAGTAATTTGGGAAAAAAATCAAATTGAAACTGATAGAAAGTTGTTCCTCTTCATTCAAAAAGTTGAAATATGATTTTGGAAGTTTACTTTTTGTCCACTTGCAAAAAAATCCAAGTACATGTAGTTAAAAAGGTACATTCTTGCCTTACAGAGACGAGTGCCTTAATCAAACACTCACAACTGTGGGTGATATATGGTGGAAGACATTCACCCATAATATTCCCAGTGTTTGTATCTGTTGTTGTAGCAGATCTGCTACTGGCAATGTTGTATGGATCTGATCCAACCCATACATGCCATAACATGATGTGTAACGCAAAAAACACGATTTTGGACTCCCAAACCCCAGTTATGGTCATGTTTCGAAAAACACTATTTTCAGCAATCTTACAGAACCCCCCCCCCCAAAAAAATGAAAAAAAATGTATATTTCTTGACCATTAATAAATATCCATGTATCTTATATGCCTGTGATTGATATGTATAAACAGTAAACAGTTCTGCTCAGAGCTCATGTAAACTATCCTTGGGGCAGTTTATACAGCTGCTTTAGAGGCAGTTAAATAGTAAGGCAGTCGGAGATAAACAGACACCTTTCAGAGATTTACTTAATTAACTCACAATAGCTAGGGTGATGTGTCGTGTCAAATCCTTTGAGCACTGCTAAGGGAGAGCCAATGAGGCTAATTTTCATAGGTAAAGTACACTAAGTGGAACAACCCAGTTTGTCTGAAGTTAAGTACATCAAAGAGATGTGTGTTGAAGAACAAATATTATTACACATCACTGACTGCATTGAATGAGAATGTTGGAGCTATCTTTGTTAAAGTTTGTGATCGGTGGCAATGTTTCTTTGAAGTCAGATTTGTACTCCATATATAAGATGTAAAACATTATTTTGGTAGGTTGAACAACAGCACCATTCAATCTCTAATGCAGTACTGCACCTAGGATCCCAAGGTCAGGGAACACTGTGTCCCTCACCCTTCATTAACATGTTTGAATATCGGGTTAACCTGAAATGAACTGCACTATGAAATTTTCCGTTCTGGATCTTGCTCTCATTTAACTTTAGTGTTCACTCATTATCTACTAGCATTCATTATAATAAATACCATTGTTTTCTTAATTACTTTTCTTTTAAAAGTATATAATTATTAGTCAAATGACAAATTGTGTATTTGAATAAATTAGTACCTTTTTTCATTAATACAGCCTGAGAATAAATTAATTCTTGACTGCCGTAGGTGTGACTTTAACTTAGAAAATATGTTACAATAGCAGCGGTCAAAGACTTTAGCAACTTGGCTGACTACCACAGACCTTGAATGTTTTCATTGCCAGATTCATTGTTTTGAAATGGATATTCATTGCCATCTTACAGGTTTTTATCACTTATAATGACTTTGGCCATTGCTAGCGCCAACATAGACGCAGATGGACATCTGCGAAGGAAAAGTGTAGGCATATTTGTGAACACAAATGACACTTGCATTACCTTCAAACCAACTACTTAACTATTGAAAGCAGGAAAGACTGCATGTAATTAAAACTACATTCCACTGTCCAATGGATTTTAAAGACAGTAACTTTTTGTATTTAATGTCTGTGAGGTTGTGACCATGTGTACATACGTGTGTGGTGATGTTATTTGACAATGCTCAGTCTACCATTTTTTTGTTTGTAAGTATATTAAATGCTTGAGAGAAAACAGATGGTATTTTCTTCTATTCAGATTTGAATTTCCAGTCATTTGCTATAGGCTGTTTTGAAAAGATAGCTTATTCTCATTTGGATGACGTTGCTTTTGGGGGGTAACGCGCACTGACCCCCCTTGGAACCTCAAAACACACTTTTTGAGTTTCAGAAACCCCCCAACACTGTCTGGGAATATGGCAAGTATGCCAACCCTTTAAAAGTAATAACAGTAAGTCCAGTTTTATCAACACTGAAGAGTTTTGCTTGTTTATTTGGGTTATCGTTTTCTTCTAGGATGGACTTTAGGTTGTTAGAATACATTTGGTTCACAGCATCATGTCTTAACCTTTCTCTTTTCTTAGATTTTATCATCTTCAGTTCTTGAAATCTATTCCAGAATCCATAAAATTCTTTATTGATGTATTCTTCCTATCTGTCAAGAGGGTCATATTGGTAGCAAGTTTAAGAACTTGCCATTAAGTGTATCTATAACCAATACTTATCATATGAAGGTAGTGATTACCCAACTCTTGTTATTCAATTAAAGAAACAGGGTCAGATTGGCCCGCAGGGATGCTGAGAAACCATGAAGGCTCCACCACCACCATCACCACCACCCGGGTCTGGGCTTGCAGGGGGCCCCCCAAGACCTGAAATTGTCATTAATTTTCTGTGAAGCTCCGAGGCCAGCAGTCCTACTCTGTAAGGGAAGTTATGTAGGCTTGTAAATTATTGGACAGTTTAGTCCTGATAATAACCATAATCTAATGGTGCCTTCCATTACATTATACATTTTGCCTGTGCTTTGAATTGAATTGCCTTTTTTTATTGATTCAGTTGCCTTTTGTATGTTCAGGGAGCCATGATAACTTCATTGGTAGAGTATCAAAAACATAATCTAAGCGTTACAATTTCCATACCTGCCCAGGTCAGTTAGGGTTGCTGCCTCATTGTGTCCTTGAGAATGGTACTTAACTCCCACTTCTTCAGCATTATATAGCCAGTAATGTGCTAAAAAGTGCCGATAAAACCTACCAAACAACTGACCTTTTGTATGCTGCTTTTAGTGCATGTCCTGTAATTTCCTTTGTTAAATCGCATGAAATATTAATACGCAATATTAGCAGGCATTATACTCTCTTGGCTTTTTAGCTACTGACAAAATTAAAATGATCATGTTCACTTTATTTTTATTTTTTTTACAATTTTACTCTTGTGTAATCTGGTGACAATGTTTAATATTTTGAAAAAAAGGTTGTGAGATAAAAAAATATTGTGGCACGCATTAACCACCGTACAACAGTCAATATATTAATTTTCTTTTCAAAGACATCCTTTTGACCTGTTATGTATTTACCCAGTGTCAGAAGATGCCATTACAGTGAAGTGTTTTCAGCATGTGAATGCCATAAACTTTGCAATTTCTAAGATTTATTCATTTTGGAGGGCTGTGATAAAGGATTTTTGGACCATTGTGGATTAGAAAGGATTTCTAGTCAGTATGGTAAGTTATATCAGAAAATTTAATACATACAAGTATATATATGCCAGTTTATAGATACAAAAGACCACTATCCATCACTTAAATATCATCAGACTAAATATATATATATATATATATATATATTGATAAGAATTACTATGAAGAGCATCAGAATGTATAATTGAACCTTCTAATTTAGATTTTTCGCTGTCGTAAAATTTTGGAACGCCACCATATGGAAGAATGCCATTTAACACAACTTAATCGACCGGTCTATATTCATATACCGGTGATTCTTTGTAAAACCTCTGTGTTTCCTCGACTATATCCTATTGTTTGGATATTACTTTTTCATCGTCCATGATTAATTTGGGCATCGTTTTACTTGCGGAGTATCTGTTTTATAAATTACAGAAGTAATGACTGTCCTTTTCTCCTTCTTCAATCCAGTGTGCTTGCATTCTTACTTTGACATTTTTCATTTTTTCCTGTCTGTTTTCCAACAGAGCTCTTTGTTTTTCTTGTAATTTTTGATTATTACTTACAATAAAAATGATTATGTAGTTCACTTATTTCTTGTGTCAATAGTTCTTCTCTTCTATTCTGTAATTTTTCTTATTAGAGGAATAGGAAATAGTTTTACCCCTTATTTCCATCCGAAAAGTTTCCAAATATAATTAATCACTGACATTAAATTGACAGTCAGAATATCAAATTAAATTTATGCTATATTGTTCTGCTAGGACACCGTTCTCTTGACATGTTTTAACATATTTTTAACAAGATTGTTATAGTCTGAATCTTTTATAAGAGAAGTATTGAATTTCCAATAAGTTTTACCTTTTGAATGCAATTCAATATTAAGTATTAAATTTACAGTTTAGTGATGCATTCTATAACCCACTTCAATTTCAGATGAATCTGTATATGGGAGTAGAGTTTCAGAAACCAGAATAAAATCCAGCCTAGCTTGTTTCAAGGGATATATCTTTTCCCATGTGAATTGAGACTTGCCCAGATTCAACTCCTGCCAAATATCTATTAAGTTAATTCGGATACATCTAATACATCTTGTCTTGAAGTTTGGATTGTTAAGACATATAATTCTGACTGTCATTTCAGTCTCATTCCCAAAACCTAATGTCCTCTTTTAATAATTCATCAAAACCAAACATAATTGGCAAACACTTATATATTCCACATAGTCCTGAACTACTCACATAAAAGTATATATGCCAGTTTATACATACAAAAGACCGCTGTTCATTGCTGAAATATCAGCAGACTAAATAAATTTGCTTTCATTTTTATTGGCTTCACTTTTTTAAAATTATGCAAATTATGACAAAATATGGAAATAGTGATAATAGAACACTAGAAATTTACATGTGTAGCATGCACATATTGTAGATTTTAGTCTGATTGCACATGGAAGTTGTTGCAATAATTTAGAGTCATCCAGGCAGAAAATAAAACACAAATTTATGTTATCAAAAATCTACACAAGTCATTGATTTAATTTATTATCAAACCAGGTGCAGACATAGTTGGAAAAGAGATGCTAATATTTCATGAATAAATGAACAGAAAGGCATGAATATGACATTTTTACAGCACTTACATTTTCTCCCTTGTAGTACTTTCTGTGCCTAATTGTTCTTTTTTATTATTTCTATGCCCATATCATTTTGCATGTGTAATTATCTGGTCTGGAGTATTTTTATATTGGTGCATTACTCCCTCATTATAATGATGTCCATGGGAGTCATAGGGTATATTGCATTATAGAGAGACCACCTTATAATAAAGTACATAATACATATAATTCAACTACAAAATGATGAAATGGGATCCATGACCATATCTGCCTTATAACAGGAACCATGTTATAATGAAGGGCCTTATAGCAAGGGAGTTATGTAATGATTTTACTGTAATTCCCTTTCAGGATTTCAGAATTTATTGACTACTGTCGAATCTACACTCCTTTTACATATTCAGGAAAAGTCGATTGCCATTCAGATAAAAAGTAAAATACAGTGCCAGTGGCGATAAAATAAGAACTGGTTTGTTATTGTTCAATTGCCTTTGCTGTTCTTATTTTTTGTTTGTCATTATGTGTAAAGATTGTCAGTTTTCGAGAGAAGTTCAAATATGTGCACTTGTTGGAAGGAAGTAAGTTCAGTTGTAAAGCATCTTTTATCAGCTGTAACATATTTAAGTATCTATTGCATAGGACAGTGATGTTTAGTCACCTGAAACATGCAGAAGCATTAAAAACCTTAAATAATGTTTGCATCAAACCATGTAACATTGGCTTGCATGAAAACTTTAACATTGACTTGCATGAAAACTTTAAGATTGGTTTGCACAGGAACTTCAGCATTGACTTGCACAAAAACTTCAACATTGGCTACCACAGGAACTTTAATATAGTACGTATATAGACATTACATACAGTACCCAGGATTGTGCAGATGTGCTGTTAAACACCATAGATGCATACATACCATTTCATTATTGGAGAATACTGATGCAAGGTTGGAAAATTAAATAAAATGATTTGCACTTATTCGGAAGTAGGGTTTACAAAAACTGCACGATATTTGGCATATGAGAATGAATTGACAAGCAGTGTACCTTATTTTTATGAATCCATCATTTTCAAATTTAATTTTAAAAGCAGCATTGAATTATTGGGAACTTTATCTTTTGATGCAGTTTTCATTGCCATAATAATGTAGGATTTAGAATTTAAAATTAAAGTCCTGTTCATGTTAGGTAATGGTGGCCAAGTTTCTTTCATGAAATGTAGTAGACCTGTTTTGTAAGATTCATTGACAGCAGGAAACTACTTCAATCATTATTCTATTTGACTTTGAAACGTGAAACGTTATTTTACATAAGGCCTTCGCTTTGAGACCTAGCAAATTAAAAAATTATTCAAAGTATGTATGTTGATACTAGAAAAGAAAAATCTATTATGTTCACTGCAAGCTAGGACAGAATTTAGCAAGTAAAGGTCTTTGTTAAAATTTGTATCTGTTGGTTTACAAAGTTTGCTTCAAAGCTAACATAACATACATCTTGACATGAAATTCCTTGCTGTGAAGGAAGAGCATGACATGCAATATAGACAACTTGCATTTATTCATCTAATTAACAATTTTCTCTGCAATCTGTTGTCAAGCAGTCATTCTTATCGAGTAATGAAAAAGGTATTAGTTTCAATAATTTTATTTTAGAAACTATTTTGAAATGCAAGTACAAATGTAAAATTTCAGGGATTCAGTAGAAAGTATTAGCTTGTTGCAAGCATATAGTATTAAAAGAGAAACATTAATTTATACTAGATTGGGTTTGGTATTTGAGAGACACAATAAAAGTGCACTGTGCATGATATAGGCCATTGCAACAGCGATTGGGAATACACTGAACGGAGGGGAGATTTTGATAAACATTATTCTCACTATGTAATAAAATGACCAGCGGGTGTGCAATTTTCATCCCATTTAGTCGTTACCTGTGGGCTTCAAATATAATGTGTGTATTAAATGATTCAAACCCCATCTTTGCTCAACTACTGCACTATTAAAGTTAGAGACGTTCAACATTTGAATATGATTTGGGATGATCTGTTGATGCACTGGGGTTTTTAGCTCACCTCAACAAAGTGAAGATAAGCTATTCTAAAACCCCGGCATCGGCATGCACACAGATAAAAGCATATACACATGTGCAGCCTCAGTGAAAAATAGTTTGTAGTGGGTTTTATAGCACTTACCTCCTGGGGAGGAGGCTGACGGGGCTAACTTTGTACATATATGTACATTAGTTGTACATTCTTTGCTAATTTTTTGTTTAGCTCAGATCTTGTGCACACTGTTTAAATACTGTTATACATGTACTTGGAATCATGAAATGTGATGAGGGGATGCATCTGGAGTACTACACCCTCATTACAAAAGTAGGCCACTGTAACTAATTTCATGCTTCAGTGACTTTATTGTTAAGGCTATGCTGATGCTAGAATCATCATATTTGAGGATTGTATGTATCTCTATTAGCATCACATCTATACAACAAAAGAAAGTCACTTTTTAATGGCTTAGGTTAAGTTTTTGTGCTTAGCTCTTGAGCAAATAGGATTTTGGCACCCTGTATATACACTGCTATACCTAGATACATGAAACTTGGTTTAGGGGATGCATCTTGATGAGTATTATATCCACATCACAAAAGTAGGTCACTATGATCCATATTTTATGCTTCACTGATTTGGTTAAATGTTGTGTTTTAAGTTTATTTCTAAAGCTCTGTTCATGCAAGAATCATCAAACTAGATTATTGTATACATCTGTTAGTACCACACCTTTTTCAACAATAGGGAGATCACTGTGACAGACATTTTACTGGTATATGTAATGTTTTTGCATATAACGCATGAGCAGATGGGTATTTGGCACCCTCTGTAGAGGCTGTTATACCTAGATTTATGAAACTTGGTGCAGGGATGCATCTTGATGAGTACTACGCCCTCCTTACAAAAGTTGTTTACTGTGACCCATATTTCACACTTTACTGACTTTCATTAAATTTTATTTTTTAAGTTTATTTCTCAAGCTCTGTTCATGCAAGAATCATCTAACTAGATGGTTATACCAGTATGCATCTCTGTTAGTGCACACCATTACAACAAAAGAAGATCATTGTGACCTGCATTTCACATTTTAGTGCCTTACGTTAAGTCTTTGCATTTAGCTCATGACCAAACAAGTTTTTGTACCCTTTATACATACTTTTATCCCAGGAATCATGAAACTTGGTAAGGAGATGCATCAATTATTAGAACTAAACCCTCATCTCAGAAGTAGGTCACCATGACCCATATTTCACATTCCAAAAGAAGGTCATTATGACCTACATTTCACATTTTATTGGGTTACGTTAAGTTTTTGCATTTAGCTCATGACCACATAGGTGTTAACTCTACTGGTCATAGACCAGAAAAGCTTATGGGATGGCTTGTTGTCTGTCATCCAATTTAGGGAGAAGTGGCAGCAAAGCAAGAAATGCAATAAAAACGTGTGTGTGTTTGTGCTCTGGTTCTCTTATTTGAATTTGTGTCCTCTATTTCTCATTATGCATATTTGCATTTAACATTGGTTTTAAGCAATACTTTATCTTCAAGTAGAAAATTCTCCTTGTTGTATGTATATTATAAACACATTTTGTAAGTGTATGAATGTATTATACTCATATGCAGTGTATTCATACTTAAAAGTGTGTATGTTTAGATGGAGAGAAACATGGAATATATTTTGGCCATATGACTTCAAAAAAAGCATACATGTAGCAGAAACTATACATTGTAATTAATTGTAACTGACAGGAGTACCTAGATTACATGTAATTACAAATAGGTAAAATACTTAAGCAACTACCACTTAAACAACAAATTTAATTTTTTGTTAGTTTCTTCACTAGTAAATGGCAGTTGACAACATTTCTAAACTAGTTTGAAACAGCCCCTATAACATGCACATGAGAGCACATGCACAGGTGTCTTCAACATCACAGTGTTCATCCATTCAAACCAAAGTGGTCACAGATGAGTAATCTCAACTTTACAACTATACGTTGAGGGAGTTGATTGTAAATTAAATGTTACTCTTTTGACTGTCATTTTTTGGTGACGTTTTTAAAAGTATAAAAATTAAATTGCTTGTTCTAGTGGCAGTTGATTAACTATTTATAACTATTTATAATTATTTATAATTACAATGATGTAATCTAGTTGAAAAACTACTTTAGCTATTCATCGACGATGAACTGAAGCACTGAAGTAACTGAATTGGCACACAGCAAAGTACAAATATGATAATATAGCGTGATGCATGCCATGTAGATGCATCTATTTTTAGAAACAGGGATTTTCTTCATATGACTACTCACTTTCTAGATTCATTTACTTAATCCTGAGATAGGATTTAAAATTTATGGTTTTTATATTTGTCTATGTACTCGTAATAATATCGTGTATTTGTTGGATATTTTTTCTTGTCTACTTTTTCTTGTGTTTTCACAAAAATGAGTGATGTAAGAAAACAACCTTGACCTTAAGTTACGGCTCTTATCGATTCCACAACATAGCATTGTCCCATACGTTTCTGACCAACACATTTTTATTTTTAGGCTACATTTTTTATCACATAATAGTTACACTTTGATTGCTACGAATTGTATAATTTCCTTAATTGATGTGCCCAGGCAATGAATTACAAAAACAGACAGTCTAATGAAGACGTACTTCCAAGACACAGTGATGTCCACCATTATTACCCCTTGGCAGGTTCACTTACGGTTTCAAGCTGAATTTGTGAAGAAAATAATGCAAGCACGGCTGTTAAAATCTTCAAATATACATTTAGAAAGTGCTTTCACTGATTCTGTTCTTAAAACACAAATTGTTATTTACATATAGATGATTTAGTTTCGAAACACAAGTTAAGTTTTCATCATCAAATGCTAACTTGCAGAAATTGGGCAGCGATATCTTGCAGGGGGAAAGAGTTAATGGTCAAAAAGCTATTAAAACACATGCATGTGAATGTGCAAAAGTTAGTTTTGTTGGCGCAATTGATATCTGCTAAGGCAACATGCAATCCATTTTGCCTGGGGCTTAACACTAACTACTTGGCTGAGTTGAGGGAGCATCTCAAAAGTCTTGAACTACTGTCACTCGGTGTAGATCTAAAATAAATGACAGGGCAAAGTTGTTTCGCTTTCCTAATAGAAAAAAGCGAAGTTTACATTTTTTCAGTGCCTTAGTCACCTACTTTGCCTGGTAGCATGACCCTTGAAGACTTCTGGTTTCTACTTGATCCTACATGAAAATGGTGCTGATCTGTCATCCAATATGGCAGCAACTGCAGCCATCTTGAAAATGTTATAGTCGCTTCTCCTCCTGAACGGAAAGTCACATCAACATGGAGTTTTCACCAGAATGAAAATGGTTCCTCTCTGACATCAAGAATAGTTGCCACAGTGGCGATGTTGAAAATCTTATTATAGATACTCCTTCTGAATATCAACTTGGGGTTTCAGTAAAAGACTTTTTGTGATGTCTAGTTGGTCCTGAATGTAAATGGTAATGATCTGACATCCATTATGGCCACCATAGCAGCCATCTTGAAAATCTTATTATCTCTACTCCTCCTGAATGGAAAGTCATATTGGCATGGGGTTTCACCAGAAGTCTTCTTATGATGTCTGGTTGGTCCAAAATGAAAATGTTGCTGCCTGGACATCTAGTATGGCCAGCACAGTGGCAATGTTGTAAATCTTTTTATTGCTACTCCACCTGAATTGATGGTCATGTCAACATGGTGTTTTCACAAAAAGATTTCTTATGATGTCATAGTTGGTAATGAAATGAAAATAATGCCAATCTGACATCCAGTATGGCCATCTTGAAAAGCTTGTTATTGCTACTTCTCCATAAATGGAAAGTCATATTGACATGGGTTTTCACCAGGTGACTAATTTTTGATATTTTTTGGGTCCTGAATGAAAATGGTGCTATCTGACCTCAAATATGGCTGCCACAATGAACATACTGAAATTCTTGTCACCAAGGTTACTCAAAGCCTATGAGTTTCATCTAGTAAAATCTGGCTTCTGGCGGTGGACAATGATAATAGCTTCTTTAGAAGATTTTAAGAACACTGATTTAACAAGAAACAATGCAAAAGATCATTATTCTCTCAATTTATAGTACCTCTACTTTGATATAGTACAAAAGGATGTTGTGTTTTTTTAATTGTGTTATGTCTTTTAAGCCCTGTATATAGGTAGGTAGTTTGGTAGGTAACCGATTAAGAGTTAACATTAAAAGTTTTAAAATGATTAAAAGTTGAAAATGTAACGAGACAAAAATTGCAAAGCATTAATTAGAAAAGGGGCCAACATTATGTTGTCAAGATCACATTAGTCTGGACATATTGTTGGCATGATAATTATTGTTTACAATGGCTACTGGAGAATACTAAAAGTAGAGGTACATGTAAGCTACACATATATAATTGTTGAATACACTTTGGTTTGAATTTTGATACATGCTCAGGAAGTGGAACCTGGTTAGGTCTGAATTGACTGTTATCAATGTTTCATTTCTAAAAAAGGAAGGAAAGAAAAGTTATAAGTAACTAAAATTTTCTCCTGTATTTATACGAGAAAATGATTTCATGATCATTACATAGGAGTAACTATGTACTAAAAACATTATTAGATCACATAAGTAGTATTATGTGGGTAAGTACTTGGTTAAAAATGTTGGAAACTAAATTGTCAAAGTTATCTAAGGGGGATATATATGACTAGTAATTCGTATAGCGCATAACTACATTACTTTACATGTTACATGTATATGAAAATAATTAAAAAAATACAGTACACATATCTTCTAATAAAGGGCAAAGGGAGGTAATTCATGAATAAACAAGTACCTCTGTATATTCCACATAGTCCTGAACAACTCACATGAAAGTATATATGCCTGTTTATACATACAAAAGACCACTGTCCATCAATGAAATATACAGCAGAATAAATATATACATGTATTGATAAGAATTACTATGAACTTTGTGTACAAAGATGGTTCCACACATATTGTATTATTCTTCAAAACAGTTCACTGTATTACAACTCCGTCTGTTTGGCTTTGGGTTAATTGTTACTAATATATTTGTTTGATCTATCAATTGTTTTTAAAGCTGATGAACGTCGGTTGTAAAATATGATCCGAGCATGTTATGTTGACAAATACAATAATATAAACAGGATATAAAGTTCATTGACACATACATAGATATATACATACAAACATACATACATACATAGATACATACATACATCTTGAGACAATCATAGTATTCTGCACGATAATGATGACCGTTTGTATATGAAGACAGTTCTGTTATTTAGATTTTGCATCTTAAAATTCTAGTGTCAACACTGTTATGCTTTTCTCAGCCAGATGAAAATTTAATAACTTACGGAATAAGGGTGTTAAAATGTAATTTTTGTTGCAGATGAATTGCTAAGCATAATTTTGCACAAATATACTATCCACAATACATAAACTTTTAACAGTAACAGTACTTGTATGTCAAAGTGTGTAATTGTCTGGCCTGGAGCATCTTTATATTGGTACTGTACAGTACTCCCTCATTATAATGCTGTCCATGGGAGCCATAGAATATATTGCCAAATAGAGAGAGCACCTTATAATAAAGTACATAATACATATAATTAATTCTACTACAGAATAATGAAATGGGATCCATGACCATTCCTGCCTTTTAACAGGAACCACGTTATAATGAAGGGCCTTATAGTGAGGGAGTGCTGTAACTTGATGTTACTGTATTTCCCTTTCAGAATTTTAGAATTTATTGATTACCGTATAATACTGATATAGATCAGGGTCTATGTTGTTTGTTCTACTGATTAGTCCTTACAAACTGCATAGACCCAGATCTGCCAGCGCATTATGTGACGGCATATCGGGGTCTATCCAGTTTGCAGTTGGTATCAGATTATACACAAGTATATACGGTAATATCGGATCTACACTCCTTTTACATGGTCAGGAAGACTCAAATTCCATTCAGATAAAAAGTAAAAAACTCAGTGGCGATAAAATAAGAACTGTTTGTTATTATACAGTTTTCTTGGTTGTTCATATTTTCTGTTTGTTAGTATGGTTCAGGATTATCTGGTTTTTAGTGAAATTCAAATATTTGCAAATGTTGGAAGTAAGTTTATTTGTACAGAATATGTTTTCTGCAGCAGCTGTAACATTTAAGTATCTGTTGCATAGGACAGGGATGTTTAGTCACCTGAAACATGCAGAAGCATTAAAAACCTTACATAATGTTTGCATAAAACCACATAACATTGGCTTGTATGAAAACTTTAAGATCGGCTTGCACAAAAACTTTAATATTGGTTTGCACAGGAACTTTAAGATTGGTTTGCACAGGAATGTTATCATTGACTTGTACAAAAACTTTAAGATTGGTTTGCACAGGAACTTTATCATTGACTTGCACAAAAACTTTAAGATTGGTTTGCTGGATTTTGCAGATGTGCTGTTAAACATACATACATACATACATACATACCCTTTCATTATTGGAGAATACTGCTGCAAGGTTCGAAAATTAAATAAAAAAATATGCACTTGTACAGAATTTGGGTTTACAAAAACTGTGCACAGTCTCAAGTGTTACCTAGTATTTCATATGAAATTTGTGTTAAGTCAACTATTGGTATTTTTTGTTCATCAAAACTTCTTTACGTGTCCCTAGTTGTAAGACATTAGATTCTTATTGTTCAGCTGCAGTTTTCTGAAACCAAAACAAGGATACTAAATCCTTCACATTTAATTTTTATTTTTTTTGTATATTGCCTTGATATTTGGCATATGTAAATGAATTGACAACATGTGTACCTTATTTTTATGAATCCATGTTTTTCAAATGTAATTTCAAAAGCAGCATTGAATGATTGGGAACTTGATCTTTTGATGCAGTTTTCATTACGATTAAGAATTTAAGATTTAGAATTTTAAATTAAAGTCCTGATCATGTTAGGTAATGGTGGCCAAGTTTCTTTCATGAAATTTAGCAGACCTTTTCGGTAAGATTCATTGGCAGTGGGAAACTACTTCAGTCATTATTCTATTTTTGATTTTGAAGAATGAAACATTATTTTTACACAAGGTTTTCATGTTGAGACCTAGCAAATTAAAAAACTGTTCACAGTATGTATGTTGGTACTAAAAAAAGATCAATCTATTATGTTCACTTCAAGCTAGACAGTTCAGTGAGTAAAAAAGGTCTTTGTTCAAATTTTCGTCAATCGATTTACAAAGTTTACTTCAAAGCTAACATCACGTATAACTTAATATGAAATGTCTTGATGTGAAGGAAGAGCATGACATGCAATATAGATAGCTTGCATCTGTTCATCTTTGTAACTAATAATTTTCTCTCCAATCTGTTGTCAAGCAGTCATTTTTACCAAGTAATGAAAGAGGTATTAGTTTCGATCATTTTTATTTCAGAAACTTTTTTTAAATGCAAGTACAGATGTAAGATTTCAGGGATTCAGTAGAAAGTATTAGCTTATTGCAAGCATATAGTATTAAAAGAGCAACATTAATTTATACTAGATTGGGTTTGGTATTTGACAGACACAATGAAAGTGCACTTTCAGGGCAGAGCAAAGTTTTTTTCTCACTTGTCCCAAATTTCAATCACTTGTCAGGATTTGATGAGATGTTTGCACTTTAATCCATGGAAAGAACAAACGAAATAATTTACAACATAATTATTTCTTAAAAGAATTTAATTTGTCAAAAACATAGCCTGATATTATACATTTGTTACATCAGAGGTTTTCAATTTTCAATTGTCTAGGTATCTTATATGCACAGTTTCTTGCTCCATTATGGTAGCATCAGTACATGTATTTCTGTCAGCAAGAATGGCAAGGAATTTACTGGAATTCAGACTTTCCCAAACAGCACAGGCCTTGTGAGGTGCAGAACTGTCATTGGACTTGATTGGTTTAATCCTGAATTTGTCAGTTCCATTGACAAATACAGTGGTTGAATATACAACCTGTGCCAGTTTGAGATATTGTTTGCAATAACCGCAAAACATTTATGCTTCTGAGTCGAGGAATTCAAGC
Organism: Margaritifera margaritifera; assembly: GCA_029931535.1. NCBI lineage: Eukaryota > Metazoa > Mollusca > Bivalvia > Unionida > Margaritiferidae > Margaritifera > Margaritifera margaritifera. The sequence continues at coordinate 1,163,400 of JAQPZY010001627.1, forward strand.
CAGGGATAACTATCATCCTAATGTGGTTGAAATTTTCTCACTCTTAGTAGTGTCATATTTGACATTTTTTGTTGCCACAGAGTCTGGCTTATCTTCCTGTGGAGAAATAGTTACCTCACACTCAGTGGCAGTCTTACATTTTACCCCTCCACTTTCACATTAATTTTCCTTCTCCGACTCTTCCTTATTAACTTCCTTGAAATTATTATTTAGTATACTCATTTTATCCACATAGTAAATATCACCTTGCTTGACAACTACTTCTAAAGTGATCATAACATACATTTTGTCCTTTAAATATGAACAGAGACAGCACCTTAATTAGCGTAATTGCCGTGGATGTTAATCCTCTGTATAATCCATTAAAAATTAAAGAATCGTCACTGCCATTTAATCAGTTCATTTCAAGGAACTGACACTAAAGTGCCTTTCATTAATTTAATTGGATTGATTCACTGGATTAAAATCATAGGGTGAGTTGTTCGTGAGGATCTGGTTTAAGTAAACACTATACAAGGAAGCCGTTTAAAACGGTGCTAATTAATAATACCGGCTTTGTTTTGATTGGCCAATAAGTTAGTCAAGCTATAATATACATGTAAGGACTCACAGTACTAATTATATGGAAGAGTGAGAACCAGTCTAGAAATGGGTGAAGATAAAATAGAGTACTGTATAAATGGGTTTGGCTGGTCAGGATTGGTTGATAATGAAAGTAAAATTTTAGTAAAAGGAATCTTTTGAGAGCTTATCCTAGTTGTAATTGAAAAAAACGGAGACAATGTTTTAATGATGGATTTTCAGTCTTTTTACAGACTTGACTTTGGAAAACTCATTACTGAAATTAGCACCTGACTCTTTGCTGTGGAATTGAAAACACATGTAGATCCAGAAAATGCAGCGGCTCGTATGGTTCTCTCTACAAAGAAGCTTGCATCAAGGATATGTCTATACTGATAAATATAGGTTTGATCTTCAGCATTCAGAAATTTAAAGTTATTGAATTTTTAATATCATGATGTTTCCATAGGTTTACTATGGGAGCCAAAGTAATACCTCGAGTCTTATAGAGAACAACCACCTACAGTGGTTCCACATATGCATGTACAAATAACTTTACTAAATACTATAAATACAAACAAAGAAGCTTGCATCAGGGATATGTCTATACTGATAAATATAGGTTTGATCTTGAGCGTTCTGAAATTTAAAGTTATTGAATTTTTAATATCATGATGTTTCCATAGGTTAACTATGTGAGCCAAATTAGTACCGTGAGTCATATAACGTGTGCACATGCAAGAGTTATTAATGACCACCGGTAGGTGTGATACTTGATGTAACTAAATACATGGAGAGGGGTAGAATCAAGCATTCAGTACACCTGGAGGGCATGAATGGCTAGATAAAGTTAGATAAAGTGATTATGGCATAAAAATAGACACTTGCCCGACTTTTTTAAAAATAGGCAAATAGCACTTGACCTGGACTAACAACTTGGAAAATGTTACTTGCCCAACTTCGAAAATGAATAGTCTGTGACATCAGGCTATGGGATTTGCTCTGCCCTGACTGTGCAAACTATAGGCCATTGCAACAGTGATTGGGAATGCACTGAAGATAGGGGAGATTTTGATGAACATTATTCTCACTACGTAAAATGACCAGTGGGTGTGCAATTGTGATCCCATTTAGGCATTAGGCTCAAATACTTCACTGTTCAGTGTAAATTCAGATATATATACACTGTACGTTTCCATGTTCTCTCACATACTATTTTGATAATAAGATGAAAAATTCACATTTAGCATGCACTGCTATACATTTCTCCTGTATGTATGTATGTATGTATGTATCTATGTATGTATGTATGTATGTATGTATGTATGTACATGTATGTTAAACATACATACATAACCTTTAATTATTGGAGAATACTGGTGCATGGTTGGAAATTAAAAAAAATAATATGCACTTGTACAGAAGTAGGGTTTTAAAAAAACTGTGCACAATCCCAAGTGTTACCAAGTATTTCAGATGAAATTTGTCTTGGTCTTTTTTGTTCATCAGAACTTCTTTACGTGTCCCAAGTTGTTAGACATTAGATTCTTTTTGTTCAGCTGCAGTTTTCTGAAACCAAAACAAGGATACTAGATCCTTCACATTTAATTTTAATTTATTAAAAATTATATTGCCTTAATATTTGGCATATGTAAATAAATTGACAAGCTGTGTACCTTATTTTTATGAATCCATCATTTTCAAATTTAATTATAAAAGCAGCATTGCATAATTGCAAACTTGATCTTTTGATGCAGTTTTCATTACCATAATAATTTAGGATTTAGAATTTTAAATTAAAGTCCTGTTCATGTTAGGTAATGGTGGCCAAGTTTCTTTCATGAACTTTAGCAGACCTGTTCGATAAGATTCATTGGCAGCAATTAATTATTCTGTTTAATTTTGAAGCATAAAACATTTTTTACATAACTTGATATAAGGTGCTCATGTTGAGACCTAGCAAATTACAAAATTATTCAAAGCAGGTATGTTGGTACTAAAAAAAGATAAATCTATTATGTTCACTGCAAGCTAGGACAGTTTAGCGAGAAAAGGTCTTTCTTCAGATTTTCACCAATCATTTTAAAGAGTTTACTTCAAAGCTAATATAAGATACGTCTCGACAGGAAATGCCTTGCTGTGCAAGAAGAGCATGACATGCAATTTAGATAGCTTGCATCTATTCATCTGATTGACAATTTTCTCTCCAATCTGTTGTCAAGCAGTCATTTTTATCGAGTAATGAAAGAGGTATTAGTTTCGATCATTTTTATTTCAGAAACTATTTTGAAATGCAAGTACAAATGTAAGATTTCAGGGATTCAATAGAAAGCATTGGCTTATTGCAAGCATATAGTATTAAAAGAGCAACATTAATTTATACTAGATTGGGTTTGGTATTTGAGAGACACGATGAAAGTGCAGTATGCATGCTATTGGCCAGTGGTCCCCAACGCGGTGCTTGCGGGCACCATGGCACCCGCCAAGGTTTTTTGTGTGCCCGTGGAAGAGGTTATAATGAATAATAATTAAAACAAAAAAGTGTCAAGTTAATTGGTTGGTGCCTGCCACTCTGTCATAAACTCACATATGTGCCCGTATGGACAAAAAGGTTGGAGACTCCTGCTATAGGCCATGCACATTGAGTGACAATGAAAGTGAAGTATGCATGCTATAGGCCATTGCACATTGAGAGACACAATGAAAGTGCAGTATGCATGCTGTAGGCAATTGCACATTGAGAGACACAATGAAAGTGCACTGTGCATGATATAGGCCATTGCAACTATGATTGGGAATACACTGAACGTAGGGCAGATTTTGATGAACATTATTCTCACTATGTCATATGACCAGTGAGTGTGTCATATGACCAGTGAGTGTGCAGTTTTTATCCTACTTAGGCATTACCCCTGGACTTCAAAGAAAATGTGGGTATTATGCGATTCTAACCATCTGTGCATGCTTATAAAATATTGCTCAACTACTGCACTGTTAAAGTTGGAGACTTTAAACATTTGAATATGATTTGGGATGGCCAATGGATGCACTGGTTTTTAGCACTAGAAGGCGCCAAAATTGACATTTTTGTCTTCTTTTTTGAAATTAATAAAAACAGTATATCTTAATAATTTTAGACTGTTCCTGTTGAAACTTCTTGTATATATGAAAATTGTATGCTGTTAACTTCATTAATGATAGGGAAGTCCCAGATTCATCTGTATCCTCTCTCTGGGAGACTGTTCTATATAACCTGGAATGTGTTGAAGGACTGTTAAACCAAATCAAATAAAATTCAGTAAGAGCATGCATATATGGGTATAAATTCAAGTCAATAAACCCATTTTAAATATGAAGACACTGCATTCATAATAAAGATAATAATACTCTTATAGTCTTAACCCAAAATTATTTTCAAAATCTTAGTTAAAGTTGTGCCTTCTGTAACAATATAAAAATCAAATAATAAGTAAAAGAAAAATCTTTGTACAAAATAGATATCTTTTTTTATTATTTAAAGTCCTGATGAAATTCCTCATTGTTGTGTAAAATTATTTTAAAAACTGTTTGTTCATCTCATCATAAAATAACTTATATTTGAACAGGAAACATAAAAGTTATTGGGATCTGAAATAAAACTTTAAAGTCACAATATCAAATCTGACAATGCACCAGTTTTATTTATTCTGAATATTAATAACATTAAACAAATAATCCTAGCAATAAAACTAAGCATTCAGTCCAGTTTTACTGTTGGTTTAGTTGTCCAAAATAAAAATGTGAATGCTTGTTTTTTTTACATAAAGTATATTTAAGCAATCACAACTTCTTCATTTGAATATATAGTAAATAGCCAAGTACATGTATCACTCTTTCACATTAAATTTTTTTTTTACAGTACGTTTTATACATTAGAGACAAAGAAGCTAAAAAAAATAAGAAAAGAAAAAAGAAATTTTTTATGTTAAAAATGAATAATTTCATGACAATTAATGCATGTTTATAGACTAAATTACCCCACCCACTATATATATAAAGAATTCTTCACAACAAATCATTGAATGGTATGTGGATTATATAATTTTAGGGAAATGCATCTGTTGAAAAAAAAATTATAGAAAAGAATCGCAAAGGTAATTGAGCGAAAATAATGCGTTCCTTTTTTTTTTAATGCAGGTATCAGAATATATGATTTTCCATTTTCAACACTGATTATACCTAATATTTGCTTACTGATCCATTAACTCCTTTCGCCCAGATAACTTGGCTCCTTGTTTTTTTAATTCCTCTCTGAGCATTGGTAACATCCATGATCTGTAAGACTGAGACATTTTTAAAGTAAGATGAAGATGCTATTGAGTCTTTGATTGTTTTTAAAGCAGGAAGTAAACCGGAAGTAATGTTGGAGCACTTTGTTCTGTGCTGCCACCTATCAAAATAAAGGGATGCTACTGACTACGATCCCTCATTGATTTAAGTCTACCAGATTACCATATACACCTATATGTAATATGCATACCAGATTACCATAAACACCTATATGTAATACGCATACCAGATTACCATATACACCGATATGTAATATGCGTACCAGATTTACAATATACACTGATATGTAATATGCGTACCAGATTACCATATACACCAATATGTAATATGCATACCAGATTACCATATACACCTATATGTAATATGAAGCCAACTGTGATAAGTGCATAATATTTATCATGGAAATCATAAGTGGACCAAAGAGAGTGGACTCTGGTCTGCATGTGCATTATGGACAGCAGACCTGGTTGACACAGTTCACAGCTGCATGGGCATTGCAGACAGCAGACCTGAATTGACACAGTTCACAGCTGGGTGGGAATTTTGGACAGCAAATCTGGTCAAGTCTGGATTGACAAAGTTCAAAGTTGGATGTTGCATTACAGACAGCAGATCTGGGTCAGATTAGGGTTGACACACAGTTGGGTGTATATAATGCAGCTGATTTGATTTGACAGTTTACAGTTGATTGCACATTACAGACAGTAGGTCTGAGTTGACACAGTTCGCAGTTGAGTGCACATAACAGACAACAGGTCTGGATTGACACAGTTTATAGTTGGGCGTGCATAATAGATAGGTCTGGATTGACACTGTTTATAGTTGGGTGTGCATAACAGACAACAGGTCTGGATTGACACAGTTCATAATTGGGTTTGCATAACAGAGAGCAGGTCTGGATTGACACAGTTCATAATTGGGTTTGCATAACAGATAGTAGGTCTGGATTGACACAGTTCATAATTGGGTTTGCATAACAGATAGCAGGTCTGGATTGACAGTTCTTAGTTGTGGGTGTGCATTATGGACAGCAGAACTAGGTTGACAGTTTACAGTTGGATGTGGTTCACAATTAGGACAGACAGCAGATCAAAATTGTTACTATTCACAGTTGGGTGTGTATTACAGAGAGCACATTTTGGGTTGACACAGTTCATTGTTGATTGTGCATTATACATGAACCAGTATGTTAAATTCAACAGAAAAGATCGAGGTCTTTTAGCATATTACTTGTTGGCTGATAAGGTAGGTCATGGTCTTTCAATGTATTAGTTGTTTGCTGATAAAGGTAGGTTGCAGTTTTTCAGCATATTAGTTACTTGCTGGTAAGGTAAAACACAGCAAATACAGTAAGAAGTGATAAGGGTGACGATTTATAACACCACTGCTAGGGAGACCTAGATACAAAATTTACTTCAAAACTAACATGAATTACATCTATGGGAAATTCAGATACAGATGTTTGTTTGCTGACAAGTTTCCATACTGTAATTAGTTATGATAGTCTTGTAGGCAAGTATAACACAGTACATACAGTAGGAAGTGATAAGGGGGATGATAAATAGCACCACTACTAAGGAGATATAGATATTTTTGTGCTGGAGGAACGGTGTCAATTTCTGTTTGGAATCTCGGTTATGACAGGTACTTTATTTTATTACACCTGCAATTTTTGAAGATGGAAATCATTTAGTCCTTTTTGTTTGAGTGCATTCCTACATCAGGGAATATATGCATCATGTTACACTACTTTTTGCATACAGTTCAGGAAGAACTCTTCCAGAGTGTTTACCTGGGCTGTCATTGTAAGAGTTGGACCAATAATATGGATATGTTTTTTTCTCCAAAATTAGATTTAGTCCAAAGGGTAGGCTTTTGGGGGGTTGTGTTTTTTTAAATATATTTTAGCCACCCTTTTTAACATCAAATTTAACATCTTAGTAAAACTTCTTAATCCAGGAACTGTCTGCTCTTATACATCAACAACTTTTTGATCTACCTTAGATCAAACAGTATGCATACTGCTTAATGTCAGTTATAGATATGTCTCAGCAGTTAAAAAAATGGTCAGAAGAAAACAGGTTCAAATTTTCAAAATCTAAAACTGTTTGTACTGCAGACGATTATATAAAATTCATGATGTCCCAAAACTCTATCGTAAAGTTTTTAAGTCTTTTTTAAAACCGTAGAATAACTTTCCTTCTGCATGTTATACCTCAGGGACAAATGTCAAAAAGCCCTAGATTTAATATGGGTCATGGCAAACGCGATTTGGCAGCAAGCTGTTCCAGAGAAGAACCCCTGAAAATTTGAAGCTCTTCTTAAACTGCTGTATTTTAGGGGTGGGGGGGTTGTTGAAATAAATTTCCAGCTTCTGTTGAGAACAGTGCGTTACCGGACTCTATATTGCTTAGCATGTCTTGTAGATATTGGGTTACAACTCCATTTTTAGCTTTGTATACTAAACCAGCTTTATTGTAATCAGTTCTTTTGTCAATTTCCATCCAACTTAATTTTTTGAATAGTGGTTCAGAAGGTGAAAAAGGTTTATCAAGAAGTATATGCTGCTTTTGTTTAATAATTTTAAGTCTTGTCTTGAGGAGTTTTCCCAGTACATTAAGATGATATCAAGCAATGGTTGAATATATGCATTTAAATATTGTCTTCTGTCATCAGGTGGGATGTATTTCTTATATTTGGCAAGCAGTGCTATCTTAGGTGAAAGCAATTTGCATGCATTATAAACCTGAACACCATGCTGAAGAAAACTGTAAACACAAATGCCAAGAAGTTTAAGACTTGAAACATTTTCATCATTGGTTGTGTGATTCAGATAAAGATGCTTAAAAGGTCTAGGATATGCTTGTCTTAATACTCAAGTTAATTATATTAAATGTGTTACAGACTTTGCAAGTACTGGTGCTGAAAGTTTCAACAACTTTGCTCAAATACGAATTAATACTACAACTTTATTGACATTTAAGCTAATTTGAGTTTGATATACTTTTGTTTTTGGTATAATTCTTAGTGATAAAGGAGGTTTGCCAGAGATCTTCACATGCAGGTGTTCCAATCATATTTTCAGGATTCAAATTTGAAGTTTTCTCACAAAGTTCACTCAGTATTTGTTGAAAACATCAGCAAGTTTTTTCATTGCCCAGTTAGATACTTTCATATTTTTACCTTTTGTTCTTTTGCTTGTAATTCTCAATCATGTATTTTACCTTGTTCCTCCATTCTTTATCCTTCTCCCAATCTTACCACTTATGTAACTTGTCACACAAAAGCCTGGCATCATTTATCTCGGGGGGGGGGGGAAGCCACCAATATTCACATTGTTGTTCGACATGTTTATGTTGTAAAGTGATATTTTACCAGTTTTATATGGGACATGCATGGTTGACTTGTGCATTGGGCCTGAAGGGTGAACCTCAACCTGAGTACATATCTTGCCAGTCTCCATCACTGAAAATGGAATACATTCTTGCTGAGTGTACCAACTTTCACTTTGTGAGACAATGTTTTTTTCCGTTAAAAACTTGTTCATGATCTACCACCAAGAAAGTCAGACTTTTCAAGTAATGTGATTTATATAACAAATTACCCTATTTTTTTTTAAGGATTTTATATTTGTACCTTTTATTGTATATACTGTAGTTTCAGTAATTTTTCATTGGGTACCAATTTTTGTGGATTTTGTGGTTGCTCCAAACCATGAAAATATTATCTTTTTTTACATGTGTTTGTTTTCTTTGAACCCATTTTGAAAAGAAAAGAAAAAAGAATTATAAAGCAATTTATTTTGTTTCAGTGCACATGTATGTATAAAGTGTCAGGTAGCTTTCTACTCACTTTATTATGTGACGAGACCATAAAGAATAGAGAGAAAATGAAAGAAAGAATAATGATATGATGTGTGAAAATTTGATTGAATATTTTTATTTACATGGATCCTTCATTTAAGTGAAACTACTCTCGAAAATGCTGCAAATACTTTAATGACAAAATTATATTTTTTTCTCTGCGGTTTCCAATGATTTAAGATTTAACCACTGTCATGATCCGTCTGAATGAAATAATCTACATAAAGTATATAAATAAATGCAAACATGTATACTTCTAATTACAGGTGGAAAACTTTCCTATTAAAATTTGAATCTTTTAATCCAAAGGAACAATGACACTGAAATATACTTAAACTATTGCTTGATATTAAATGGTTTTAACAGGTTTTTTAAAATGTGTTTAATGGTTATGCCAGTCTTGCAATTGTCTTTTTGTATACAGGTATTGTGTGTGTGTGTGTGTGTGTGTGTAAAGAATTTGTTTATATCTCACTCTATCAACAATGATGTGATTTACATAACAGTTACATAAAAAAAATTATTTGCAAAAGTACATTGAAAGTATAATGTACCTACATTACCTGAAGTACCTTACAGGTGAAGTGTAGGTAAGGTAATGGGGGATATATTGCCAGATACATGCTGAACTCGACCCACATGTGATAACTTGCTGACTGGTTTTGCACATAGTGTAAGCTATTGTTAATTTAGTCATTCTAGTTAAGGTGTCAGTGTGTCTCATGATTGTGTGTGGGGGTGTGTTTAGGGGAGAGTGAGAGCAAGAGAGAAAGAAAGAGGTTAAATTTATTGTTTTCTAAAATCTCTGAAGTTTTGTCAGTGCAAGTTAAAACAAGTTAAAACATTTTGAGGTTAGAAAGGATTGGCATTGCTGTCAATCAGTAAATTATAATTATGTGATTGGATCAAATATGATGGTAAATAGCTCAAATTTGTTGCATGCCCATTGTTCGCAGTAGCCATATTGGGTTTGCTGGCTTGTTTGTGAGACTAGTCATGGTTACTATGAGTGGGTGGAGCATAGTCGATATGCTATTTATTTTGGTCTGGTGTATATTTGTAGTTAAGCAATTATACTGTATACAATGCTTCCTCTTTAATTGCCTCTATTTTAACTCTTTTAACTTCGACTGACGTGTACAGTACAGCTCACATGATTTTTCGGAACCCCACGCATCGCGGTGGGGGTGGAGAGTGAGTGGAGAGGATTAAGAAAAACCCCTCTACCATCACTCCACGCGTCCTGACGGAGTTGTCGTGGAGAATAGCCCTGCACACCACGCTTTCTCGCAGAGTCACATTTGATCACCACCGCTGAGTGGACGTGGTCTCGATAATATGGGCGTGGTTTACTGTTTATCACCCATGCAAGCAGAGGTTGAGGGAGAGACGGGGGGGGGGGGGGGGGGTGCGCAGCGATTTATCTACATCGTTATCTTTCTGGGTGAGCAATTTGCTAACTTTTTGATACTGAAAAAAACGTAGTAATTCAGTTAATTATAAATATTTCCTTGTTCTAACGAAGATAATGTGTGATACATAGTGCCAAATCATATTTTAGATGACAACATAATGACAATGCCTCGCAAACTGTATTAATACTACATTTTGTGCAATTAATCTAATTTTTTTCTTCTTCAATACTATGTTATCGGAATCTAAAAATGCATTCATATCCTTATTTCTTTTTCAGTAAACACAATACAAAATTTTAATGATCATATAAAAGTCAGTGATATTATACTACCTGCAATGAAAAGAACGATAAACATCGAACAAATTAATAACCAAGCTGCAGTCATACCTGACTTAAGTGAAACAAAATCGCACAAGTTCCGATGGTTACTCCATGCATGAGTACTCGTTCGCATATTGTACTATTTTTCTTGACATCCAATCGCTTAAAAAACGCATTATTAAGATATCACATCGTTATTTTATTTTAAACTGTACTAATTTGCATTAATTACCAAAGTAGCGGGGTTTTTTAAAATCACAAATGGTCGCAAAAGGTCATCCTAGATACATGTAGTTGACACGTGCAAGTAACCTAGCACAAGAGAAGCCATCAATGCTGCTGATATTGACGTGTTAATTTCATGTGCTAACTGTTAACCTAAAAGTACAACAGCAGCGCTTCTGCGGGTTTGTTTTCTTTGCCATTGATTTGACAAACTTGCGCATCAGATGAAATTAATGTTTAACTTTTTCTTTTCTGTTCGTTTTCCTATTGCATAATATGCATAATACAGAAAAATACGATGAATAATTTTAGATCATTAACTCTTCTTAGTAAAGTTCCCCTCCCCCCCTCTCTCTTTCTTTCTTTTTTGCTGTTTGACATGTCGACATTTTTAGTAAATTGTCAGAATTAAAATATTAAAATCTGACTGATTATAAATCTCAACGTACACGAACTGAAATCTGGAAACATTCAGTAGTGGTAAAAGAGTAATAACATGCTAGAAATTATAGCGTTATGGAGCAAAAAAAGAAAGAAATTTTCCCACCACTGCACAGGAACTCCCGAGCATGTGCTCTAAAGTTGTGTGTTTGTTCATGGGCATCCGGAGGAATTTTCGTGGGGGGGGGGAGCCGAAGTAAAAGGGATATATTTATTATTTTTTTAAAATCAGGGCGTTGACGAGGCAACATGCCCGCCCCCCAACCTGCAGACACCCAAGTGTGTGTGTGTGTGTCGCACATTTTATCCACAGTAACTCGAGCTCTCTAGCTGTAAAGCAATATACCACATACAGAAACACGCTCAATAACCAAGGGCTCTGACAGTCACAAACAGGAAACTGCATTCTTTATTATCTGCGTAAAAATAATTAAAAGAGTATATTTTATTTTTATATTTTCGCCGTAGAAAAATGAGCAAATAACAGGATACATGTGGAGACAATACATCCATGCAAAATGCTCTAAACTTGTTGGAAATTAAAATCTCTGAACATCTCAGATTTTAGAATTTTCCATATTATTTTTCATTTCGGTAATAAGCCAAGTTCAGATTAATTGCTAACAATTATCAAACTTCCGTTGTTAATGGTGGGACCATAATTGCGGCTGTAAAGTACAACGCGCCAAGTCAGATGGCTTCTTGTGACAAAAACACACTGTTCCCAAGCTGAAACTTACATCATGCTTTGATGCAAACCCTTGTTAATATTTTACAACAGTGTTCACAATAATCACTGCCTTGATTTCTGTAGAACATCTGCTGAAGTCAAGTCTTTATTAGGGAGAGACAATTGAATTTTCCGGGGGGGGGGGGGAGGGGGGGTAAATGCATGAAAACAATCGTCTTTCTCTGATTTTTGTAGTAGACGTTAATCCGTTCTACATTTCACTTAAAATAAATAAATATTGTGATGAAAGAACAAAAAATATCCTGGTCGAAAAAAAAAAAACAACATATAAGCCCCATATATTAAATGGTCAGTCCCTTACAGTACACATGCAGTCATAATATTCAGCCTCGTGACTCTGCTATTACTGCTTAAAGACTAAACACGCGGTTTGCATTTCAGTGTAAATTCAATGTTTTAGGTTTGTTGTTGTTGGGGGGGGGGGTGGTAAGCAGAAGCGGATGTCAATTTGGATTTTAATTGTCCATATCTCAGAGAATTACTTTCCTTTGGAACAAAATGATAAATTTATTCTGCTTGAGAAGCTCAGCAATGTCTGCTTCTCGTCAAGTCAGTGCATAAGTTTGTTCATATTTCTTTGAAATAAATTAAAATCATAAACTTATTGCAAAAGAAGTCGATCAACCTTTTATAAACAGTAATGTGTACTGAATATACAAGCCTTTTGAAATTATTTTTTTAATGTCCAAATATGATCGAAATAAAGACGACTGATTCTTCAAATGGTATTTTGTTGTAAATCACTCTTGACGTCTCAGTCTTTCCATAGGTGGTCTTCATTCATTGGCTGTTCGGATGTCAATCAGTAATGTCGACTAGCCCCTCCACGGTGGAGTTTACATTGGCGTGCTTGCCAAAACGTGGTGGTGATTTGTAGGTATTTATGCCAATTTATGTCTCCACCGCGGAGTGTTATCGTGGAGCTAGAGTGGAGGGGATTAAGTCCCCCACTGCGATGTGTGGGGTTCCGAAAAATCACGTGAGCTGTACTGTATATCCGCTTCGTAAATGTGCCTTGCCTCCCCAGTGACTGATAAATCCGCTCGTAAACAAAGCACTACTACTCCCAGTCCCCCACTGCGATGTGTGGGGTTCCGAAAAATCACGTGAGCTGTACTGTATATCCGCTTCGTAAATGTGCCTTGCCTCCCCAGTGACTGATAAATCCGCTCGTAAACAAAGCACTACTACTCCCAGTAACTGATATATCCGCTTGCTGGTTATGCTCCCTGTACCCCGGTGACGGATAGATCCGCACTGTATGTTCATGTTGCAATCGGTGTTATTGGTCAATAATTGGAAGTAAAAGGACATTCAACCAATCAAAATAGAGTTAACAAATGATTGTTCTTACTAAATCCAGGGATTTTTATTACAATTTTGTACCACATGTTAGTTAGTACATGTATTTGTAGTTGACAGTGGAAACAATGGGTTTTGCTTACGCTAGCGATCGAGAATCTGAATTTTCAGGTTTTTCCGAGGACGAACTTGACAACATTGAATTAAGAAGTGTTGGTAGTGACATTGAACTATCTTCTTTGTCAAGTCGGTCCGAAATTGAGACAGAATCTGATGAAGAAGACAGCGAAGTGTGGACAAGAGAGCCACGTGCTCCAAAAGTCTGTGTTTACCGAAAGTGTCGGCCCAACTTTCGTTTAGATGAGGGGAAGAAAGAAATAGACAAACAGTGCAATGTCTGTCTGTGTATAAAACATAACTGATTCTATAAATACCATGCAGAACTTAAAAAGTAGTAGGTCTGTCTGTGTATAAAACATAACTGATTCTATAAATACCATGCAGAACTTAAAAAGTAGTAGAACATGGTGACTAGTTAAACATTTTTTAGTAATTACATGTATATATTTGACCAATATCTTTGTATAAAAGACCGACATAAATTTTAGTGTTTACAAATAGTGTTTTGTGTTCTATTCATGGATTTTATGCCAGTCTTGTGGATGTCAGCAGGATAAAAGAATAAAACGGATGTAAGGTAGTTATAGCTTTTATTTATGCATGGTTTTAGTCTCTAAATCAGTCTATTATACAGAAAGTAACTAAAACAATTAGCCCATACCCCCAAATCATCAGCTAAAAAGTTATCGTTTGGCTGCAGCAGCATCAGGCTCTGGTAGTCAGCCCCCAAATCAGCTGCAGTAGTGACCCCAGCAGCTAGGCAGAGTAGTGAGCCACTACAGTAGCATTAGTAGTTAAAGAGTTAATTAATAATATCCAGCAAGTTACTAGTTTCCTTGTAATTTTTCCTATTTACTGTACTGTACATCTATTTTGCAAACTGTTCTCCATCCATATTACTCCATACCTTGTCTAGCTGGTGAAAGGTTGTTGCAATATGTGCAGGGAAAAAACTTGTGGAGACATCAGTGCTGTAGATTTAAAAATGTTTTTTTGAAAATCTGGTTTGCTGTTGCTAAAAAGTCTTTTTGTATTTTAACAGATTGAGGTGAGGATTGAAAACGAGGTTCCTGGCAAGATAATGGTATTTGATTGGGTAAGTTACTTTATGTCCCTTTTCATACTGAAGCCCAATCAGACAGGCAGTTGTGTAGAACTGGAAATTTTTTCAGTTAGTGGTGTAGCAGCATGAGAGAATGCAGTGACGTTGGTCAGTCTAGCTTTACAGGACAATTTTTTGAAACTATTTTTCAATGTTGTATACCATTTTAAAAAGCATAAAATTTTCCTTAAGGTCATATATTTTTTGACTGAAAATTTTCAGACATAAAACTTAAGTTGTAAGTAAAGTTATGTAAGCAAAAAAACATGCTTTACATTATTTTTTAAATAACTTACTTTCAATGCAATTTTCCTATCTGCAATATTAATTTTACCTCCTATATGTAAATGTAGGAAATGAGGGGAATTTTATTCCATTTAAGAAGGCGACAAAATAATAAAAATCCATCAAGAATATCGAAAGTTATTACAATTTTATTAAATTTACTCGCATGAGAATTGGAGAACAAACAGAATAATCCTTACTGGTAAGTCAACAGAACTTTTCATTTTGGTTCTTCAGTGTTTTTATTCCACAATAAATTTTAATGTAATAATATCAGAGTTATGTTGGGTGTATTTTGGTACATTTCCAGGGATGCAGTAAAATTTCATAATATTATGCACACACCCAACATCGGTATATTTGCGAACTTTTATGAGAAGTGAAGTTCTCCAAATGTCCAGTTAGCTTGAAAAGCATCCACGTCTTCATCATCGTCAATATCCGAGTCAAAAATACCAATTAACTATTTTTCATCTGCTCAGTTCATTTGATGCAACCAAGATCACGATCCCCACTGCCTAAAATATCAATTTACCCCACAAAATTGTCTATATTTTCATCAAAATCGGTATCAACATCACTGTCGCTTCAGTACTGTCCGCCATTTTGAATTACACGCGTTAAAGTTCAGTTTTGAAATCAAATTTTCTATGAACCAGTTATCATCATCCCCTTTCATTTCGTCAAAGTCAAGCTCACGATCTGCACTGCCTAAAAAAAAATTTCCCCACAAAATGATTTATATTTTCATCAAAATTGGCATCCACATCACTGCCGTAACTTGCAGTTTCAGCGCTGTCCTCCATGTTGATCTCCACACATTAAAAGTCGTGTTTGAAATCAATTTCAAATAACCAGTTATCATCAGCTTTGTTCATTTTGAAGAAGTAAAGATGGCGATCCCCACTGCCTAGAATGTAAATTTTCCACACGAAATGGTCTTTATTTTCAACTAATTCAGCAAGCACATAACTGTCTTCACTTCCCTCTTCAGAATATGACTGCCATTTTATATCTCCTGACGTTAAAACTCTATTTTGAAATCGAATTTTTGCCAGTTTTGGCGTCTTTTAAACACAATCTGGTAATGTTATGTGTACCTTCTACCTTAATTCATGCAAGTCTTTTAGAAGCTGTGTGTACAGCTACCAGTAGTTAGAGTGTAGAAGCTGTTTATATTCAGCTCCAGAAGAACCAGTAAAATATATTCAAAATGAGATCAAAATACAAAAAAAATTAGTCAGACCTGTCAATAGCAGCCACCCATGATAAAAGGCCAAACTGACCTTTGTACACAGATGACCTCTGAATGCATGTTCACTCTTCAAACTTGGTTCTTGAATAAATTCCATGTACTGAATACATTATTATTAGTATTTCAGGCAATTTACAGAATTTTCTATTAAAACATGTTCATTCATATAATTAATAAATTCTGGTGGAAGCTTTTTCCCTCTTTTTTACCTGTGGAATTATATATATATATTAGGCAGGTAGCTCACTCAGGTGCTTGTATATTGCACCTGGAGTCGGCTGTTTTAAAAGTAAAAAACCTAGGCCAAATATAATGTGTCAACTCACTGATTGTCAGGTCACCTTGATTTAAAGACTTGTGATGTCATTGAAGTTGAAACAATGTTCCCATCATGTATTTACTATCAAATGTGCACAAGTGTTGTTTTTTTTTCTTAGTTCAGTGTACTTTCAGAATTTGCCATAATATTATTGAAAATTTTGAAGCAAAAGAATATCTTGTATGAAATAGTGACTGTAAAAGGAGTAACCTACCAGGTAATGATTAAATGCTCTTTAACTTTTTCATCTCAAACATGGATATTTAATGTAGATCTGGTATCAACATTGTGACTATTAGCCTGATAAATTAGCCACTGAACCTGTATTGGTATGTAGGGTGATTTGGGACCTGATCTCACCTTTTCATAAAACTCTGCAATTATTGCAAACAGAGTTGTCTGCAACACATGAATGCACATATTGATAATTTTTAGACACCGGTATTTCTCACGGCTTTTTGAGCTAAGATCAGTGGAAGGTGCTTTTCACTGATCTGTACAGCATTAATTTATATTAGGGTATTCAAAACATTAAATCTGATTAAAATATATCACTTTTGCAAATCAGAATTGTTACATGTACATGTATTGACATATTTTTGAAAAATAATCACTAGATAAATACATACAATGGATTAAAACTGAGTGAATCAAATGAGACATGACATGGGTAGTTACCAGATGGAGTAGTGTCTATTTGCTCTAGTGGTGGGCTAATCATATATTTTTTTGCTACTTTGTACCTATTTAGGCACTGAAAAACAAAGTAACATATTGAAAGAGTTCAGTTTCCATAACAAAAAATACTCGTTGAAAACTTTTGAAAAGTCCTTGAAAAACAACTCTCTTGGGCTGTACAAACCATGATCTAATATGGCTGCCACAATGAACATATTGAAAATCTGGTCACAAATTCTCCTGAATGGATGGTCATATTAACATTGGGTTTTCTCCAAAAGTCTTCTAATGGTGTCTAGATTGTCGTAAATGAAAATGGGGCCAATCTTAACATCCAATATGGCTCTGACAGCGGCTAATTTGAAAGTCTTATCACTCAGGAATATCAGAGATGGTTTCAGCACTCAGCAGTTAAAAAGAAGAGATGGTCTTATCGTGAATTCCTTGAAATTCTTTTCAGACAGTACAGTGTCAGTCCCTTAGAGGGACTTTTATCTAAAGTATGGATATGGGAATGGCATGATGTCATCATATAATACGCAGTAAGATTAAAGTCATAAGTAGAGCCAACAGCATAGACCCAGATCTGTCATTGCAAAATGCATTATGTTGTTGGGTGATAAGTAGAGCAAACAGTAGACTCAGATCTGTCATCACATAATACACTGTGTTGAGTCATAAGTAGAGCAAACAGCATATACCCAGATCTGTTACATAATGCACTATGTTGTTGAGTCACAAGTAGAGCAAACAGTATAGACCCAATCTGTCATTACATATTGCACTATGTTGTTGCATCATAAATAGAGCAAACAGCATAGACTCAGATCTGTCATTACATAATGCACTATGTTGTTAAGTCACAAGTAGAGCAAACAGTATAGACCCAATCTGTCATTACATATTGCACTATGTTGTTGCATCATAAATAGAGCAAACAGCATAGACTCAGATCTGTCATTACATAATGCGCTATGTTGTTAAGTCGTAAATATAGCAAACAGCATAGATCCTGATATATTGTTACATTATACACTATGTTGTTTGGTCATAAGTAGAGCAAACAGCATAGACCCAGATCTGTCATTACATAATGTACTGTGTTGTTTGGTCATAAGTAGAGTAAACAGAATAGCCCCTGATCTGTTGTGGCATAATACACTGTCTGATTGAAGTCATAAGTAGAGCAATAAGCATAGACACTGATCTGCTGGTGCAGTATGCACCGTCAGATATTGATCGGTGCAGCTCAATAGTGGTAGAATAATAAATTGGTTATCACGATAGTAAATCGGAAAGATGGAGGATTGATTCTTATGTCTATAAACTGATTATCAGAAGTAACAAAAAAAAATTGCAGTCCACCCCCCCCCCCCTTCTGAATTCCTAATTGTCAACATTTGTCTCAAGTTATAATCAAAATATAAATGGATGAAAATGAAGACATATATTTTATTACTATTTTTTCTTGTGCCATAAAAAGATTTTTTCCATCAAACAGGCAGCTGTATATTTAGTGAGCCCTTAGTTTTTCAAATACTTCCTATGGACTGTTGGTAAGCATAATGTACGATTGTAAATGCAAATCTGGAGTTCCAGATCAATGTAGAAAATTCTCATAACTGTTTGAAATTAAATAAAATCCCATGGTAGGTAAACTTCTGTCAGTATACAGTGTATATCAAAAACTGCGTTTAATGAGATATCTGTATGTTGTGGAGCCAGTTTCAGCAGTGATAAGTTTGTTTTGACACCGCTCATCATGCGATGTGTCTTCTGCTGTCATGGCAGACTTAGCAAATAACAGCTGTCATTTCTGAGACATTAGGTTGTGATATTCTTTTTTTCTTCAAGATGATGATCATTATTTAGGAATCCCTTTCCACACTGAAAGCCTTGAAAAATTTGACAATCTGTCAAAAATTTGACAAAAATTTGACAATCTGTTAATGTCCCAGATCATAAAGAAACATGATTTGCTCATACAGTCTGGAAAAAGTATTTGCTGCCTAGTCATATACACATTAACGGTAATGAAAGGATAGATAAAGCAGCTAAAACTGCCATATGGGGAGTCATGGTAGCTCAGCTGGTAAAGTGCCGCACTTCTAATTCAGGGGTTACCTATTCAATACCCGTCCAGGCCAGTTCTGGTCAGCTGCCTCAGTGTGTTCTTAGGAAAGGCACTTAGCTTCCATTTCCTCTGCATGATATAGCCAGTATTGTGTTTAAAGTGCCAGTAAAACCAACAAAAAACAAACTAAACTGCTTTGCAGTCACCTGTTTCCAAATGGAAGATTCCATATATAACGTCAAATATTATATAAATTGACATGTTCTGCATACTTGACAAAATATGTGGAATGAAAATGCTACAAATAAGTTATGTAATATCAAACCCATCATCGCTGAGATGAGGTGGTATTGTGCCAGTAATGTACAGGACACACACATACTTGTGCATACGTCCTGAAAGGCCTCGACCAAAGTGCATGCCCTGTCAGTGTCCACTGACAGTGGAACACATTTTTGTTGAGTGTAATGACTTCTGCCCTGTGAGAAAGAAGGTTTATGATGTGAATTCAATTAAGGAACTTAATGATGATGCAACACCAGAGAAAATCTTGGACTTTGTGCATTATAGAGTACTGAGGAAGTACAGTAATTCAGCTGAATCTTGATCAAGCAAATAAAATGTATCATGATCTGTTAGCATGCTGCCCACATGCTAAAATTTTGCGGTCCTCCACTGACTTAAGCTGAAAATGTTCAGAAATATTCTCCACAGATTATTGGAATGCTTTTACTGTGAACTTCCGCAGAAAAAATTCACAAAACCAAAAGAAAAAAACAAAACGCATTCTGAGTGGATTCTCCGTAAGTTTGACTTAAATCTTCACATTTCCCATATCTTTGCAGTCCTATGTGGTATTGCTGTGATGTAATCTGAAGTCTGTTTCAGCATTGTTTAACAGGTATACCATTCCAGTTTTTTCAAAGAAAATACTTCACCAATTCAAAAATGATAACTACAAACCTTGACAGCATGAGAAATGTTATTTCGAGAATGTAAATGAATGACAATTTCAGTTTGAAGTATAATTTATAGCAAACGATAGATAGATGCAGAAATTGCTTGTGTAAATTGGCCAATTTGCCAAGTCATTGTGAGTAATTTTCTGCAGGGTATTATGGGTATGACTGGCATTAAATTTCTTTGCAAAAATTTTCATTTCTATAGGTCATGAGCTAGTAAAAATATAAAATTGTACAAGTTTTACCCACAGTGCCTTGCATGAAATTACCCACAATGACTTAATTTATTAAATAATTTTTTTTAAAATTAATTAATTGCTTCTTCATTACTTTAAAAAAAAAAAAAAATTATATGACATGGAGAGATAAAAAAGCCTGATTCTCCAACTATTAATACAAAGCATTTGTTGACATGTACAAAAAGATTTCAAGACAACTGCTCGAATTTAAAATTAGACTAGGAGTAAGTATAAAGATGAAAAGGTACAAATTAAGTGATAAAGACAGAGGCAGTGAAATCAAAACTAATATTTAGTTCTACTGGTCATAGACCAGAAGAGCTTATGGGATCGACCGTTGTCTGTTGTGTGTGGTCCGTCCATTCGTTAGCACAAGTTTGTTATCACTACTCCTCCTAAACTGCTTGGAGGATTGTCATGAAAGTTTACACACACATTCATCCCATGGTCTAGTTAGTCGTAGATGAAAATGGTGCTGCTTGGACATCCAATATGGCTGCCACAGCAGCCATCTTGAAAATCTTGTTATTGCTTCTCATGAATGGATTGTCATACCAACATGGGGTTTTCACTAAAAGACTTCTTATGATGTCTAGTTGGTCCTAAATGAAAATGATCCAGGTCTGACATCCAGTATGGTCACCATGGCAGCATCTTGAAAATTGTTATTGCTGCTCCTCCTGAATGGATGGTCATATCATCATGGGGTTTTCACTGAAAGACTTATAATGTGTAGTTAGTCCTAAATGAAAATGGTGCCGATCTGAGGTCCAATATGGCCACCATGGCAGCCCTCTTGAAAATCTTGTTATCGCTACTCCTCCTACATGGATGGTCTTATCAACATGAGATTTTCATTAAAAGACTTCTTATGATGTCTAGTTGGTCCTAAATAAAAATGGTGCCAATCATAAATATGGCTGCCATGGCAGCTATCTTGAAAATCTTCTTAATGCAACTCCTCATGAACAGAAAGTTATATTGATGTGGTTTATCACTAAAAGACTTCTTATGACGTCCAGTTGGTCGTAAATGAACATGGTGCTGATCTGACATCCAATATGGCCGCCACACAGTGGCCATCTTGAAACTCTTGTTATTGATACATCTCCTTAACGGAAAGTCATATTGACATCGGGTTTTAACCAAAAGTCTTCTTATGATGTCGAGTTGGTCATAAATGAAAATGGTGCTGATCTGGGGTCTAATATGGCTGCCACAGTGGCCAGCTTGAAAATTTTGTTATCACTACTTCTCCTGAATAAATGGTCATATCATCACGGGGTTTTCACTAAAAGACTTATAATGTTTTGTTGATCTTAAATTAAAATGGTGCTGATCTGATGTCCAGTATGTTGTGGCCATCTTAAAAATATTTTTTTTGGCTACTCATTTTGACATGGGGATTTTTATCAGAAGATTTCTTATGGTGTCTACTTGGTCCTAAATGAAAATGACTAAGCCTCAATATGATGGCCATCTTGAAAATATTGTTATCTCTACTCCTAAATGGATGGCTATATCAACATGGGGTTTTTACCAATAGTCTAAATTAAAAAATGGTGTCAGTTGTTCATCCAGTATGGCTGCCATGATGGCTGTTGTGAAAATCTTGTTGTCACTAATCCACCTGAATTGATGATTATTATAACATGGGGTTTTGACCAAAAGACTTCTGATGATGTCTACTTTGTTCTAAATGAAACTGGTGCCAATCTGACATCCAGTATGTCCACCACAGCAGCTAATTTGAAAATGTTGTTATCACTGAAGATTATCAGAGATGGTTTCAACACTCAGCAGTTAAAAGGAAGAAATGGTCTTGTCTTGAATTCCTGGAAATTCTATTCACCCAATAGAGAATCAGTCACTTCAAGGCACACTTTGTTCTTTTGTGGTTGGAGAAAATATATAAATAAAGAAATATCTGTTTACAATCAACTGAAAAAATAAAATTAACTTTTGGCTTAGTAACTTCAGTAATAAAAAAATTACCAAGTCCAAAATTTCCATACCTTTCTACAGTCATATTTTCCATGCTCTGATTTGGTCTGAAATAGTCATATTTTTTGCATTATTTTGCACCTGTTTCCTTATTTGAAATTGTCTAAGTTTGAATTCCCCCCCCCCCCTAAAAAAAAATCATTAACCTGTAGATAAAAATTTCAATAATTTCGCTGATTTATGAATGAGTGAGATCAATTCCCAAACCACCCAGGGGCCCCTGTTGGTTGAGTGGTATAAGGCGCTCACCTTTTACAGATCACTGACATCTCACTTCTGTCCATGTGGGTTCGAGTCTTGGCTCGGCCAACATGGGTATGTGAGAAAGCGTGCCTGTGGCTTCCCGTGGGTCAGTGGTTCTTCCTGGGTTCTTTCTCCATCAAATATACTGGACACAGTGTACCGTATTTTATGTATTTATTCGTACACGAAAAAATAATTATTTTTTTCAGAGAACGAAAAATTATATGTAAAAAAAATATTATTAATTTGGAGTACTGACCGTGTACGAAAAATAAAGGGTTCGGACCTAAACAAGATCTACCGTTATGTGACACACGATGCTGGGTAACCTAACATCATTAACGCAAAAATAAACATACATTGCTTTGTCTAATTTTGCTCTCAACCTAATTAGTTTTTATTTTAAAAAAAATACCCCAAAAGACTTTTTGTTGTTATCCATGAATATGTGTAAGTGTGTGTGTGTGTGTGAGAGAGAGAGAGGACAACGTGTCGGTGTGTACTAGATATTGTCTTCTTACAGCAACAGTAACCTCATTATGAAATCAATAACAAATAAAATAACTCTAACCTTTTTCGTTTCTAGTGAATGCGTGTACGAGAGAGAGATGAAAAAGTGTTCTGTCTGTGTGTAAGATCGCACGCAGAGCTGCATTTTATTTTTAGTTGTTTGAGAGAGAGGGGTTGCAATGTGATTTTAATCTTTATTGTTCAGTTACCTGTCGATTGTGTTCTTCCTCATTTACACACGTACAAGAGCACTATTATATTCCATTGGCAATTAAAACCTGAATAAATAAATCGTTCTTGTTGTAATTAGGATGTTCATTGTCACAAAAACCAAGTGGCTATCCAGAGGTATTACAAGCTAATTTAATGTGCCTAGACCTTTTAGCTTGGTCATTTCCAGTAAATACCGGATTGAAGACCAGATTCGCATTGACAGTTCAAATTAGTGAGGCTCTCAGTAGGGAAATGAGGCTACCCATAGGGTATTTAAAAGGTTTCGGACAAAGCCATTGTCTCAACAACAGTATTGACGTATCAGTTGGAAAATGACAATAATAACAGCTGTTGGTTGAAAAATGTGATTTTTGCCATTCAAAATAAATACGAATGGCAAATGCATTTAGTAGCCAATGGAATATATATTTATATATTATAAACACAAAATGTTATTATTTACAAACGTATAATCTGCGATCCAACCATAAGCGAATAAACAAAAAATGCAATAAAATTATGTAATGAAAAATTCAGAATGTTCAAGAGTTCTATAAATCTTCCAGCTCAAAGCCCTCAAACCATTCATCATCTTCGTCGCTAGAGAGATTTTCCAGTGGAGCTGCATTGTCACTCCTTATACAGTGGTCCTCCCTACCATTAACTGCATTTGAAAGTCCAGTTACTTTAAAACTGCTAATTATCATGTCCTTTTTCTTCTTTAACTCCTCATTGACTTCAAAAATCCAATCGATCATCTGCTGCTTTGAAGGGGCTGGAATTTTTTCAGTCGTCTCTTTACCAGCCTCCCTGGTTGCAATAATTTTGGAAGTTTGGTCCTTCATATAGCTTGACCATTTTTTCCGCAGCAGTCCCTTGAACGGTTTATTTAAATAGACGTCCAGTGGCTGCAGTTTACATGTGCATCCACCGGGAATTACCGCCATTGTTGTTCTTGATTTTTTCATGGATTTTTTAACTCCATCAGTCAAATGGCCACGGAATGAATCCAACACTAGGAGAGAAGGTACGCGCTTCGTGTGTGGTTTCCAGACTTCGTCAATATACTCCAGCATGAGGTGTTCGTCCATCCAGGCTTTTTGTTGAACCTTCACTACCACTCCCTTGGGGATCTTAAGATTTTTTAATTCTCTTTTTCCCCGAAAGATTATCATTGGTGGTAACAAGTCACCAGATGCCAGGCATGTCAAGACGCAAGTTAAATGGCGCTTGTCACTGCCAGTACCTCTAACACGCACCTCTTTCATTCCGACTCTATCAATTATCTTCCCGGGTACCAAGTCGAAATACACGGGTGTTTCATCCATATTTCCAATTAAATGGTCCTCAAATTCCTCCTCCTCCCGCATCCTTCTCATATATTTTGTAAAAGAGTCTATTTTTTCCTCCAGGTCTCGCGGTAGTTTTTGAGATATGGAGGTTCTGCATCTCAGCGCAAGTCCATTTCGCTTGAAAAAGCTATCGACCCATCCTCTCGAGCCCTGAAACTTTGGGTTTTCCTCCTGAATAACAGTAGCCGCATAATTTTGTAACATTTCAATTGTTACAGGCACGTGATGGTCCCGCATACACAGCAACCAGGATAAAATTTCCTGCTCCTTCTCGTACGAATACGTCAAGGGTCGACCAGCACCTGGGATGGATCCTTTTTTTGTCCTTCGAATATTTGTTGAAAATTCCATTTTCATCCAGCTGGACAAAGTACTCGGTGTTAGGTGGTACTTAGCAGCTATGGGCCTAATTCCACATAGTTTCGCCTCCTCAACAATTCTGATTTTATCAGTAATCTCCCATTTCTTGTACTTTCCTCTTACTGGTGACTTGGTAGTACGAGGAAACTGGTTCATGTCTCGCAAATCTTTGCTGTGGTCCAGTTTGTCTACTGCAAGGTCAGGAACAGCATCATTGGTCTCCGTTTCACTAGCAGTTTTTGGTACGCTGGTGTTATCTACTGCACCTATGTTAAATTTGTGCAGTTCAGCATCGTCTTTTTCTATGGCGATTGCCGCAACAGTGAGAACAGATAACTGACGGGCTACACCGTTGTCTTTTCTAGGCCGCCCTGGTCCAATCTTCTGCTTTTTCTTTGGTGGTTCAGCGCATTTAGGTGTCGGTGGAACAAAGGTCTCTCCCTTTGGCAGGGGTTTGAAAAAATTTAATAATGAAGACATCTCCAAGCAAGAACAGTACAAGCACTTAAAATATATTATATAAGAATCGAATTCGCTGAGTCAATGACTTTCGCATTTATGCTTGAAAATGACTAGGTTTTTATAGTTTTTATTGCATTGCTATAATGAAACAATGAGACTGATTGCCCCTTGGCATGTACTGACACGCTTTATATATTATTTTTATTGGATAACAAAACATCAAATGGCTTCTGAACTCGTTTTCAAATGCGCGTGGTGCTTTGTTACAGTGACCGACTTAATAAAGAGCACTCATTAACAATGATGTTTAAGGATTATGTACTGTAAAGGCCATTGTCCAGTTGTTAATGAACAGCAGCAGCTATTATAATGACAACAACAGATCATACACATCAATCATTATATTTTCTCGCCGATAAAGAAGACAAAGAAAGGCGGTTTGATTAATGAGAATAGATTATCAGTTAACAAAACAATTACCCTTTCCAGATGAGATTATCAAAGGCCTTTGTACACGATTATAAATGGTGATTAATTCTTTATTTCTTGATCTCATGTTTCTTTATTGGATGCCTCAATTAAACATTTACGCGAAGTTTGCAACATAAAGCACCTTAATTGTAAATTAGTTTAATCTCTTATTCATTGTTGTAAAAATAAAAAGGCAATATTTTCGATATATTTTGGAAATGTTAATCTTCACAGCGGATCTTTTTTATGTACGAAAATTTAAAGGATTTAACGAAAAATACGAAGTGCTATGTACGAAAAAATTAGATACATTTAATTATTTATTATTTTTATAGCTATATGGTGTACGAAAAATTAAAGGGTACGAAAAATAACATGAAATACGGTATAGCCTATCATGTGCTAAAAATGGCGTTAAACCCCACAAGACCAAACAAACCCAAGCCACCCATCAATACCAATACAGTTTGGGGCTTTTTGTTTTTATTGCACTAGGTCATATAGTACACAATGTTTCCTGGTTTACCTGTAACTTCTTATGATAAGCTGCCTGGGATATCGAGGAAGTTTATAGTTATCCAGCTTGTCATTTGCTCTATTTACTGGACTCAGTATGATTTCACAAACCACTTCCATTCAACAGTCAGCCTTGTCTTGGTGAAAGAAGGTTACTAGCAGGGAGAAAAAATATAAAGAATGCTGTTTTACTATAAATTTCAAGATTTTCATTTGAGACTGAAAACCTTTTTTTTTTGTTACTAAAGATACTTTTTTGTTCTTACAGATTGGGAGGAGGATTGACAAAAGAGGAGTTTGGTGAATTCAAAGTAGTTATTTGTTAGGTAAGTTATTTTATCTGAATAATGCATGAAAAACTCCAGATAGGTCTTGAATCTTGCAAATTGTGTTGCTACCCTTCCTTGATGGAAAGTTATATTAACATTGGGTTTTCACCATAAAACTTCTTATGATGTGTAGTTGGTACTAAATGAAAATGGCGCTGATATGACATCCATTATGGCCACCGTGGCAGCCAACTTGAAAATCTCATTATTGCTACTCCTCCTAAATGGAAAGTCATATCAACATGGGGTTGTCACCAAAAGACTAATTATGATATCTAGTTGGTCCTGAATGAAAATAGTGCCGATCTGACCTCAAATATGACTGCCCTAATGAACCTATTGAAAATGTTGTCACTAATTCTCCTGAATGGAAGGGTATATCAACATGGGGTTTTCACCAAAATTCTTCTAATTCGAAAATCTTATTACTGAAGAAT
Source organism: Margaritifera margaritifera (assembly GCA_029931535.1). Taxonomy (NCBI): domain Eukaryota; kingdom Metazoa; phylum Mollusca; class Bivalvia; order Unionida; family Margaritiferidae; genus Margaritifera; species Margaritifera margaritifera. Next base: position 1,190,541 of record JAQPZY010001627.1, read on the forward strand.
AGCAGAGATAGTTTCAACACTCAGCAGTTAGAAAGAAGAATCAGTCTTATTTTAGTTCCTGGAAATTTTTTCAAGACAGTAGAATGTCAGTCCCTTTGAGGGACTGTTGTTTAAAAAGTGTCAGGGGATAATGTGGTATCTGCCATCTGTCTGTGTGTCTGTCCATCCATCAGACTGTAACCACATATCCTAATAATCTGGTGGGTTGAAATTCACAAAAATGTGTACATATATTGCCCATGGGATGACCATCTGCAGGAGGGTTGTAACTTTTGGGCTTTTCCCCTTGGGGTCTCTGGGAGGAGGTGGGAGATTGTATATACAAAAATTACAATAATAGTGACATTTCTGAATATATTTTGACTAAGCGTTGAACATTCATTTGTGGCAGGAGGACACATAATATATATAATGGATTTTGGTTTATGAGACATGGGTCACAAGTCTGAAGAGGGGTCAGGGGGAGGTTCAATAAAAAAGGCTTTGGGATATGCCATGGCTGACCTTGGAAGTAGTTCTTGTTATAATTATTCCTTTGTTTCACTAGAAAATGCAGACTTGGCAATACAGCCTGTATGCATGAGTATGCATGTAACTTTTACTTCATTAATTTCTGTATCCAAAATGTCTGTCAACTCCTTTTAAATCATTTAAAAAGAAACTTCAAGACTTATGATATTTTAGGGGCTGGTTGGTAGATGTGTGCAGGCAGTCTTTGAATCTTTAAATAGATCCACCTCCAAAGAGCAGGGATTGTAGGATACGGTTGATGATGAGGCAGGAAAATTATAAATGGTCACCCTACCATGGTCTTGGATGTCAGAGATGCTAACAATCAATAATGCACCATATATGAGTCCGATTCAGCTGCAAACAACACAGACCAAGATCTGCCATCGCATAATGCACCAGCAGATCTGTATAAATGCAGTTTGTTAGGACTAATCAGTAGAAGAAACAATAGACCCTGATCAGCTGGTGCATTATGTGATGGCAGATCTTGGTCTATATTGTTTGTAGTTGGATCCGACTTATATATGAGCATATACAGTAAGTATTAAATACACTGTGATATGGGGGGGCCCCGGTGGGCCGAGTGGTCTAAGGTGCTTGCCTTTACCAATCACTGCCATCTCACCTCTGTCCGCGTCATGGGCTCGGCCAATGTGGTTATGTGAGAAAGCTTGCCAGTAGCTTCCCGTGGGTCGGTGGTCCTTCCCGGGATTTTCCCGGGTTCTTCCTCCATCAGATATACTGGCCACCATGTATAGCCTATCATGTGCTGAAAAATGGCGTTAAACCCATCAAACCAAACCAAACCACTGTGATATGGTCAGGGATTGTTTGACATGTTTTACTCCTAATCATATAATTTCTTTGAATAACACATTTAGCTGTATTTGGCTTTCTTATTTTAGAGAATAAATTATACCATTATGCAGAATAATGACTTTCCTGAAAAATATTTGACAAGTGCTTGTTCTGACAGGAGTTAGAAATTATTGCAGAAGCAGGACATAAATTGTTCTTAGTTCTCTCTTTACCAGCAGCTCTAGTAACAATCATTTTGTGATTTATTTAGATAAAATGGAAGAGGTAAAGCAATGAACCTATTGATATGGTGTGCAAATTGTTGAATGTCTACAGAAACTGAAGATAGTTACCTGGTATTAATATAAAGAAAAACCTGAAAAGGAACATAACTTTTCCTTGTTTATTTGTTCATGAAGGCATGTCAGTATGGCACCAACTTGATTTAAATGGACAGTATGATTTCACTTGCATTGTTTCATAACTTAAGATTTGTAGTCATTCCATTTTTAAATTAAGTAAATTTGTTAAACTTAAGCTGGAGTTGAAAAATCTCTAAAATTCCACTTGCCCAATCAGATAGGTATAAAAATTGTTACTCTTCCAGAATAAGCTCTTATGCAGTCAGCTATTATAGAAAGAAAAATGTTGACAATGTTATCAAACTAAATTTAATCATGAAATATACTTTTCCAGAACTAATTCTGTGACTCTTATAACACCTGTTGATAGTAATTACCGTATATACTCGTGTATCATCCCAGTCCAAATGCAAACAATATAGACCCTGATCTGCCAGCATATTATGTGCTGGCAGATCAGGGTCTATGCTGTTTGTTCCACTGATTAGTCCTTACAAACTGCATAGACCCAGAACAGCTGACGCATTATGTGATGGCAGGTCTGGGTCTGTGCAGTTTGCAGTTGGTATCGGGTTATACGCGAGTATATACGGTACAAATTGAGACCAAGTCTGCTCTCCCTCAGGGTTGGGCGAGTGATTGGAAAATAAACTCGACCATTGTACATTTTTACTTGCCTTTTGAAATCAGACAGTTTCTTTTTCAACCTGATAGACAACACCTCATGTGTCTCTAAGATGTAGGAAAGCACTTAGATTCAATTATTTTGTGGCTGATTATGAAGTATCATGCAAAAACAGTAATAAAATCCACAATGTTTATGTTTTTAATGTACATTTGATACATTTTTTTCAGTTAGCTATTTCAGGTCTCCCCTCTGAGTTGAGTTTAATGTGCATTCTTTGTTTGGATGCCATACAATAGCACACTTTTATGTCTTTTAAGTATCAGCTTTCAAATCTTACAAAAGCCTAATTGGTTTTGTTATTCATATTGATATAAACTCAAATAACCCCACTTGAAATGGTCATAAACAAAATGATTTGTGTTTTGGCTTTTTGTAACCAGGATCAGGATTTCCATGCATGTCACATGTTTGGTAAGATACTAACATGGTTTGTAAACCTTAGATTACAAATGTGTATACTGTGAATTCATTTACTTTCATGGGTATCAACTTTTGTGTTTTTTTTAAAAAATTCACCTTGTGTATAGATTGAGGAAGGAGATCCTGTTGTTTTCAGACTTAGTTGGGTCTTTAAATTTGTGCTTTGTAGCAACCACAAAAAGTTGATGAAATTGGTTTCCTGCAAAAAATGATGAATCTAAAGTATTTGTTTTGAATAACTGCGGTTACAATTATTAAATTAAGGCTAATTGAAAAATAGCATCAGAAATTCAAATATGGAATAAGTACAGGAGAATCTACAATATATACTCGTGTATTAGTTGGATCCAGCTGCAAACTGCATAGATCAAGATCTGCCATTGTATATTAATGTGCCAGCAGATCTGGGTCTGTGAAGCTTGATAATCACTTAAACAAACAACATAGGCCGTGATCTGCCGGTGCATTAGATGCTGGCAGATCAGGATCTGTATTGTTTGCAGTTGGACCCAACTTGTATGCAAGTATGTACAATATGTTGGTTGCTTTAACTATTTAGGAAAAAAGAAAGATTTTGATTGCTAGGAGTTTGGATAAATATATATGGGCTATGTGAAATTTTCAAACTTGCGAGATAGTCATTGGTTCCATTTAATCAATAATTTGCAAGAACATGGTTCAGATAAATGAGTTTCAGCTGTAATATACCGTATATACTGGATGTTAACACTTGGAATAGAACCCTGAGGCCACAAAAATCTTGTAACATAGGTTTATTTTTTAAAAAATTGTTAGTACATTATAATAATACTTCCATACAGAGGTTTTTTTTTTTTTTATGAAAAGAAAAGTAAAGAAAGAGTTTGAAACCCATTCTGTCAATTTCATTTGTTAGTTTATCCAAGTGTCTCCTTTTTTGTGTCCTAGTTATGTAAAAAGGTTACTCAGAGCAAAGTGATTCTTACACTAGCTAGTTTGCTTGAAATTTTTGTAAGGTTGTGAAGGTGATAGTGGATTAAGGTTAGCTGGCAGGCAACACATTTCTAGTTGTTTTATCCACATGGTTTTAAAGTGAGAAATGTTTAACTCTACTAGTCTTTGATCAAAATAGCTTATGGGGTGGACTGTTGTCCATTTTCCATCCATTGTCAGTCATCCATCTATCTGTTAGCACAAGTTTATTATCGCTGCTGCACCTAAACTACTTCAAGGATTGCCATGAAACTTTACATACACATTTATTCCATGGTCTAGTTGATCCTACATGAATATGGTGCCACTCCCAGTATGGCCACCACAGAAACCATCTTGAAAATCTTGTTATTGCTACTCTTTCAGAACGGAAAGTAATATTGACATCCGGTATTCACTGCAAGACTGCTTATGGTGTCATGTTGGTTATAAATGAAAATGGTGCTGCTCAGACATCCAATATAGCTGCCACAATGGCCATCTTGAAAATCTTACCACTACTCCTGCTGAACAGAAAGTCATATTGAAATGGAATTTTTAGCACAAGACATGTCTAGTTAGTCTTGAATTAAAATGGTGCCATTCAGACATCCAGTATGGCCACCACAGTGGCCATCTTGACAATCTTGTTATAACTGCTCCTAAATAAATGGTCATATCAACATGGGGTTTTCACTGAAGGACTTTTTTAATTCTGTCTGGTTGATCCTAAATGAAAATGGTAATGATCTGACATCCAATATGGCTGTTATATTAGCCATCCTTTAGATTTTGTTATCACTACTCCAAAGAAACAAAAAGTTATACCTGTATATCAACATGGGGTTTTCACCAGATGACTTCTTATGATATTAAGTTGGTCCGAAATGAAAATGGTGCTGATCTGGGGTCTAATATGGCTGCCACAGTGGTCAGCTTGAAAATCTTGTTATCACTACTTCTCCTGAATGAATGGTCATATCATCATGGGGTTTTCACTAAAAGACTTATAATGTTTTGTTGATCTTAAATTAAAATGGTGCTGATCTGATGTCCAGTATGTTGTGGCCATCTTGAAAATCTTTTTTTTAGCTACTCATTTTGACATGGGGATTTTTATCAGAAGATTTCTTATGGTGTCTACTTGGTCCTTAATGAAAATGACTAAACCTCAATATGATGGCTATCTTGAAAATATTGTTATCTCTACTCCCAAATGGATGGCTATATCAACATGGGGTTTTTACCAATAGACTAAATTAAAATGGTGCCAGTCGTTCATCCAGTATGGCTGCCATGATGGCTGTTGTGAAAATCTTGTTGTCACTACTCCACCTGAATTGATTGATGATCATTATGACATTGGGTTTTGACCAAAAGACTTCTGATGATGTCTACTTTGTTCTAAATGAAACTGGTGCCAATCTGACATCCAGTATGTCCACCACAGCAGCTAATTTGAAAATGTTGTTATCACTGAAGATTATCAGAGATGGTTTCAACACTCAGCAGTTAAAAGGAAGAAATGGTCTTGTCTTGAATTCCTGGAAATTCTATTCACCCAATAGAGAATCAGTCACTTCAAGGCACTCTTTTTTCTTTTGTGGTTGGAGAAAATATATAAATAAAGAAATATCTGTTTACAATCAACTGAAAAAATACAATTAGCTTTCAGCTTAGTAACATCAGTAATAAAAAATTACCAAGTCCAAAATTTCCATACCTTTCTACAGTCATATTTTCCATGCTCTGATTTGGTCTGAAATAGTCATATTTTTGGCAATTTTTTGCTCCTGTTTCCTTATTTGAAATTGTCTAAGTTTGAATTTACCCCCCCCCCCCCCCACTAAAAAAAAATTGTTAACCTGTAGATAAAAATTTCAATAATTTCACTGATTTATGAATGAGTGAGATCAATTCCCAAACCACCCAGGGGCATACTTGCCATATTTCCAGACAGTGTTGGTTTTTTTTTTGAGACTCAAAAAGTGTGTTTTAAGGTGCCAAGGGGGGTCAGTGTGCGTGACCCTCCAAAAGCGACGTCATCCAAATGAAAATAAGCTATCTTTTCAAATCAGCCTATAGCAAAAGACTGGAAATTCAAATCTGAATAAAAGAAAACACCATCTGTTTTTTTCTGAAGCATTTAATATACTTGCCAAATTTTTTTTTAAAAAAATGGTAGACTTAGCATTGTCAAATAACATCACCACACACATATGTACACATGGTCACAACCTAACAGAGATTAAATACAAAAATACACCAAGTTACTGTCTTTAAAATCCATTGGACAGTGGAATGTAGTTTTAATTACATGCAGTCTTTGCTGCTTTCAATAGTTAAGTAATTGATTTGACGGTAATGGAAGTGTCATTTGTGTTCACAAATATGCCTACACTTTTCCTTTGCGAATGTGCATCCACGTCTGTGTTGGGGCAAGCAATGGTCAAAGTCGCTAAAGGGGATAAAACCTGTAAGATGGCAATGAATATCCATTTCAAAACAATGAATCTGGCAATGAAAACATTCAAGGTTTGTGGTAGTCGGCCGAGTTGCTCAAGTCTTTGACCACTGCTATTGTAACGTATTTTCGAGGTTAAAGTCACACCTACGGCAGTGAAGATAGAATTTATTCTCAGGCTGAATTAATAAATAAAAAAAGGTACTAATTAATGCAAATATACAATTTGTCATTTGATTAATGATTTAATACTTTTAAATTATTAAAATGCCATGGTGCAGTTCATTTCAGGTTAACCAGATATTCAAACATGTTAATGTTTTCATGAGTTACTTGATCACACAATTAAATGTTTTTTGCAACCATGTAAATGTCCAAGGAAAATATGAGAAAGTTAAGGTGGCAAAACTGTCGAAGCAAATATGATTATCTCATTGTTTTGGGGGTTTGGGGGTGTGTGTGTGTGCACTTTTAGTGCATTATGTTCTACAATTTTCCTTTGTCCCGTTAAAATGTTGTGTCTCCCCCAAATCTGGAGGGTCTCCTTACCTTTGGATCCTAGGTGCAACACTGCATTAGATATTGAATGGTGCTGTTGTTGAACCTACCGAAATAATCATGTTTTGAATTGTATATATGGATTAAAAATCCAACTTCAAAGAAACATTGCTGCTGATCACAAACTTTAATAAAGATGGGTTCAACGTTCTCATTCAATGCAGTCAGTGATGTGTAATAACATTTGTTTTTTGACATGCATCTGTTTGATGTACTAACTTCAGACAAATTGGGTTGTTCCACTTAGTGTACTTTACCTGTGCAAATTAGCCTAATGGGCTCTCCCTCAACAGTGCTCAAAGGATTTGACAGGACACATCACCCTAGCTATTGTGAGTCAGTTCAGTAAATCTCTGAAAGGTGTGTGTTTACCTCTGACCACCTTTTAATTGTCTCTAAAACAACTCTGTTTACTGTTTATTCATACCACAGATTACGGGCATATATCATTGTGATCAAATGTACATTTTTTGTTTGTTTTTTTTTTTAGGAAAATGTTTTTTTTTTGCTTAGATTGCTGAAAATTGTGTTTTTTCGAAACACGACCGTGTCGGGGGTTTGGGAGTCCAAAATCGTGTTTTTCGCGTGACAAAGGCCCCAGGTGGTTGAGTGGTATAAGGCGCTCACCTTTTGCAGATCACTGAAATCTCACATCTGTCCATGTGGGTTTGAGTCTTGGCTCGGCCAACATGGGTGTGTCAGAAAGCGTGCCTGTTGCTTCCCGTGGGTCAGTGGTTCTTCCTGGGTTCTTTCTCCACCAAATATATTGGCTGCCGTGTATAGCCTATGATGTGCTAAAAAATGGCGTTAAACCCCACAAGACCAAACAAACCCAAACCACCCATCAATACCAATACAGGTTTGGGGCTTATTTTTTATTGCACTAGGTCATATAGTACACAATGTTTCCTGGTTTACCTGTAACTTCTTATGATAAGCTGCCTGGGATATTCAGGAAGTTTATAGTTTTCCAGCTTGTCATTTACCATATTTACTGGACTCAATATGATTTCACAAACCACCTCCATTCAACAGTCAGCCTTGTCTTGGTGAAAGAAGGTTACTAGCAGGGAGAAAAAATATAAAGAATGCTGTTTTACTATAAATTTCAAGATTTTCATTTGAGACTGAAAATCTGTTTTTTTGTTACTAAAAGATACTTTCTTGTTCTTACAGATTGGGAGGAGGATTGACAAAAGAGGAGTTTGGTGAAATCAAAGTAGTTATTTGTTAGGTAAGTTATTTTATCAGAATAATGCATAAAAAACTCAGGATAGGTCTTGAATCTTGCAAATTGTGTTGCTACCCTTTCTTGATGGAAAGTTATATTAACATTGGGTTTTCACCATAAGACTTCTTATGATGTGTAGTTGGTACTAAATGAAAATGGCGCTGATATGACATCCATTAAGGCCACCATGGCAGCCATCTTGAAAATCTCATTATTGCTACTCCTCCTAAATGGAAAGTCATATCAACATGGGGTTGTCACCAAAAGACTAATTATGATATCTAGTTGGTCCTGAATGAAAATAGTGCCGATCTGACCTCAAATATGAGTCTTATGACTGCCCTAATGAACCTATTGAAAATGTTGTCACTAATTCTCCTGAATGGAAGGGCATATCAACATGGGGTTTTCACCAAAAGTCTTCTAATTCGAAAATCTTATCACTGAAGAATAGCAGAGATAGTTTCAACACTCAGCAGTTAGAATGAAGAATCGGTCTTATCTTAGTTCCTGGAAATTCTTTGAAGACAGTAGAGTATCAGTCCCTTTGAGGGAGTGTTGTTTAAAAAGTGTCAGGGGATAATGTGGTACCTACCATCTGTCTGTGTGTCTGTCCGTCCATCAGTCTGTAACCACATATCCTAATAATCTGCTGGGTTGAAATTCACAAAAATGTGTACATACATTGCCCATTGGATGACCATCTGCAGGAGGGTTGTAACTTTTGGGTTTTTCCCTTGGGGTCTCTGGGAGGAGGTGGGAGATCTTATATACAAAAATTACAATAATAGTGACATTTCTGAATATATTTTGACTAAGCGTTGAACATTCATTTGTAGCAGGAGGACACATAATATATATAATGGATTTTGGTTTATGAGACATGGGTCACAAGTCTGAAGAGGGGTCAGGGGGAGGTTCAATAAAAAGGCTTTGGGATATGCTATGGCTGATGTTGGAAGTAGTTCTTGTTATAATTATTCCTTTGTTTCACCAGAAAATGCAGACTTGGCAATACAGCCTGTATGCATGAGTATGCATGTAACTTTTACTTCATTAATTTATGTATCCAAAATGTCTGTCAACTCCTTTTAAATCATTTAAAAAGAAACTTCAAAACTAATGATATTTTAGGGGCTGGTTGGTAGATGTGTGCAGGCAGTCTTTGAATCTTTAAATAGATCCATCTCCAAAGAGCAGGGATTGTAGGATACGGTTGATGATGAGGCAGGAAAATTATAAATGGTCATCCTACAATGGTTTTGGATGTCAGAGATGCTAACAATCAATAATGCACCATATATGAGTCAGATTCAGCTGCAAACAACACAGACCAAGATCTGCCATCGCATAATGCATCAGCAGATCTGTATGAATGCATTTTGTTAGGACTAATCAGTAGAAGAAACAATAGACCCTGATCAGCTGGTGCATTATGTGATGGCAGATCTTGGTCTATATTGTTTGTAGTTGGATCTGACTTATATATGAGCATATACGGTAAGTACTAAATACACTGATATGGGGGGCCCCAGGGGCCGAGTGTTCTAAGGCGCTTGCCTTTACCAATCACTGCCATCTCACCTCTGTCCGCGTGGGTTCGAGTCCTGGGCTCGGCCAATGTGGTTATGTGAGAAAGCTTGCCAGTAGCTTCCGTGGGTCGGTGGTTCTTCCCGGGATTTTCCCGGGTTCTTCCTCCATCAGATATACTGACCACCATGTATAGCCTATCATGTGCTGAAAAATGGTGTTAAACCCATCAAACCAAACCAAACCACTGTGATATGGTCAGGGATTGTTTGACATGTTTTACTCCTAATCATATAATTTCTTTGAATAACACATTTAGCTGTATTTGGCTTTCTTATTTTAGAGAATAAATTATACCATTATGCAGAATAATGACTTTCCTGAAAACTATTTGACAAGTGCTTGTTCTGACAGGAGTTAGAAATTATTGCAGAAGCAGGACATAAATTGTTCTTAGTTCTCTCTTTACCTGCAGCTCTAGTAACAATCATTTTGTGATTTATTTAGATAAAATGGAAGAGGTAAAGCAATGAACCTATTGATATGGTGTGCAAATTGTTGAATGTCTACAGAAACTGAAGATAGTTACCTGGTATTAATATAAAGAAAAACCTGAAAAGGAACATAACTTTTCCTTGTTTATTTGTTCATGAAGGCATGTCAGTATGGCACCAACTTGATTTAAATGGACAGTATGATTTCACTTGCATTGTTTCATAACTTAAGATTTGTAGTCATTCCATTTTTAAATTAAGTAAATTTGTTAAACTTAAGCTGGGGTTGAAAAATCTCTAAAATTCCACTTGCCCAATCAGATAGGTATAAAAATTGTTACTCTTCCAGAATAAGCTCTTATGCAGTCAGCTATTATAGAAAGAAAAATGTTGACAATGTTATCAAACTAATTCTGTGACTCTTATAACACCTGTTGATAGTAATTACCGTATATACTCGTGTATCATCCCAGTCCAAATGCAAACAATATAGACCCTGATCTGCCGGCATATTATGTGCTGGCAGATCAGGGTCTATGCTGTTTGTTCCACTGATTAGTCCTTACAAACTGCATAGACCCAGATCAGCTGACGCATTATGTGATGGCAGGTCTGGGTCTATGCAGTTTGCAGTTGGTATCGGATTATACGCGAGTATATACGGTACAAATTGAGACCAAGTCTGCTCTCCCTCAGGGTTGGGCGAGTGATTGGAAAATAAACTCGACCATTGTAAATTTTTACTTGCCTTTTCAAATCAGACAGTTTCATTTTCAACCTGATAGACAACACCTCATGTGTCTCTAAGATGTAGGAAAGCACTTAGATTCAATTATTTTGTGGCTGATTATGAAGTATCATGCAAAAACAGTAATAAAATCCACAATGTTTATGTTTTTAATGTACATTTGATACATTTTTTTCAGTTAGCTATTTCAGGTCTCCCCTCTGAGTTGAGTTTAATGTGCATTCTTTGTTTGGATGCCATACAATAGCACACTTTTATGTCTTTTAAGTATCAGCTTTCAAATCTTACAAAAGCCTAATTGGTTTTGTTATTCATATTGATATAAACTCAAATAACCCCACTTGAAATGGTCATAAACAAAATGATTTGTATTTTGGCTTTTTGTAACCTGGATCAGGATTTCCATGCATGTCACATGTTTGGTAAGATACTAACATGGTTTGTAAACCTTAGATTACAAATGTGTATACTGTGAATTCATTTACTTTCATGGGTATCAACTTTTGTGTTTTTTTAAAAAATTCACCTTGTGTATAGATTGAGGAAGGAGATCCTGTTGTTTTCAGACTTAGTTGGGTCTTTAAATTTGTGCTTTGTAGAAACCACAAAAAGTTGATGAAATTGGTTTCCTGCAAAAAATGATGAATCTAAAGTATTTGTTTTGAATAACTGCGGTTACAATTATTAAGTTAAGGCTAATTGAAAAATAGCATCAGAAATTCAAATATGGAATAAGTACAGGAGAATCTACAATATATACTCGGGTTGGGTGAGTGATTGGGAAATACACTCGACCATTGTACATTTTTACGTGCCATTTCAAGTCAGACAATTTAATTTTCAACCTGTTAGACAACACCTCATGTGTCTCTTAGATGTAGGAGAGCACTTAAGATTGAATTATTTTGAGGCTGATTTCATTCATTTGTAGCAGGAGGACACATAATATATATAACATATTTTTGTTTATGATACATGGGTCACAAGTCTTAAGAGTTGTCGGATGTAGGGTCTATGCAGTTTGTAGTTGGTATCGGGTTATACGCGGGTTATACGCGAGTATATACGGTTCAAATTAAAAAATTCACCTTGTGTATAGATTGAGGAAGGAGATCCTGTTGTTTTCAGACTTAGTTGGGTCTTTAAATTCGTGCTTTGTAGCAACCACAAAAAGTTGATGAAATTGGTATCCCGCAAAAAATGATGAATCTAAAGTATTTGTTTTGAATAACTGCAGTTACAATTATTAAATTAAGGCTAATTGAAAAATAGCATCAGAAATTCAAATATGGAATAAGTACAGGAGAATCTATAATATATACTCATGTATTAGTTGGATCCAGCTGCAAACTGCATAGATCAAGATCTGCCATAGTATATTAATGTGCCAGCAGATCTGGGTCTATGAAGCTTGATAATCACTTAAACAACATAGGCCGTGATCTGCCGGTGCATTAGATTCTTGCAGATCAGGATCTGTATTGTTTGCAGTTGGACCCAACTTGTACGCAAGTATGTACAATATGTTGGTTGCTTTAACTAATTAGGAAAGAAGAAAGATTTTGATTGATAGGAGTTTGGATAAATATATATGGGCTATGTGAAATCTTCAAACTTGTGAGATAGTCATTGGTTCCATTTAATCAATAATTTGCAAGAACATGGTTCAGATAAATGAGTTTCAGCTGTAATATACTGTATATACTGGATGTTAAAACTTTGAATAGAACCCTGAGGCCACAAAAATCTTGTAACATACAGTGTAGGTTTATTTTTAAAAATTGTTAGTACATTATAATAATACTTCCATATAGAGGTTTTGTTTTTTTTAATTATGAAAAGAAAAGTAAAGAAAGAGTTTGAAACCCATTCTGTCAATTTCATTTGTTAGTTTATCCAAGTGTCTTTTTTTGTGTGTGCTAGTTATGTAAAAAGGTTACTCAGAGCAAAGTGATTCTTACACTAGCTACAGTTTGCTTGAAATTGTTGTAAGGTTGTGAAGGTGATAGTGGATTAAGGTTAGTTGGCAGGCAACACATTTCTAGTTGTTTTATCCACATGGTTTTAAAGTGAGAAATGTTTAACTCTACTAGTCTTAGATCAAAATAGCTTATGGGGTGGACTGTTGTCCATTTTCCATCCATTGTCAGTCATCCATCTATCTGTTAGCACAAGTTTATTATCACTGCTGCACCTAAACTATGGCAGTCATCATGAAAACCTTGTTATTGATGAAGAATCGGAGATCATTTCAACAGCGGCAGTGTTTGAGCTAGCTGTTGTTTTTAGCATGCACTTAGTCATATTCTGAGTTAGAAGCATTTTGTTATTGTTACATAATAAATAAAAAAGATTACAAATAGCAATGGACCCAATACTGACCCTTGTTGAACACCAGTCTTAGCAACTGCAGAAGAAGATTTAGTAAGCTAATGAAAGCACAAGTTTATTATCGCTGCTGCACCTAAACTACTTCAAGGATTGCCATGAAACTTTACATACACATTTATTCCATGGTCTAGTTGGTCCTACATGAATATGGTGCCACTCCCAGTATGGCCACCACAGAAACCATCTTGAAAATTTTGTTATTGCTACTCTTTCAGAACGGAAAGTAATATTGACATCCGGTATTCACTGCAAGACTGCTTATGGTGTCATGTTGGTTATAAATGAAAATGGTGCTGCTCAGACATCCAATATAGCTGCCACAATGGCCATCTTGAAAATCTTACCACTACTCCTGCTGAACAGAAAGTCATATTGAAATGGAATTTTTAGCACAAGACATGTCTAGTTAGTCTTGAATTAAAATGGTGCCATTCAGACATCCAGTATGGCCACCACAGTGGCCATCTTGACAATCTTGTTATAACTGCTCCTAAATAAATGGTCATATCAACATGGGGTTTTCACTGAAGGACTTTTTTAATTCTGTCTGGTTGGTCCTAAATGAAAATGGTAACGATCTGACATCCAGTATGGCTGTTATATTAGCCATCCTTGAGATTTTGTTATCACTACTCCAAAGAAACAAAAAGTTATACCTGTATATCAACATGGGGTTTTCACCAGATGACTTCTTATGATATTAAGTTGGTCCGAAATGAAAATGGTGCTGATCTGGGGTCTAATATGGCTGCCACAGTGGTCAGCTTGAAAATCTTGTTATCACTACTTCTCCTGAATGAATGGTCATATCATCATGGGGTTTTCACTAAAAGACTTATAATGTTTTGTTGATCTTAAATTAAAATGGTGCTGATCTGATGTCCAGTATGTTGTGGCCATCTTGAAAATCTTTTTTTTAGCTACTCATTTTGACATGGGGATTTTTATCAGAAGATTTCTTATGGTGTCTACTTGGTCCTAAATGAAAATGACTAAACCTCAATATGATGGCTATCTTGAAAATATTGTTATCTCTACTCCCAAATGGATGGCTATATCAACATGGGGTTTTTACCAATAGACTAAATGAAAATGGTGCCAGTCGTTCATCCAGTATGGCTGCCATGATGACTGTTGTGAAAATCTTGTTGTCACTTCTCCACCTGAATTGATTGATGATCATTATGACATTGGGTTTTGACCAAAAGACTTCTGATGATGTCTACTTTGTTCTAAATGAAACTGGTGCCAATCTGACATCCAGTATGTCCACCACAGCAGCTAATTTGAAAATGTTGTTATCACTGAAGATTATCAGAGATGGTTTCAACACTCAGCAGTTAAAAGGAAGAAATGGTCTTGTCTTGAATTCCTGGAAATTCTATTCACCCAACAGAGAATCAGTCACTTCAAGGCACTCTTTTTTCTTTTGTGGTTGGAGAAAATATATAAATAAAGAAATATCTGTTTACAATCAACTGAAAAAATACAATTAGCTTTTGGCTTAGTAACATCAGTAATAAAAAATTACCAAGTCCAAAATTTCCATACCTTTCTACAGTCATATTTTCCATGCTCTGATTTGGTCTGAAATAGTCATATTTTTGGCATTATTTTTCACCTGTTTCCTTATCTGAAATTGTCTAAGTTTGAATTTACCCCCCCTCCCCCCACTAAAAAAAATTGTTAACCTGTAGATAAAAATTTCAATAATTTCACTGATTTATGAATGAGTGAGATCAATTCCCAAACCACCCAGGGGCATACTTGCCATATTTCCAGACAGTGTTGGTTTTTTTTTGAGACTTAAAAAGTGTGTTTTAAGGTGCCAAGGGGGGTCAGTGTGCGTGACCCTCCAAAAGTGACGTCATCCAAATGAAAATAAGCTATCTTTTCAAATCAGCCTATAGCAAAAGACTGGAAATTCAAGTCTGAATAAAAGAAAACACCATCTGTTTTTTTCTGAAGCATTTAATATACTTGCCAAATTTTTTTTTAAAAAAATGGTAGACTTAGCATTGTCAAATAACATCACCACACACATATGTACACATGGTCACAACCTAACAGAGATTAAATACAAAAATACACCAAGTTACTGTCTTTAAAATCCATTGGACAGTGGAATGTAGTTTTAATTACATGCAGTCTTTGCTGCTTTCAATAGTTAAGTAATTGATTTGACGGTAATGGAAGTGTCATTTGTGTTCACAAATATGCCTACACTTTTCCTTTGCGAATGTGCATCCACGTCTGTGTTGGGGCAAGCAATGGCCAAAGTCGCTAAAGGGGATAAAACCTGTAAGATGGCAATGAATATCCATTTCAAAACAATGAATCTGGCAATGAAAACATTCAAGGTTTGTGGTAGTCGGCCGAGTTGCTCAAGTCTTTGACCACTGCTATTGTAACGTATTTTCGAGGTTAAAGTCACACCTACGGCAGTGAAGATAGAATTTATTCTCAGGCTGAATTAATAAATAAAAAAAGGTACTAATTAATGCAAATATACAATTTGTCATTTGATTAATGATTTAATACTTTTAAATTATTAAAATGCCATGGTGCAGTTCATTTCAGGTTAACCAGATATTCAAACATGTTAATGTTTTCATGAGTTACTTGATCACACAATTAAATGTTTTTTGCAACCATGTAAATGTCCAAGGAAAATATGAGAAAGTTAAGGTGGCAAAACTGTCGAAGCAAATATGATTATCTCATTGTTTTGGGGGTTTGGGGGTGTGTGTGTGTGCACTTTTAGTGCATTATGTTCTACAATTTTCCTTTGTCCCGTTAAAATGTTGTGTCTCCCCCAAATCTGGAGGGTCTCCTTACCTTTGGATCCTAGGTGCAACACTGCATTAGATATTGAATGGTGCTGTTGTTGAACCTACCGAAATAATCATGTTTTGAATTGTATATATGGATTAAAAATCCAACTTCAAAGAAACATTGCTGCTGATCACAAACTTTAATAAAGATGGCTTCAACATTCTCATTCAATGCAGTCAGTGATGTGTAATAACATTTGTTTTTTGACATGCATCTGTTTGATGTACTAACTTCAGACAAATTGGGTTGTTCCACTTAGTGTACTTTACCTATGCAAATTAGCCAAATGGGTTCTCCCTCAGCAGTGCTCAAAGGATTTGACACGACACATCACCCTAGCTATTGTGAGTCAGTTCAGTAAATCTCTGAAAGGTGTGTGTTTACCTCTGACCACCTTTCCTTTAAATTGTCTCTAAAACAACTCTGTTTACTGTTTATTCATACCACAGATTACGGGCATACAGTACAGCTCACGTAATTTTTCGGCACCCCACGCATCGCGGTGGGGGTGGAGAGTGAGTGGAGAGGATTAAGAAAAAACCCTCCACCATCACTCCACGCATCCTGACGGAGTTGTCGCGGAGAATAGCCCTGCACACCACGCTTTCTCGCGGAGTCGCATCCGATCACCACCGCGGAGCAGACGTGGTCTCGATAATATGGGCGTGATTTACTGTTTATCACCCATGCAAGCAGAGGTTGAGAGAGAGACGAGAGGTGGGGGGGGGCACCGATTTATCTACATCGTTATCCCTCTGGGGAGCAATTTGCTAACTTTTTGATACTGAAAAAACCGTAATTCAGTTAATTATAAATATTTCCTTGTTCTAACGAAGATAATATATGATACATAGTGCCAAATCGTATTTTAGATGATGATAACGTAATGACAATGCCTCGCAAAGTGTATTAATACTACATTTTGCGCAATGAATCTATTTTTTTTCTCTTCAATACTGTGGTATCGGAATCTAAACATGCATTCATATCCTTATTTCTTTTTCAGTAAACGCAATACAAAATTTTAATGATCATATGAAAGTCAGTGATATTGTACTACCTGCAATGAAAAGAATGATAAACATCGAACAAATTAATAACAAAGCTGCAGTCATACCTGACTGAAGTGAAACAAAATCGCTCAAGTTCCGATGGTTATTCCATGCATGAGTACTCATTCACATATTGTACGATTTTTTCTGACATCCAATCGCTTAAATAAAGCATTACTAAGATTTCACATCGTTATTTTATTTTAAACTGTACTAATTTGCATTAATTACCAAAGTAGCGGATTTTTTAAAAATCACAAATGGCCGCAAAAGGTCATCCTAGATACATGTAGTTGACACGTGCAAGTAACCTAGCACAAGAGAAGCCATCAGCACTGCTGATATTGACGTGTTAATTTCATGTGCTAACTGTAAACCTAAAAGTACAACAGCAGCGCTTTTGCGGGTTTGTTTTCTTTGCCATTGATCTGACAAACTTGCGCATCAGATGAAATTAATGTTTAACTTTTTCTTTTCTGTTCGTTTTCCTATTGCATAATACAGAAAAATAAGATGAATAATTTTAGATCATTAACTCTTCTTAGTAAAGTTCCCCTCCCTCTCTCTCTCTCTCATAAAATATGGAATCCAAAGCACTACTGCGCAAGTCTTTGTAATCTATTACTATTAAAAACGTTTTTTTTTTTTTTTTGGGGGGGGGTGGGGTGGTGTACATGCTTCAGTAAGAGTTTAAGTATTCCATGATTGGCTAGCTTTCTTCAATTAGCGGCCGCCTCATTCACACTAAGCCAAAAAGATGTTCCTGCCATTAAAGTTTTTCGTGATTCTGCTTATGTTTTGAAGAGTTTTTCACTAATGCGAGTTTCAAAAATAACGCTAAAATGCTTATTAATGTTAACCAAAATTTTTCTTTTTCGCTGCTTGACATGTCGACATTTTTAGTCAGTTGTCAGAATTAAAATATTAAAATCTTGACTGATTATAAATCTCAACGTACACAAACTGAAATCTGGAAATGTTCAGTTGTGGTAGAAAAAGTAATAACGTGCTAGACATTATAGCGTTATGGAGCAAAAAAGAAAGAAATTTTCGCACCACTGCACAGGAACTCCCGAGCATGTGCTCTAAAGTCGTGTGTGTGTTCATGGGCATGCGCAGGAATTTTCGGGGGGGGGGGGGCCGAAGTAAAAGGGATATATTTATTATTTTTTTTAAATCAGGGCGGGACGAGGCACAGAAACACGCTCAATAACCAAAGGCTCTAACAGTCACAAACAGGAAACTGCATTCTTTAATATCTGCGTAAAAATAATTAAAAGAGTATATTTTGTTTTTATATTTTCGCCGTAGAAAAATGAGCAAATAATAGGATACATGTGAAGACAATACATCCATGCAAAATGTTTTAAACTTGTTGGAAATTAAAATCTCAGAACATCTCAGATTTGAGAATTTTCCATATTATTTTTCATTTCGGTAATAAGTCGAGTTCAGATTAATTACTAACAATTATCAAACTTCCGTTGTTAATGGCGGGACCAGACCATAATTGCGGCTGTAAAGTACAATGCGCGTTAAGTCAGATGGCTTCGTGTGATAAAAACACACTGTTCCCAAGCTGAAACTTACATCATCCTTTGATGCAAACCCTTGTTAATATTTTACAACAGTGTTCACAATGGTCACTGCCTTGATTTCTGTAGAACATCCGCTGAAGTCGAGTCTTTATTAGGGAGAGACAATTGAATTTTCCAATGGGGGGGGGGGGGGGGTTAAATGCATGAAAACAATTGTCTTTCTCTGATTTTTGTAGTAGACATTAATCCGTTCCATATTTCACTTAAAATAAATAAATATTATGATGAAAGAACAAAAAATATCCCGGTCGAAAAAAAAACAAAAAACATATAAACCCCATATATTAAATGGTCAGTCCCTTACAGTACACATGGAGTCATAATATTCAGCCTCGTCACTCTGCTGTTACTGCTTAAAGACTAAGTACGCGGTTTGCATTTCAGTGTAAATTCAGTGTTTTAGGTTTGTTGGGGGGGGGGGGGGTAAGCAGAAGCGGATGTCAATTTGGATTTTAATTGTCCATATCTCAGAGAATTACTTTCCTTTGGAACAAAATGATAAATTTATTCTGCTTCAGAAGCTCAGCAATGTGTGCTTCTCGTCATGTCAGTGCATAAGTTTGTTCATATTTCTTTGAAATAAATTAAAATCATAAACTTATTGCAAAAGAAGTCGATCAACCTTTTCTAAACAGTAATGTGTACTGAATATACAAGCCTTCTGAAGTAATTTTTGTATTGTCCAAATATGATCGAAATAAAGACGACTGATTTTTCAGATGGTATCCGGTTGTAAATCACTCTTGACGTCTCCGTCTTTCCATAGGTGGTCTTCATTCATTGGCTGTTCGGATGTCAATCAGTAATGTCGACTAGCCCCTCCACGGTGGAGTTTACATCGGCGTGCTTGCCGAAACGCGGTGGTGATTTGTATGTATTTATGCCAATTTATGCCTCCACCGCGGAGTGCTATCGCGGAGCTAGAGTGGAGGGGATTAAGTACCCCACCGCGATGCGTGGGGTTCCTAAAAATCACGTGAGCTGTATTGTATATCATTGTGATCAAATGTACATTTTTTGTTTCTGTTTTTTTTTTTTTTTTTAGGAAAATGTTTTTTTCGCTTAGATTACTGAAAATTGTGTTTTTTGAAACACGACCGTGTCGGGGGGTTTGGGAGTCCAAAATTGTGTTTTTTGCGTGACAAAGGCCCCAGGTGGTTGAGTGGTATAAGGTGCTCACCTTTTGCAGATCACTGACATCTCACATCTGTCCATGTGGGTTCGAGTCTTGGCTCGGCCAACATGGGTGTGTCAGAAAGCGTGCCTGTTGCTTCCCGTGGGTCAGTGGTTCTTCCTGGGTTCTTTCTCCACCAAATATATTGGCTGCCGTGTATAGCCTATGATGTGCTAAAAAATGGCGTTAAACCCCACAAGACCAAACAAACCCAAACCACCCATCAATACCAATACAGGTTTGGGGCTTATTTTTTATTGCACTAGGTCATATAGTACACAATGTTTCCTGGTTTACCTGTAACTTCTTATGATAAGCTGCCTGGGATATTCAGGAAGTTTATAGTTTTCCAGCTTGTCATTTGCCATATTTACTGGACTCAATATGATTTCACAAACCACCTCCATTCAACAGTCAGCCTTGTCTTGGTGAAAGAAGGTTACTAGCAGGGAGAAAAAATATAAAGAATGCTGTTTTACTATAAATTTCAAGATTTTCATTTGAGACTGAAAATCTGTTTTTTTGTTACTAAAAGATACTTTTTTGTTCTTACAGATTGGGAGGAGGATTGACAAAAGAGGAGTTTGGTGAAATCAAAGTAGTTATTTGTTAGGTAAGTTATTTTATCTGAATAATGCATGAAAAACTTTCCAGATAGGTCTTGAATCTTGCAAATTGTGTTGCTACCCTTCCTTGATGGAAAGTTATATTAACATTGGGTTTTCACCATAAGACTTCTTATGATGTGTAGTTGGTACTAAATGAAAATAGCGCTGATATGACATCCATTATGGCCACCATGGCAGCCATCTTGAAAATCTCATTATTGCTACTCCTCCTAAGTGGAAAGTCATATCAACATGGGGTTGTCACCAAAAGACTAATTATGATATCTAGTTGGTCCTGAATGAAAATAGTGCCGATCTGACCTCAAATATGAGTCTTATGACTGCCCTAATGAACCTATTGAAAATGTTGTCACTAATTCTCCTGAATGGAAGGGCATATCAACATGGGGTTTTCACCAAAAGTCTTCTAATTCGAAAATCTTATCACTGAAGAATAGCAGAGCTAGTTTCAACACTCAGCAGTTAGAATGAAGAATCGGTCTTATCTTAGTTCCTGGAAATTCTTTGAAGACAGTAGAGTATCAGTCCCTTTGAGGGAGTGTTGTTTAAAAAGTGTCAGGGGATAATGTGGTACCTACCATCTGTCTGTGTGTCTGTCCGTCCATCAGTCTGTAACCACATATCCTAATAATCTGCTGGGTTGAAATTCACAAAAATGTGTACATACATTGCCCATTGGATGACCATCTGCAGGAGGGTTGTAACTTTTGGGTTTTTCCCTTGGGGTCTCTGGTAGGAGGTGGGAGATCGTATATACAAAAATTACAATAATAGTGACATTTCTGAATATATTTTGACTAAGCGTTGTACATTCATTTGTAGCAGGAGGACATATAATATATATATAATGGATTTTGGTTTATGAGACATGGGTCACAAGTCTGAAGAGGGGTCGGGGGGAGGTTCAATAAAAAGGCTTTGGGATATGCTATGGCTGATGTTGGAAGTAGTTCTTGTTATAATTATTCCTTTGTTTCACCAGAAAATGCAGACTTAGCAATACAGCCTGTATGCATGAGTATGCATGTAACTTTTACTTCATTAATTTATGTATCCAAAATGTCTGTCAACTCCTTTTAAATCATTTAAAAAGAAACTTCAAAACTAATGATATTTTAGGGGCTGGTTGGTAGATGTGTGCAGGCAGTCTTTGAATCTTTAAATAGATCCACCTCCAAAGAGCAGGGATTGTAGGATACGGTTGATGATGAGGCAGGAAAATTATAAATGGTCATCCTACAATGGTTTTGGATGTCAGAGATGCTAACAATCAATAATGCACCATATATGAGTCCGATTCAGCTGCAAACAACACAGACCAAGATCTGCCATCGCATAATGCACCAGTAGATCTGTATGAATGCAGTTTGTTAGGACTAATCAGTAGAAGAAACAATAGACCCTGATCAGCTGGTGCATTATGTGATGGCAGATCTTGGTCTATATTGTTTGTAGTTGGACCTGACTTATATATGAGCATTTACGGTAAGTACTAAATACACTGTGATATGGGGGGCCCCAGGGGCTGAGTTGTCTACAGCGCTTGCCTTTACCGATCACTGCCATCTCACCTCTGTCCGCGTGGGTTCGAGTCCTGGGCTCGGCCAATGTGGTTATGTGAGAAAGCTTGCCAGTAGCTTCCTGTGGGTCGGTAGTTCTTCCCGGGATTTTCCCGGGTTCTTCCTCCACCAGATATACTGACCACCATGTATAGCCTATCATGTGCTGAAAAATGGCGTTAAACCCATAAAACCAAACCACTGTGATATGGTCAGGGATTGTTTGACATGTTTTACTCCTAATCATATAATTTCTTTGAATAACACATTTAGCTGTATTTGGCTTTCTTATTTTAGAGAATAAATTATACCATTATGCAGAATAATGACTTTCCTGAAAAATATTTGACAAGTGCTTGTTCTGACAGGAGTTAGAAATTATTGCAGAAGCAGGACATAAATTGTTCTTTGTTCTCTCTTTACCTGCAGCTCTAGTAACAAACATTTTGTGATTTATTTAGATAAAATGGGAGAGGTAAGGCAATGAACCTATTGATATAGTGTGCAAATAGTTGAATGTCTACCGAAACTGAAGATAGTTACCTGGTATTAATTGAGAGAAAAACCTGAAAAGGAACATAACTTTTCCTTGTTTATTTGTTCATGAAGGCATGTCAGTATGGCACCAACTTGATTTAAACAGACAGTATGATTTCACTAGCATTGTTTCATAACTTAAGATTTGTAGTCATTCCATTTTAAAATTCAGTAAATTTGTTACAGTTTGCAGTTGGTATCGGATTATACACGAGTATATACGGTACAAATTGAGACCAAGTCTGCTCTCCCTCAGGGTTGGGCGAGTGATTGGAAAATACACTCGACCATTGTACATTTTTACGTGCCATTTCAAGTCAGACAATTTAATTTTCAACCTGTTAGACAACACCTCATGTGTCTCTTAGATGTAGGAGAGCACTTAGATTCAATTATTTTGAGGCTGATTATGAAGTCTCATGCAAAAACAGTAATAAAATCCACAATGTTTATGTTTTTAATGTACATTTGATACATTTTTTTCAGTTAGCTATTTCAGGTCTCCCCTCTGAGTTGAGTTTAATGTGCATTCTTTGTTTGGATGCCATACAATAGCACACTTTTATGTCTTT
Organism: Margaritifera margaritifera; assembly: GCA_029931535.1. Classification (NCBI taxonomy): domain Eukaryota; kingdom Metazoa; phylum Mollusca; class Bivalvia; order Unionida; family Margaritiferidae; genus Margaritifera; species Margaritifera margaritifera. The sequence continues at coordinate 1,213,645 of JAQPZY010001627.1, forward strand.
TAAGTATCAGCTTTCAAATCTTACAAAAGCCTAATTGGTTTTGTTATTCATATTGATATAAACTCAAATAACCCCACTTGAAATGGTCATAAACAAAATGATTTGTGTTTTGGCTTTTTGTAACCTGGATCAGGATTTCCATGCATGTCACATGTTTGGTAAGATACTAACATGGTTTGTAAACCTTAGATTACAAATGTGTATACTGTGAATTCATTTACTTTCATGGGTATCAACTTTTGTGGGTTTTTTTTAAATTCACCATTTGTATAGATTGAGGAAGGAGATCTTGTTGTTTTCAGACTTAGTTGGGTCTTTAAATTCGTGCTTTGTAGCAACCACAAAAAGTTGATGAAATTGGTATCCCGCAAAAAATGATGAATCTAAAGTATTTGTTTTGAATAACTGCAGTTACAATTATTAAATTAAGGCTAATTGAAAATAGCATCAGAAATTCAAATATGGAATAAGTACAGGAGAATCTACGATATATACTCGTGTATTAGTTGGATCCAGCTGCAAACTGCATAGATCAAGATCTGCCATAGTATATTAATGTGCCAGCAGATCTGGGTCTATGAAGCTTGATAATCACTTAAACAAACAACATAGGCCGTGATCTGCCGGTGCATTAGATGCTGGCAGATCAGGATCTGTATTGTTTGCAGTTGGACCCAACTTGTACGCAAGTATGTACAATATGTTGGTTGCTTTAACTAATTAGGAAAGAAGAAAGATTTTGATTGATAGGAGTTTGGATAAATATATATGGGCTATGTGAAATCTTCAAACTTGTGAGATAGTCATTGGTTTCATTTAATCAATAATTTGCAAGAACACGGTTCAGATAAATGAGTTTCAGCTGTAATATACCGTATATACTGGATGTTAAAACTTTGAATAGAACCTTGAGGCCACAAAAATCTTGTTACATAGGTTTATTTTTAAAAATTGTTAGTACATTATAATAATACTTCCATATAGAGTTTTTTTTTTTTTTTAATTATGAAAAGAAAAGGAAAGAAAGAGTTTGAAACCCATTCTGTCAATTTCATTTGTTAGTTTATCCAAGTGTCTTTTTTTGTGTGTGCTAGTTATGTAAAAAGGTTACTCAGAGCAAAGTGATTCTTACACTAGCTACAGTTTGCTTGAAATTGTTGTAAGGTTGTGAAGGTGATAGTGGATTAAGGTTAGCTGGCAGGCAACACATTTCTAGTTGTTTTATCCACATGGTTTTAAAGTGAGAAATGTTTAACTCTACTAGTCTTAGATCAAAATAGCTTATGGGGTGGACTGTTGTCCATTTTCCATCCATTGTCAGTCATCCATCTATCTGTTAGCACAAGTTTATTATCGCTGCTGCACCTAAACTACTTCAAGTATTGCCATGAAACTTTACATACACATTTATTCCATGGTCTAGTTGATCCTACATGAATATGGTGCCACTCCCAGTATGGCCACTACAGCTGTCATCTTGAAAAACTTGTTATTGCTACCCTTTCAGAACGGAAAGTCATATTGACATCCGGTATTCACTGCAAGACTGCTTATGGTGTCGTGTTGGTCATAAATGAAAATGGTGCTGCTCAGACATCCAATATGACTGCCACAATGGCCATCTTGAAAATCTTACCACTACTCCTGCTGAACAGAAAGTCATATTGAAATGGAATTATTAACACAAGACTTCTTATGATGTCTAGTTAGTCTTGAATTAAAATGGTGCCATTCAGACATGCAGTAATTGCCACCACAGTGGCCATCTTGACAATCTTGTAATAACTCCTCCTCCTGAATAAATGGTCATATCAACATGGGGTTTTCACTGAAGAACTTTTTTAATTCTGTCTGGTTGGTCCTAAATGAAAATGGTAAAGATCTGACATCCAATATGGCTGCTATGTTAGCCATCCTAGAGATTTTGTTATCACTACTCCAAAGAAACGAAAAGTCATACCTGTATATCAACATGGGGTTATCACCAGACGACGACTTCTTATGATATCTAGTTGGTCCTGAATTAAAATGGTGCCAATCTTATATCCATTATGGTTGCCATGGTGGTCAACTTGAAAATCTTGTTATCACTACTCCACCTGGATGAATGGCCATATATAAATGGGGTTTTCATCAAAAATCTTCTTAAGATGAAAATGGTGCTGATCTGACACCTTCTGTAGCCACCACAGCAACCAGTTTGAAAATCTTGTTATCACTCAAAAATATCAGAGATGATTTCAACACTCAGCAGTTAAAAAGAAGAAATGGTCTTGTCTTGGATTCCAGGAAATTACTTTCGGACAGTAGAGCATCCCAGTGAGTTACGCTTTATACACACATTCATCTCAAGGTTTAGTTGGTCCTAAATGAAAATGGTGCTGCTCGGACATCCAGTATGGCTATCTTATCGCTACTCCTCCTGCACAGATGGTCATACCAACATGGGGTTTTCACTAAAAGACATATGATGTCTAGTTGGTCCTAAATGAAAATGGTGCCAATCTGACGTCCAATATGGCAGCCATCTTGAAAATCTTGTTATCTCAAATCTTCCTGAACAGAGAGTCATTTCAATATGAAGTTTTCATTAGAAAACTTCTTACGGTGTGTGTTTAGTTCTAAATGAAAATGGTGCCAATCTGACCTCCAATATTGCTGACATGGTGGCAGTCTTGAAAATCATGTTATCACTACTCCTTCTGGACAAATGGTCAATTCATGCATATTGAAAAAAATCGTGTTATTGCTACTCCTTATAAATGAAAAGTTATATTGACATGGGGTATTTCACCAAAAGACTTCTGATAGTGTATAGTTGGTCCGAAATGTAAATGAAGCCGAACTGACATCCAGTGACTACCATCACAGCCAGCTTGAAAATTTTATCATCACTACTCCTACTGAATGGATGGTCATATTGACATATGGTTTTCACCAAAAGTCTTCTTATGATATCTAGTTTGTCCTAAATGAAAATAATGCTGATCTTATATCCAATATGGCTGATATAATGGCTCTCTTGAAAATCTTATTACAGCTACTCCTTCTCATCTTGGTCAGTTTGACATAGGGTTTTCACCAGAAGACTTCTTATAATGTCTAGCTGGCCCTAAATGAAATTGGTGCCAATATTCCCACCATGGCAGCCATCATGAAAATCTTGTTATGGATGAAGAATCGGAGATCATTTCAACAGCAGCAGTGTCTGAGCTAGCTGTTGTTTTTAGCATGCACTTAGTCGTATTCTGAGTTAGAAACATTTTGTTATTGTTACACAATAAATAAAAAAGATTACAAATAGCAATGGACCCAATACTGACCCTTGTTGAACACCAGTCTTAGCAACTGCAGAAGAAGATTTAGTAAGCTAATGAAAGCTGGGTATACACTTCTGTGTGAGATGTGCTGAATTTTGCCAATACAAGGAATATTATATTGCTGGTATGGAATAGTTGCCAAAATAATACAGAAATTTCCAGTATTTCACTCATGATTTGATGAGCAGCATTATCTTAGAGAAAAGCAATTTACATACAATGTTCACCCCCTGAAAACTGTCAACATGAATAGCAAGAAGTTAAAGATTAGAAACATTTTCATTGATTGTATTCTTAAGATTTAAATCAAGATGCTTCTGGTCCATGTGAGCCAATGTCTGAGCTGTGGTTTTTAACAATCACCTAGTCTTATTTTGATTTAGAAGCATTTTGTAAACCATAAATAATAAAGATTAAAAATAACAATGGACCCAATACTGACCCTTGTGTAACACCATCCTTAGCAACTGCAGAAGAATGAATATGCTAATGAAAGCAGGTATACACTTCACTGTGTAATGCACTAAACATCGCCAGTGGTTGTATTCTTAAGATTTAAATCAAGATGTTTCTGGTCATGTGAGCCAATGTCTGAGCTGTGGTTATTAACATGCACTTAATCTTTTTTTGATTTAGAAGCATTTTGTTATTTGTATACCATAGTTCATTATTCATTAAATCTTTGTTTCTCTTGGTTTGGATGGCATTTAAGGATGGAGCAAAAAGCATGTAATTGTTTTGTCATCTGCACTCGGGTCTGTATTGGAGTTCTTAGTAGTAAGTGGGAGGTCTTTAATAAAGATAAAAGAGAATTTACCAATAAACTTGGACCTAATACTGACCCTTGTCAAACACCAGCCTTACCATCTGCAGAAGATTTAATGCTGCCTATAGATACATTCTGCTTTCTGTGTTGAAGATAAGAAGTTAATCACTCATGATGTTGTCATTAGATGAATGTGTTGTAATTTTGAGATAAGGGTACTGTGTTCTACTACTTGTAAATTAAATGCCTTTCTAAAGTGAATTTAAACAATCCCAATCATATTTCCTTTATTCATTTCATCTAACCAAGTGTCAGTGATTTCTGAGAGGGATGTTTAACAGGAATGGGAATTTCTAAAACGGACTGTTCATTGTGGAAAAGATTATTATCATTCAGGTATGAGTAAACAAGATTGGCGTCATGTTTTTGAAAGACTTTAGACACTGTTGTTACTGGATCATCCGTTACTTCACTGGGCGTTACACATTTAAAAAGGACTGGGTATTTAATTTGTCTTAATACTGAAATTACTTGTCTTACAGACTTGGCAATTACTGGTGCAGAAAGTTTCAACAATGGTCCAATACTGTCTAGTCCTGCTCTTTGTTGATATTGAGGTTAATTAATATTTGATATAGTTATATTTTTGATATAAACATGTGTGATATATGAGGTTTTTATGATATCTTGACATACAAGTGTTCCTTCAAATTTAAAGGATTATGATTTCCATTTTCATCAGAAAGCTCATTTGCAAGTTCACCAAAGTATTTGTTAAGAACATCTGCAGTTTCTTTCATTGATTTTGCAGTAGCTCCCTCATGTTGTAGTTGAGATGGAGGGGTTAATAGACAGGTGGTTTCTTATAACAGGTCTGTGAAGGAGGGCCAGTTGTCAAAATTTGACTGAGTTTTAAGAAGGAAAAATGCCTATAATTACTGTCCATGTATTTTATTGTTAATTCAAAAGTTCTTGTTATAATATTTCTATACATGTACATCTTAAAATAATTTCATATAGCACAAATTGTTTCCATCAATCATAAAACAATAGTATATATATATATATGTGAAGGTATTAACATATCCATGATCAATTATAATAACAACCGTAGTGGTTTTGATCAGACCTTGGGTAAATATGGAACATATACTGGTATATACAAATTAAATCAAACTACACAGTTAACACATCCAGAAACAGAATGAATTATTTTGAGACAATAGTAAAATACTTAAAGGTAAAATCTGAGCTACAGTATAATATGCACTCTTGAGTTCACTTTATGTATTACGTTTATACTCGCATATAAGCCGATACCAACTGCATAGACCCAGATCTGCTGTCACATAATGCGACAGCAGATCTGGGTCTATGCAGTTTGTAAGGGCTAATCAGTAGAACAAACAACATAGACCCTGATCTGCCGGCACATTATGCGACGGCAGATCAGGGTCTGTGTTGTTTGCATTTGGACTTGGATTATACGCAAGTATATACGGTACATCTGTAAAATTTGAGCACATTTGGTCCACCAATTTGCAAGAAATCAGCTTTTAATTTGCAAGAAATCAACTTTTAATTTCTCAATTCTTAAAACACAGGAGGTTCACTATTTTTTCATATAGGACACAGCATTTGTGACATGTGACTGGCACTTTTGGTTATTGCTATGTTAACGCTGTCAGATATATTAAACTTGATATTATCATCAGAAAGGGAGAGCACATGTTTATACTTATAATATTGCAAGTGTGAGTAAGTGAGCTCGCTGCATATTTCAGTCGCAGATTGTCAGATACATGGCTATAAAATAACTAATATGATATAATGAATGGGCATCTGTTATCCACAAATTTAATCCAATTCATGCAGTGTGATTATGAGAGAAATTTAACAGACATTGATAAAAGTTCATGTTCTACCGACCTTTGGAATTCCCTATCCACCTATTGTTAGTAGCCTGTCAGATAAAGCGTTGTATTACGTGTTAAGGGGGATTATCATTAGCAACCATTTATATTATTGTGAATGGTGCTTTTCACTTTGAGCAGTATGAAAACTGTAATTTGATATGGTGAAGAACTCGACAGAACAGGACCTCTTATATGTGCCAGTAAGATCTACTTAGTGATAAGTAGTTATTGATTTTAATCAGATTCTTAATTCAAGTAATAATCATTACAAAATAAAGTCTGTCAGGTGTTGTGAATGATATACAGTGTATGATGAAACAACTTAACAAGGTCAGATGCTGCATTCTATCCTTGTTCAATCTGTTGACCTGGTTTCAACTTCATACATACATTTCTACTTCATATATTGTTTGCCTACTCACAGTAAGTAATAAAATAAGTAAAAGAAACAATAATAATATTGTTTTCCACGTATAAATGAACTTATATATTTCTAAATTCCCTTTTTTTAATCCGTTGCCAATATTTACTAGATTTGATGGAGAAAAGGAGATCTTCTATGATTTTGTATAAATCGTGTGATTTTGTATAAATCATGTGATTTTGTATAAATCATGTGTTGTGAAGAATTGCTTTACCACTTATAAAAACAGAATTATAAGGCATACACATTTATTTAATTAATGTTCATCTTAATAAATACGTGTGCAAAATTATTTCATGAAAAGAAAAAAAAAAGAGGAATGTGGACTCAAATAAAAACGTTTACATCCGAACCATTATTGTCAGCAAGCTTTGCCAGTGTGATGTCACTGGACGAGAGATGTTTGGAAATATTACTCTGCCATTGTCATAACAAGATATTTCTATGGCATATGTGATCAAGACATCTTTTACGTCAACAAGACGAGCTACTGATCGCAATGTGTTGACATGATTATGTAGATATGATGAAAAATTGACATGTGTTGTTTTGCAGACATGTTGTCATAGTATAGCAACATAAGACAGTAACTGTAACCCAAGTGAAAGTTCCATGATCAGTAGTTTGTTGGTTACGTTCTCTGTTTATCTAGTACTTAAGGCTAATCCATTTATGTTGTGGGTGAATCAAAGGACCAGTCTGGCCTTCCATCTTCTTATCACTATATTGATCCTCATTTCTAAGTAGAATAGAACAGAACAAATCTCTATTTTTGATTTAAATCTCAGGCAACAGCAGGTAGCATATGAGATAAACAAATAATTTATAAGTGGTGACAAATTGTGTTTTGAATATTCTGAATATGAAGCACTGTTAGGATGCAAATAGAAAATATGAATGTGCAATATTTGGAAACAAGAATTGAGAGAAGCTTAGCCATTATTCACATCAGTATTCCTAATTTTTAAAATTTTCAGTATTTCAATCAGAATGCACATTACTATGACAGACAAGTAGCAAATTCATACTGAAGAACAATCAGATATCATATAATCATTAACATAATGTTGTTTCTTTCGTGAGGTAAAAATACATTTAAAGATCAAGTTTACAGCATTATTTTGTGTCAAGACACAACACTGAATGAAGATGTTTACACACATACAGTCAAACAAATTTGTTGGTAGGTAGTTGCGTATCATAGAAAATATCTAACTCACAGATTACAAGATCATGTAAACTAAATGGACTGTATAGAAAAACAGTTTCTAAACTCATTTGGTATCGCTAATACTGTGCTATCAATTATGCAGATTTCTTCATTATAATTTTCACGAATCTTGATAATTTTACCAGTGTAGATATATTTCCCGTTGAAAACAGCTAAGTTTCACAACATTTTGTCTGGTATAAAAAGAAAAAGAAGGTTGAAAAAGTTGAGGTCTTTCACTTGAAAAGAATGGACAGATGAACAAATAGTTGTATTTATCACCACTGTTGTTTTTCTCACAAAGATGACACTATGTCGTGATGTGGTATTTTTTCCCAATGGCTTTCATTTACTGGGAGTATGTGATTGCTCGTTCTAAATCTGACAGAGGTAAGTATGTGTTGTGCAGTACATGTAGATATAATAAATAATTTCAAAATTCAAGTCCTGTTTGAAAAGGAAGTAATGCATACCTTTGGAAGAAGTTGCGATTTTTGCATTCCATTCTTGAATGTATCTCATTTATGGTTTGTACAATTCCAGCTTTTGTAGTTTGGTGATTATTTATAGAGTCCGGATAAAAGAGATCCAACAGAAATCAAAATATTTGATGCACTCAGTCCATTTGTAATTATGATCCATTTTAGACTCATTGTACATTATGTTATATATTTTTGATTTTTAGCTCTACTGGTCATAGACCATAAGAGCTTATGGGATGGTCTGTTGTTCATTGTCTGTCATCCGTTCATCGTGTCATCTGTCCGTCTGTTAGCACAAGCTTGTTCTTGCTATTCCTCCTAAACTACTAGGAGGATTGCCTTGAAACTTTACACACACATTCATCCCATAGTCTGGTTCGTCCTAATTGAAAATGGTGCTGCTCGGACATCCAATATGGCTACCATGATAGCCATCTTGAAAATGCCATTATTGCTACTCCTTCTGAATGGATGTTCATATCAATATGGGGTTTTCACCAAAAGACTTCTTATGATGTATAGTTCGTACTAAATGAAAATGGTGACGATGTGACATCCAATATGGCCATCATGGCAGCCATCTTGAAAATCTTGTTATTGCTACTCCTTTCTGAATGGATGGTCATATCAACATGGGGATTTCACTAAAAGACTTTCATGATGTTTTGCTGGTCCTAAATGAAAATGGTGCCGATCTGACATCCATTATGGCCACCAAAGCAGCCGTCATGAAAATTTTGTTATTGCTACTCCTCCTGAATGGATGGTCATATCAACATGTGGTTTTCACTAAAAGACTTCTTATGATGTTTAGCTGGTCCTAAATGAAAATGGTGCCAATCTGACATTCAATATGGCTACCACAGCACCCATCTTGAAAATCTTGTTATCGCTACTCCTCCTGAATGGATGGTCATATCAATATGGGGTTTTCACTAAACAATTTCATATGACGTCCAGCTGTCCTGTTTATAAAAATGGTGTCGATCTGACATCCAATATGGCCACCATGGCAGCCATCTTAAAAATCTTGTTATCTGAACTCTACTTGAAGAGAAAGTCATATTGATGTGGGGTTTTCAACAGAAGACCTTATGATGTCCAGTTGGTCTTAAATGAAAATGATGATGATCTGACGTCCAATATGGCCAACGCAGCAACCATCTTGAAAATCTTGTTATTTATTGTTACTCCTACTGAATGGAAAGTCATATCTTGAAAATATTGTTATCTCTACTCCTCTCCAAATGGATGGCAATATCTACATGGGGTTTCACCGATAGACTTCTTGTGATACCTAGTTGGTCCTTAATGAAAATGGTGCCAGTCGTACTTCAAATATGGCTTCCATGATGACTGTCTTAAAAATCTACTTGTCACAATTTCCGCTGACAAATAATGATATCTACTTTGACCTAAATGAAAATGGTGCCAAGCTGACATCCAGCAAGTGTACCACAGCAGCTAATATGAAAATCTTGTTATCGCTGAAGAATATCAGAGATGCTTTGAACACTTGAGAGTTAAAATGAAGAAATGGTTTTGTCTTTAATTCCTGGATTTTTTTTTTGCCAGGTAAAGTGTCAGTCCCTTTGAGGGACTCTGGTTTTTTTTTGTTTGTTTGTTTTTTTCATTTATAAGTGAGATCCAAAATCCAGTCATGCAAGATTTAGTGACTGGCTTTCTACCCAGTTCAAAATTCAGCATATAAACAGGTGTACTTTTCCAGAGTTTGGTTACGTATGTAAGGAATTAACTGTGCATGTTTTCAATTAGTTTAGTATTTTCAAACCATCAAACTTCATAAGCATAAATCAAAATATATAAAACTGTGTGATTAAAAAGTTGTAATTACAAATTGATGGGGATGTGCATAATATGTATTCTTTTAAATATAAGATGCATTGCTTTTTTCACTTGTTCAACATTGTATTTCATGGGATGTGCCTACAGTGGATACTTCTTATACTCATGGTGATAGTATGACTACTGCTGCTGTAGTCAGGATTATTCCAGAGGAGAATTACTTGAATTTGGATTGTAGAATGTGTGTGTGTGAATACCCCTTTGTACGATAGTATGCAAGTATGTTTGTGTGTATAGTGTGTGTATATTCCTAATCTTTTCAGAGGTGATAGTATGTTTTGTGTATGTGTGAGCACTCCTACCCCTGTGTATGATAATGTATAGGTGTATTTGTGTGTATGTGTGTATATGCCTATCTTTTTCTCTCCTGACACTTCACTGCTAAGGTTATAGGGATTTGTGTTGTTTTGTTTATAAGAGGATGGTACGAAAATTATAGGGAGATAGGTAGTAGGGGATTTAGTTTTGTTTATAAGGGGCTTCACTTCTCTTTCATCCCCCTTCTTTTACATTCTGCCCTTTGTGAGATTAAGTGTAGGTGATGGTAAGTAGATAACTGGATGTTGGTCGTTCAAACGGTGTGTTGGTTAGGAAGTTTGGGTGTTGGTCAGTATGTGTTGTATGTTCAAATCTATGGACACTATTTAGTTTTGTTTATTTTCCCATATTTTTAACATTACATTTTCATTTGTACACATACCAAGCCACAATTTTAATCCTGTAGACAAATGTTAAGTTCTTCTTGCACCCAGGGTGCCATCTAATGTTAAACCATTGGACTTCTTAACATGGAATTCCCAATGTACCCAGAGTGTCATCATTCCAAGATGGCGGCCGATTTCTTAGACTAGAGTTGTACTAGAGTGCTATTTTTGTACCAAGGGTGCCACACTGTAGTACTAATTTCTTTATTTGTTCCGTTAATATTTTGTTGTGATTGTTTGATGCTATTTATTTGAGCAATAAAAACATATATACCTCTGGCATGGCTCTTTGTGCTAAGTAATATATGCGCGTGTTTATTTTAATTTGTTCCAGTGTAAGAGTATTTGAATTTGCATAAATGTAAGAGTGTTTACTCTTTAACGTTTTCCTGTGAGTGATTAGGTAAATATGTACTCTTCGATAAATACCCAACCATGGTCATTTAATCCTCTATACATTCTGCAGAATTTTAACATCTTTACGTTTTATATTTTATCCTGTTATACTTCATGTTTAAAATTTTTGGTAAGGTTTTTTTTTTCCTTCTGAAGGAATTTGGAGGGGTTCCCTCCCATCTGCTGGGTGGTCTTGTCACCCCCGTTCCCTGGCCACGGTGGTAGAAAATGCCTTGAAAAGGAAATCACCACAATAAGTGATCAGATTCTGCTTCAGCTGTAAATATAAATTCTCTTATGACATAAACAGAAAAGAAAATTTAGAATAGTATAAAGATTATTTACAGCAGTCTGTTTGCCATAGTGACTTGCGTTTTTCCATTTGATATTATGTAAATTTAGTATCACTTCAATCCTTCAAACCATCATTGTTCAATACTTTGATTTCACACATGTTTGAACATTTTGGACTTTTACTTTTTTGACAAAAACTTTGCAGAAAGTAAAGTTTGCGATAAAATACCATTAAAAGTATCATATTAAGCAAATCCACTTGGTCATTTGATTTATTAAATGTAAAATAGTACTTTAATTACGATTTTAAATAGCGACTGACTACCCCGCAAGGAAAACGCAACTGAGTCTCAGTCAGGACTACTAGAGTTACCGTTCTTAGTTTGACATCATCGGTGCCACTCGTTATTAAGCAATTATATATGTTAATCTCAACAGATAAAAACGTCCCCTAATATGAACACACTTTTAGGATATAAGTTGTAAATATAAGAGTACTGTCTTACATGCTTTAAAATCTGGGCACTTGTTGCCCCCTTGCCATTTTTTTGTTGTTTTTAATACACGTCTGAAAATATGGGTCCAGCTGTTTCTTCTATAAGTATGGGCCCTTTTCATTCTGAATCGTATACCACCGTCGGTCTTCGAAAGTATTTACCTGGGCCAGTTACTATCTAGCTGAGGATCATTTAATCTCTTTATACCTTAAAAAATTTCAAACCAAACCTTGATCCGTCTACGCATACTTTTTTAATTTGGAAAAATAAAGTTTTTAACGGCGAGTGCAATGTTAAAGAAAATGCTATTTATAGTACAAGCCTAATATACGTGGTAAGGTGCATGGTTGCGACGCGTATCCTTGCGCAGGTAAAACTAAAAGTCGGTACATTTATACTGTATAAAACGTGCACAATACCATCCGCTATAAACAGTAAAATTAAAACAAAGGCTACGAAACTACAGTAAAAAAAATATCTGAATCATAAAATGTAATGTAAGTAGAATATAGACATCATATTTTTGTTAATTATATGCCACACATTCCAAAATAACGAAGTCTGAATAAAAATAGCATTATAATATTTTTGTAAAAATCCTAATTAAGTACATGTACCTTTAAAATAGCAAGTAATTTAGTCATTATTATTATTACAGAAGATAAAAAAAACAATATACAAATGCATGCAGAATAAGTAATAATTAAAATAATAATTAAAATATTCTAACAGAACTGGGATCCACACATGTTAATGAGGTGCTGTTGTATCTGATTGGCTGAGCTTGTTACTGCTCTCTGATTGGCTGAGCTTGTTACTGCTCTCTGATTGGCTGTGAGCAGGACCTGTGCATGTTAATTATGCATTTGTCTTTAATATATTTTTTATTTTTATCAGGATATTGTAAAACATGTACTATACAATATAGCCTGCTAAGTGAAATTGGTCAACTGTTACCTTATGTAAGACAGGTGAGCGATATCAGGCAAGTGAAAAGTCACGTACCTTAGTTCACTGAAAGTATATAAGTGAAAGCATAAAAGATAATTTTTAAAAAAAGTGATTAAGTGTCATTTTGACCACACAGTTGCAGGTTAAAAAGGTTCATGGTTGATCGGAACAATTAAAAGTTGAACACGGAACCTTGCTGACCTCTGTTGTAGCAACAACAGATCGCAGTAAAATGTTGCCTATTTGGCACCAATAATGTCATACACATTCGGCAAGTGGGAATTAAACGAAAGAAAATTCCCAATTCAGCCGGGAGTAAAGTACTATGTAAAAAAAAAGTTTTGTCTGCTCTTTCGTTCGATGAATCTCACCATGTCATAAAAATAAAATATTTACAGGCCAGTGAGGTAATATAATATTGGTTATATATACATTGAACTTTGCCTAGAAGGTAGAGAAATAAAATTTGACATGGATTTTTGAAATTGTGTGTGGATAACTTTATTAGATTATCATACCATAATAGCAATTTATCTCCACTTTTTTTTTTTACTGGGACTTGTTTTGTCAGCAGTGTTTTTTACAAACACAGGTCTATACTTTTGGGGGGAGCCGAGATTTTAGTCTCATGGCCCCTCTTGTGGACATATGTCAGATTTATCCTAATTTTGTTTTGTTAAGTACCAGTGTCACAAAATGACACGCTGCCATGTATAGCCTTTCATGTGCTGTAAAATGGCGTTAAATCCACAAAAATCAAAACAAACACAGAATGACATTAATTATTATGGTGAGGATTGGGGGAAAAGTGTGTTTGCTTTAAAAAAGAAAAAAACCCTTCTGGTTTCTGATATTGCTCTCTTGACTTGTACCTGATCATTCTAATTCCTTCTGAATTAAAAAGTTGAGAAGAAACAAAAATTCCATCAGTTCATTACTTGTTATTTCTGTATTTCAGTATGCGGTTAACCAGAGTATTACAAGGTAATATATTTATCCTGTACAATTCAAATGACTGACTGAATTTGAATTATAGACGTGTGCGACGAATCTCGTCATGTACGTCTGAACAATTCAAATGATGCATATGCACAGTTATATTTGTTTCATTACAGCTCTAGATAAGCTGCCTGGAAGCTCCCAATTAAACTTGAACATTGATGCAGATCGGGAGGGAGTGTATTGTTGCTGCATACAAATATATTCTCAATCTTTACTTTTAACGGTTACTATTTGTCAGAGCAGGGTCAGACAAAATAATTTCTATTATCAGATATTGAACACAACCTATGTTGTGGTTGAAATGTTTGGATACAGAGTTATTTCTCTTTATCTTGGTATCCCTGGAATTTTTTGTGCTTTTAAAAAGTTTGGGAACTTATTTATAAACAAGTCATAGATGAATCAAATAGGTTACCATTTTCTGTTTGCAAAGTGAAAGCTTGTAATGCTAAATTTGGTGATATTAAAGCAGCAGTTGATAGATTCTTCAAGGTTTTACTGTGCCAATTGGTTACCATTTGTGCAGTGTCCATCTTAGACTGGTTCCATACATATTGTTTGGTCTGTTGGAATTTAATCAAATTTGGATGCAGCTTTGTATTGATGAGCCCTTGAATGAGTTAAATTTCCAGTATTCAACAACATCATTTTCAGGAGTTATGCCCCCTGATTGCCCATTCTCCTGACTTTGGTTTCCACAGCATAACTTTATCAAGGTGTGGTAGATGTCAACCAGATTTGGTGTGGGGTTTTATATTGGTGAGACCTTGAATGATTTCAATTTCCATGACATCATTTACAGGAGTTATGCCCCGTAACTACCTGTTCTCCTGACTTTGGTTTCTGCAGCACAATTTTACCATGGTTTGTTGATTTCCTGTGAAATTTTGTATGGGGCTTTATATTGAAGAGACCTTAAATATGTGTGATGTCCAGTATGGGACGACATCATTTACAGGAGTTATGCCCCCAGATTGACTGTCCTCCTGACTTTTGGTTTCTGTAGTATTACTTGTCTGATTGTTGGATTTAAACCAAACGTTAGTGTGCAGCTTTATACTGACGATACCTTAAATGAATTTAATTTCCATCATGTGGAAGAGTTATGGCCCCAGATTGTTCATCCTTCTTTGCTTTCTGCAGCACAACTTTACTAAGGAATGTTAGTTTTTGACCAAATTCGACCTTTATTTGAATGAGACCTTGAATGAGTTGGATTTGCAGCATTCCACATCATCATTCAGAGTTACTCAAATATTGTGTTCCCTGATTTCCCATTGTCCTTACTTCGATTTCCCAAAATAACTGAGCAAATTGTCATAAGCCGGGCCCTTTACCATTCACCTGTCAGTAGTAGCTTTAGTTCTTTTTGTCTCTGCTGCAACAGCATGGTGAGACATAGGACAGTGTTGTTGTTGTTGTGTGTGTTAAGATTACGTGTTAATATTTTGCTTTTAACATGTTTTTATATTATCCTGCCAACACAACAGTGGTGTAGCAAGAAATTCTGGGCCTCCCTGAAAAACTTAATTCTGGGGCCCCCTCCCAATAAACCTTGTATTATAACTATTATTATTATTGCAAATTTAACCTGATTTGGGAAGTATCAGTTAGTAGGGTAAACTTTAAATATTGGTGCTTTTTGTTTCTCCTATATTTATCAGATGGCAGAACACGGGCATTACTTGCTGATATCATAAAAAATGTTATGATTCCATGTTAAAATTTGGAAAGTCATATGTAACATTGCTATATTCACCTGAGAGTTTAGTACAGTACTACTGTCTTCCTAAGTTTGATATGATTGCACAGGTTCTTGTCTTGCTTTGTAAGCAGATGATGGTTTCTTCATACCCTGTTCTCAGGTCATACGGAGAATTCTTTTGAAATCTTGTATTACAGAATTTTAAAATTGTATTAAGAAAATTATACACAGGTATAGTACTGTATATAAATTAACACTTAAGTGTAAATAGATAGGCATAAATAAAGTCATTTAAATTAACAGTATTGTAAAATTCAGTATAAAAACTGACACACATAAAAGCAAGGATACAATTACATGCACCAGCAACAACATGTATTATTTATATATTTATATTGAGACAAATAAAAGCTACAGTAAGATTTATATCCATACATTGATCAAACAAATGCATAAATTGAGAAGACATTCTTGCATACTAAACTGAGTTGATAGGACTTGGAAATTTCAGCCAAGCAAGTTTAATGAATATGAAATAAGGAATTGAAAAGAAGTATCTATTCTGTTTTCAGTGTTGCAATTTCAAATAATCCCCAAGCATGTCAGTGCAAGGAAGATTATGGAAAAAATGCAACATTGCAAAGAAATATTTTTAAAAAAAAAAACATAGATACCTCATGAAGTCTTTTATTTTGATTCTAAAATGAAAAAAACCCAAACAAAACATTTGACTAGTGTACACTTGTTATCTCCTGACCTACACTAGTATGTGACACAGAGCATTGATCTTGACTAGTATGTGACACAGAGCATTGACCTGGACTAGTATGTGACACAGAGCATTGACCTAGACTAGTATGTCATACAGAACATTGACCTAGACTAGTATGTCATACGGAGCATTGACCTAGACTAGTATGTCACACAGAGCATTGACCTAGACGAGTATGTCACACAGAGCATTGACCTAGACTAGTATGTCACACAGAGCATTGACCTAAACTATTATGTCACACAGAGCATTGACCTAGACTAGTATGTCATACAGAGCATTGACCTAGACGAGTATGTCACACAGAGCATTGACCTAGACTAGTATGTCACACAGAGCATTGAGCTAGACTAATATGTCATATGGAGCATTGACCTAGATTATAGTAAAAATCATACAGGTCATGTATGCATTCAGTACCGACTATTTCAGTAACGGGTGCCTGTTTTTTAAGAGTCTGGTTACACATACCTTTAAATCGCGATTATTCACTGTATTTGGATCCTCATAGATCCATATTCCTTTGGAAGGTCATTATTTACGTGCCCCAATAAAAACATTGGGCAAAACTCAATGTTCAAGTACGTGGACATTTTTGGACGAGGTCAACCTGAAGGTATGATCCAGTACAAACCGGATTGAATGTTGCACACTGTAATGTCATAATCAAAAAATTTTTTTTATTACCCTATATTATGACGATTAGACCTGACGTGCTCTTTTCTTGACCCAGTTTAGTACCTCGCCACCATTGTCAAAGTCCATATCGATCAATAATATTTGTCTGGAAGTTTCTTGATTACATTTCAGGTGCAGAGCATTCAGTAATCAGGATTGAATAGACTTTGCTTAAAGTATATTAGTATTAAATGTTAGAACAACAATTTATATTTAATTTGAGTAAATGCGCTTACATGACCACATTGACATACACTTTAGTATGTGAGAAAGAGCATTGACCTAGACTAATATGTCACACAGAGCATTGACCTAGACTAGTATGTCACACAG
Source organism: Margaritifera margaritifera (assembly GCA_029931535.1). Lineage (NCBI taxonomy): Eukaryota > Metazoa > Mollusca > Bivalvia > Unionida > Margaritiferidae > Margaritifera > Margaritifera margaritifera. The sequence continues at coordinate 1,230,961 of JAQPZY010001627.1, forward strand.
AGCATTGACCTAGACTAGTATGTCACACAGAGCATTGACCTAAACTAGTATGTCACACAGAGCATTGACCTAGACAAGTATGTCACACAGAGCATTGACCTAGACTAGTATGTCACACAGCATTGACCTAAACTAGTATGTCACACAGAGCATTGACCTAGACAAGTATGTCACACAGAGCATTTCTGTCGGTGACATACACCTCCATGAAGAAGTACATGTATCTATTAATTGTGCAAGATATATATCGCACTTACTCGATGTGATTTTAAGGGAGATAACATGGGTTAATGTTAGAATAAACATTCAGATTCCTATATTCAAACATTAATATCAGGAACTTAAAATATTCCATCAGATCACGCACAATAATATCTTAGGCAGTTGCAAAAAATCACCCTGCCATTATGAAGAGTTTTTAATGAGCTGGGATATTCTTACTGTATAGAAGAAATCTGCGCTGGCAGATCTGGATCTAAAGTGTTTGTTCCAAATGAACAGCATGGACCCAGATCTGTGTTTGCATGGTGCACTGTCAGATCAGGTTATATGCTGTGTGTTCCACTTATGATTTTAAATGGAACAGCATAGACCCAGATCTGTTTTTGTATGGTGCACTGTCAGATCAGGTTCTATGTTGTGTGTTCCACTTATGATTTTAAATGGAACAGCATAAACTCAGATCTGTCAATGCATGATGCACTGGTATTTTTGGTTTTTTGCTTTCCCTATTTGAGAGCTGAGTATACTGCATATATTTGCATACAAGTTGGGTCCAGGTGCAAACAACATAGATCTGCTGTTGCATAATGCACTGGCAGATCAGGGTCATTGTTGTTTGTTCTACTGATTACTCTTAACAAACTGCATAGACCCAGGTCTGCCTGCACATTATGCAACAACATATCTGGGTCTGTGCAGTTTGCAGTTGGATTCAACTTATGTGTGAGTATATATACTGTACCCAGAAAAATATAATATCCATGGCAGCAGAATGAAGACAAACATAGACCTTTTTTACAATATCGTTATCAGTTTCAACACTTAGGATAGAAAATTGAAACTAAGTGCAAGTTTCTTTACTACTTCTATGCTTTTAGATATATGTACATGGAATATACAAGTATACAATAAAAAACCTAATTTATCCAAACCTTGTCAATGTTCTCATTATTAATTCATCCCAATGAGGTCTGGAGATGATTCAATGCAGAACTTGAGCTTGATATTGAAGTTTCACTTTAAGTCAGTCAAAAGTATCTTCAGATGTAAAATCTGTTTTGATTGTTTGACATAAAAGCACAAGCTGAAACTCAAGTTTCAGGATCTTGGGGTTAGAATATTTAAATTTATCTGTATGTTTTGTATACTGTATCTCCTACCCAGTTGAATGAACAAGATTCTACTATATTAAGGGAGTGGTGAATATGAGCACACGGAAGTAAATTATACACAAGGTTCTCCACAGGATTTTGAAAGTTGCAGCCAGGACTGCTTCCTTGAAAAAAGTTGCAGTGCCAGTACTTAAATGTGCAGTCCCAATAACGATAACTTTTTTTTCCCCACGCATTAATTTAGGACATTATGAGCGTATTGTTGTGTCACCAATATATGTGTCATCCAATTGCTAATGCTCATTAATTGTGAAATATTTAGTATTATAATAAATGAATGAAAAATTGAGGCATTTGATAACCGTGATAATTTTGATTGTTTGTGATGTTACAACTATAACAATTCTCAATGCCTTTACTTTTTCATTCTTGAATTTTGTGTGCAGCTAGAAGAAATGAAGAAAGTGATTACACTTTCTTTTCTATATTAATTTATTTAATTCCATTTCAAATCAATAAGTTTTCCAAGACACTGGAAGAAGAAACAAATGACCATATTTCATCCACTTTTGATCATTTCATCTTCAAGCAGCACAGCATACTGTATTCACTTATTTCTTAAACAAACTTTAACAAATTTCTCCTCAGCAGGTTTAGGATGAAAATCCTTTAGTTCTGGACTTTCCTTCATCACCCTCATCAATTTCATTTCAGTTTCTTGTTTTAAATGTCCACTGCCGTCTATCTTGATGCGATTATGTTGAACTTTGCAAGTTCAGTGTTCCTCGGGTTGCCATTGCATTATTCCTTCCACAGTCGGTACACCATGTGGATAAAGTTAATATTGTTTCATGGTTTTCTCTTTTTTTAGCCAATGGAAATGTCCTATTCCATCATTCATTCCACGAATATCTTAGTTTTTTTTTGGCATTTTGTTTTCTTTATCAAAACTAGAGGCATCTAGTAATTTCTGTTGGCTAGTCTCATGAGAATCTTGCTCATCTACAGCCTTAATCTTGGCACCGAAGAAATTATCTAAAGTTGCCAAAGTACACATATGATAATAACTTGAAAATGAAGGCATTTCTGTATGTGACACAGAAAAACAGCTAATGTTATGACAGTTAACATGGGAGTTAGTATTCCTCTGACACAAAATAAATCCCCAAATCTCTGCACTATTTTTGTAAATATGGTATACAATAACCTGCAAGTGTTCCAAACATCACATAAGGATTTTTCATAAGATGGATTAAAACTGTGCTGAGTAATGCTTAGCAAAGAGAGGTGTCAAAGCATGTGTAATTAGTCTTTTATCAAAATGATCATTAGGCACCGACACTCGATTAACAGGTGTCTTAATCTCCTAAGATCTAACCTATGCGGTTTCACCTAATCCCATTAAAATCACTTGAACTTTGTTTGATAATTTGCGTACTACGTGACTGATACTCACACAAAAAAGCTTGCATACAGAGGCCTCAGCTGTTGTAATTTTCATGCATCAAAAAATGACAGGTATGAACACTTTTACATGGTTTTTCGGTGTCGTGGACAACCCTGTATACATATGTTATTGTAGACAAAATATGCTTTGTTTTAAAATAATAGCACATGAAGTACCGGTAGGCACAAACGTAATGTACTATTTATATCGTATATAGTAATCCCCTTAAGTGTTGCACCTAGGATCCCAAAGGCCAGAGGATGATGTGACCCCCACTCTACAGATTTGGAGGACACACAACATTTTAAAGAGACAAAGGAAAATAGTAGTAGATAATGAACTAGTTGTGCTGATAAATGGGATAATCTTATTTGCTCTGATAGTTTTGCCACCTTAACTTCATCATCTGCTATGTTCTAGCATATTTTCCTTGGACACTTGCATTATTGTAAGACCATTTTATCATGTGCTTAAGTAACTCATGAAAACATTAACATATTTGAATATCAGGTTAACCTGAAATAAACTGCACAATTGAATTTTCCATTTATGATCTTGCTCTCATTTAACTTTAGTGTTCACTCATTATCTACCAGCATTTATAATAAATACCCGTTTTTTTTTATTTCTCTCTCTCTCTCTCTCTCTTAAAAATCTAGCTATTTCCAAACTCTATCCATTTATCTGTTTGTATACATGTACATGTCTGTTTTTTTGCTCTTTTAACTGTATCTGCATTCTAACCCTTTCTCATCTACATATCTATCTACATGTATTATTCACATATATGTTTTTTGATAACTTTAATTATATTGTTTTAAAGTACCAACAAAGATAAAAAGAAAACAAAAGTTTAAATAAATATAACGCGATTTCCTTAAAATATCCCATATGCTATGTTCTCTTCTTTTTTTACTCATGTTGGGATATTATGTTTGGGGCAAGCTCACATTTCCCAAGGGCAAGTTCAATTTTCCAGTCAGCTTCACCACAGCAAGCTAACTTTGATAGAATTTGTGAATCTCTCTTCATGAACTATTTCAAGCCTAACCCTGTCAGAAATAGGACACTTTGACATATATTCAGAATACATCCCCAGTGGTACTGGCACATACTGTATAAGGCAGATCATTGTTGATGCTCTTGGCATTCGGTGTTCACAAACCATGTATCAGAACTACTGAAGACCTTAGCACAGATAACATCGATGAATCAGTTATGCAAAAATTATTATTTCTTTACACCTGGCTGCATACTTTGTACATGATAGTAAATTGCGTTGCAAGAAATTTCAATTTGGAGTTTCTATTTTCTGTTGTACAATAGGTCACCACTGTGGCATGAACCATGTTCAATATACAGTTACAGACAATAGACCAATTTTATTTAGAGTCAGTTTACATTTATATAATGAGAAACATTAGCTCACTGGAGCTATTTTAGCAGACAATGTTCAGACAGCTTTATCCATTTATTATGTTTGTGTAAAGCTGTATCATAATTTCTTTGGAATGTAATCACTAGTGTTAATACTACACATGTTAAAACCAAGGAAAAATAATCCATTGTGTTAATACTACACATGTAATAAGCAAAGGAAAGTAATCACTAATGTTAATACTATACATGTAATAAGCAAGGAAAAGTGATCACTTGTGTTAATACTACATATGTAGTAACCAATAGGATTCACTGATAGTTTCATGAAATTTTGCATTACATTCTTGCTGTGTATGATACTGACTTTGCTTTGGTTTGGTTTGATGTTTTACGGCACAGCAACATAAGTAGGTTATTTAGAGACAAGGCAATTGGAGTAAAGTGCCCTGTCCATGGACACATCATGGTAACTAACCTGGACTGGTCTGATGGTAGGATTCAAACCTGTACCTTTCAGTCATGACTCTGGCATGCTAGCTACTAAGCTCCTGTATGGTACTGGTACAGTACCTAACATATTGTACACAAATTACAAGGGTGTTTAACTGCACATACATGAGCTCGAAGGGTGTTCAACTGTACATGAATTTGTTTTAAATGAATATGTTTACATGCTTCATATTTACTTTACAACATGCACCAGTTTGTCATATGACATTCTTAAATATTAAAACCAGAAAAATAAACTTCTGAAGCTCAGAATATTCAGAAGTGACATGTTCAAATGCTGAAATCTAACAATAGAATGGTTCGAGACTTCTGTTTAGTGTAGCTTACATAACTTTTCATACATTAATTGCATTCATCTTTCGATTTGTTTTCAGATCTTGACCCTGGCAGAGCTTGAAGAACAGTGAGGATGGAATACCTTCCCATAATCCTTCATTCCTTGACCGTAACCTTACTACTGATCATCATTGTTATCTTTTTGTTTATATCAGGAAGTCTTGCACCAGCTACTTCAATCAGCTTCGACCCTTACGAGAAATATGGAAAATGGCCAGCAGTTATCATGTATATATTACGATTTCTCACTCTAGTACCGTTGCCATTGTCTATTTGTAACTTTATAGGCATTGTCTCATTCAACACACATCCTCAGAAACCAAAGTTAAAGACTTCCACATTGTTTGGCCCATTCATTTGCTTCAGAGTGGTCACTAGAGGAACCTTTCCGGAGTTAGTCAAAAAGAATGTTGAAAGAAATATAGAGGTATGTTCAAGAATAGGTTTGGATAACTATATTGTGGAAGTAGTGACAGATACAGCAGTAAACTTGCCAAAGTCACCCAGAATGCGTGAGATTGTTGTACCAAACACTTATCAAACTATGAACCGAACCATGTATAAGGCTCGGGCCCTGAACTACTGTCTAGAGCAGGGAGTCAACGTGCTAACGGATAATGACTGGATAGTGCATCTTGATGAAGAGACCATTTTGACCGATTCCTCAGTTATTGGAATCATTAATTTTATCAATGATGGAACGTACCAGTTTGGTCAAGGTGTCATTACATATGCTAATGAAGAGATAGTGAACTGGTTAACAACTATAGCAGATTTAGTGCGAGTTGGGATGGATTATGGTATGATTCGGTTCTCTTTAAAAATGTTGCATCGTCCATTATTCAGCTGGAAGGGAAGCTTCATTGTGTCAAATGCAGGAGCTGAAAGATCAATAAAATATGACTTTGGACAAGAAGGAAGCATTGCAGAGGACTGCTTCTTTGCTCTTACTGCATGGAAGGAGGGATACAAGTTTGGCTTCATTGATGGTGAAATGTGGGAGAAAAGCACATTTTCAGCAATGGACTATATTCGTCAACGAAAGCGATGGGTGCAAGGAATCTATAACGCCATATGCAGTTCCAGAATTCCCAATCGATTTAAGTTTGGTATAAGCTTCATGATGTTAGGTTGGTTGTTAATGCCATTCACAGTCCCAAATGTTGTTCTTGTGCCTCTTTATCCCCTCCCCATGTGGCGTGTTGTCAACACACTGTGTGGATTCATGGGTGCTGTTATGCTGTTTCTCTTCATATTTGGAGCCATCAAGTCCTTCTCCATTCGGCGTGTCGGCATTTGTCGATACATTTTACTCTGCTTTGTTCCAATTCTTATTGTACCGATTTCCAGTGTTCTAGAAACTATTGGTGTAGTATGGGCAATGTACACTAGGAAAACCAGCAGTTTTCACATTGTGGACAAACAGACAACAGTTACATCAGAACTGATCACCACACGGCATAGTGTGTTACATGTGTGACCAATTTAGGCAAAATTAGATCCATATTTTTATGTTGTTTTTTTTAATTTTATTTGTAACGGCTACAGAGGATTTTTTGTTCAGGAACTCTTGGTATCATTGTAATCATCTGCATAGATAAATAGGTGAGAAATTATTGATTAAAATGTGGCAGTCTGACTCATTTTAGTACTTGCCATGTTTTCATTAATATTATTAGTAATTCTGTTATTATCATAATTTTTTTAAGCTCACCTGACAGTAAGGCCAATTGAGCTGATGGTATGGTCCTCGGTGGTCAAAGAATTTGTATCTTCAGACACAGGCCCAGGGCAAGTGGCTTGAAAAAAATCACTTGACCAGACTTAAAATCCACAAACCCAACAAGGCCATATTTTTGTACTATTATTTTAAAACACCCAACTCCTTCTGGAAACTTAAATAGTCAGTCCCTTATACTTGTGATAATGTTCATGAGACTGAATTCTCGTTTACATTCTGTTATAGAGGGGCTCACAACTGATGTGATTTCCAACAAATTTCACAATTTCTGCATGCTCGGGTGTGGTATTCTGAACAATTGTGGCATGCACCTCTGCTTTTGCGATCTCTGTATGCCTTCTGCTTTGCCTTCAGGTCAATGTACAGTCTGTGTATTTCATCTGAATCGTTAGTATCTGTGGGATGAGTATGTGGGGTCCTTGGAGTAGTTTCGTTTTCTGAACTGCACAAATCTCAGTGTTTCTCAATCAAAGTTGAAAACAGAAATGAAGCCAGAGTGACATTAGAATTAAGTTTTCATGTGATAGTACTAAAGATGTGTCACAGTTACAGAAACTCTCTCTCTGTATCAGTAGAATCAGTGGCTACCATCTCTTGCGACTAAATTAATTAAAATACAATGTACTGTATATACTTGCATATAATCCAGGTCCAAATGCAAACAACATAGACCCTGATCTGCCATTGCATAATGTGCCGGCAGATCAGGGTCTATGTTGTTTGTTCTACTGAGTAGTCCTTACAAACTGAATTATGCGACGGCAGATCTGGGTCTATGCAGTTTGCAGTTGGCATCGGCTTATACGCGAGTATAGATGGTAATTATTTCAGTTCCTTTAGGGTGAAAAATATTGTACTGGAGGTTTCTATAAGTCACTAATCCCCAAGCTTAGCTTAATTTTCAAACAATTGCACGAGTATTGCTCTATATATTTAACGGTAGTGCATTACCAAGTCAGCTTGAGCAAAAGACAGCTCATTGATATTCATGCAGGACAAGTGAGCAGTACTTGTAGGTAACCAATTAGATACGGAGAAGAGAAATATTACTATTTCCCCATTCATAGGTCACGTGCTTTGATTTGTACAAGAAGTTATAACTTTCGGTACAGTTAAATAGATGATCTTCATAAGGTGGAGGGACCTACAAATGGAGCCCCAGCAGGTGTCTGAATATTAATAATTTACCAGTGTCTTTGAAGAACTTCTTAAAAAAAATGCCAAATTTTGTCAGCGCACTCAGGGTTTCTTTCAGACAAATTAGACAGCACTTTTTTTTGGACAGGCCCAACGGGCAACTCAAATAGAACATGGGAGTAGCCCAATCTAAATTTAGAAGGGCATTGGGCTGTTGGGATTTTTTTTAGCTGTGGCCCTTCATCTGTCGACTTTTGGTATAAAGATGCCACACAAAGTATTCACTGTGGAGAATAAAGCAGGACCCAAAATGGAGGATTATTGGTTTCCAATTCATCTTTCTTCTTCTCAGGATATCACAAGGTCAGATATTATACAAGATATATGTAGATATTTTGTATTTTCAGTTAGGTGGAAAATATTCAGGATGTTACAATTTCTCTGTATTTATGGAATGGTGATGAGCAATATTAAGCCCTTTTGGGTGTCTTTTTGCCAGTATCAACACATGAATTCAAGTTGTTTATCAGAAAGTATTTATTCAAATATGTTTTCGATTCATATTGTTCAGTAGTTCATCATTGATATAGTTTTGCTTTTTCTATCAGGGGTTTACAACTGTTTTAGCATTTTATGAATATTTTTACTGGCAAAGCTTATGGTATGGTCTGTTGTCCATCGTCGGTATATCTGTTAGCACAAGATTTTTATCGCTACTCCTAAACTACTCGGAAGATTGCCATGAAATTTTACACACACACATGACCACAGTGGCCATCTTGAAAATCTTGTTCTTGCTACTCCTCAATGGATGGTCATATAAACACGAGGTTTTGGCTACAAGACTTATGATGTAGTTGGACTTAAATGAAAATGGTGCTGATCTGTTGTTCAATATGGCCACCACAGCAGCCATGTTGAAAATCTTATCACTGCTTCTCATGAACAGAAAATCATGTTGAAGTGGAATTTTCACCAGAAGACTTTTTATGGTGTATAGTAGGTCATAAATGAAAATGGTGCTGATCTGATGTGAAATACAGCTGGCAGCCATCTTTAAAATCATGTTATTGCTACTCCTCCTAATAAAAAGTCATATTGACATAGGGTTTTTACCAGATGATTTCTTTTGATGTCTAGTAGGTCCTAAATGAAATGGTGCTGATTTTATGTCCAGTTTGGCAACAACAGCAGCCAGCTTGAAAATCTTGTTATCACTATGCCTCCTGAGTGGATGGTCATGTCAACATACATGTAGGGTTTTCACTAAAAGACTTTTTATGATGTAGAGTAGGTCCTAAATGAAAATGGTGCTGATCTAATGTTCAATATGGCTACCACACTGGCCATCTTGAAAATCTTGTTATCATTACTCCTCATGAATGGATGGTCATATCAACATAGGGTCTTTACTAGATGGCTGGTCATATAGACATTATGATGTCTAGTTGGTTGTAAATGAAAATGGTGCTGCTCAGACATCTAGTATGGCTGCCACATTGACCATCTTGAAAATCTTATCGCTACTCCTCCTGAATGAATGTTCATATCAGCATGGGGTTTTCATTGAAAGACTTCTTATGATGTCTAGTTGGTTGTAAATGAAAATGGTGAGGATATGATTTCCAATATTGGCACCATAATGGCCATCGTGAAAATCTTGTTACTTCTCTGAGATAGCTGGTCATATAGACATTGTGCTTTCACCAATGATGTCTAGTTGGTCCTAAATGGAAATGGTGCCAATCTGATATCCAATATGGCCACCATGACAGCCATCTTGAAAATCTTGTTATCATTCAAAAAAAAAGGAAAGTCATAACAACATGGGGTTTCCACTTGAAGACTTCTTATGATGTCATGTTGGACGTACATGAAAATGGTGCCAATCTGACATCCAATATTTCCACCACAGCAGCTAATTTGAAAATCTTGTTATTGCTGAAGAATATTGTTTTTCCTGTCATGCCTTTAGTTTCAGACAGAACAAAATCTCATGGGAAACAGCCAGAAGATGTTATGCTTTGACAAGAGATACCACCATTTTGGATTGAGTATTGCAACAGCTGTCATTGTCACATGTGCAGTTTAAAACTCCAGACAACCATCACCACACACATAAAGCTTAGTAGATGGGTTACATTTTATCTTCAGAATTAAGAGGACAAGTGCTCTGTGCAAACTCTCTATCTGAAGAAAATGTTACTAACCTACTAACTTCACCTAGAAGACAAGGTTTATTCCAGAACAATTATTCAACAATTAATGGATTTAGATAACACTAATGTTGAAATTGACTTGACATATGATCAGCATAATAACTTACTGTAATTGGCTGGTAAGTTTCAGAATAAAGTTAGGCTCATGATCTCGGTTGAGTTGAAGAATATCAGCAATGGTTTCAACACTCGGCAGTTAAAAGGAAGAAATGGTCTTCTCTTGAATTCCAGGAAATTCTTTTCGGACAGTAGAGCATCAGTACCTTTGAGGGACTCTTTTTTTTCTTGTTTTTTGTTCTTGGGTTTAGATTGGGGGGTTGGGGTTGGCAAAAAAAGTTAAATAACCTCTCGACAACACCCCCTGTTGCCCGGGGGCGATTCCCCCCCCCCCACACACACACACCCCTCATGCTGCCACTGTATAAATCTGCATACATTCCACTTGACAAATGGTTGTGCTTGATGTTGAGTAAAGATTCCGAGGAATTTTTTAAAACAAATCTTTTTGTACAATTTGATGTATGGGATATCGTACAGTATATATTGGATCCATCATCATGTAAGAGTTGTATTTTGTCGGAAGAAAATAACAGCAACGTCCAAGATTATTGTGTGAAGAAATGACTTTCAAAAAAATGTTTATTTAGTAGGCATGAAAGTTTGTGCCTACCAAGTATTAATCAAGGACAATGGACAATTAGGAATTCTGGAATTTTAAACATGGAAACCGCAAGATTTATCATTTTTAGCTCACCTGGCTGTAAGGCCCAGTTAGCTTGAGCATGGCCTTGTGTCTGTCATGCATCCGTCTGTCAAAAAGTACTTGTTACTACTTGGGAGACTACATTTCTGATCCGATTTCAGTCAGACTTGGACTATGAGTTTATATTATCAAAATCACAGACAAGTTCAATAATGAGCAAGATCCATTAATGAGGTGATCTTGCATCTGATTGGTTAACCTTGTTACCACTCTGGAGGCCATATTTCTGATATAGTTTTGATCAAACTTGGAATATATGCTTTATATCTTATGGTCTCAAACCATTTCAGTAACAAGCAAGATCCACACATACTAATGAGGTGATCATGCATCTGATTGGCTGAGCATGTGACCACTCAGGAGGCCACATTTTTGATCCAAGTTTGATCAAATTAGGAATTTATGCTTATATCATAAAGATCTCTGATGAGTTCAGTAATGAGTGAGATCCATGCATATTAATGTGGTGATCTTGCATCTGATTGTCTAAGATTGTTACCTCTCTGGAGGCCATATCTCTGATCCAATTTCAATCAAACGTGGAATATATGCTTATATCATTAAGACCTTGTACAACTTCGATAATGAGCACGATGCATGCATACTAAAAAGTTGATCTTGCATCTGTTGGTTGGCCTTGTTGCAACTCTGGAAACCATGTTTCTGATCCCATTTTGATCAAACTTGAAATATGTGCTTATGTCATTAACATCCTGGATGGGTTCGATAATGAGCAAGATCCACAAATATTAATGATTTAATCTTGGATCTGATTGGCTAAACTTGTTACCACTCTGGAAGCCATATTAGTGATTTGATTTTGATCAAATTTGAAATATATGCTTATATCATCAAGATCTTGGACTATGTCAGTAATGAGTGAGATTCATGCATATTTATGAGGTGGTCTTGCATGAGATTATTACTACTCTGGAAGCCATAATTTTGGAATATAGGTTTGTATCATTGAGATCGTCAGCAGTTTTGAAAGATCCTCACATAATAATGAGGTGTCCTTGCATCTGATTGGTTGAGCTTTTGAACACTTTAGAGGCCATATTTCTGATCAGATCTTGATCAGATTTGGTATGTAACTTATATCATCAAGATCTCCGGTGAGTTTGATTATGAGTGACATCCCCAGATATTAATGAGGTAATATTTCTGATCAGAATTAATACAGCATGTAAGGTTGTATCATCTAGATCTCAAATGAGTTCAGTTATGATCATGATCCATGCACATTATTGAGTATCCAAGCTGATCAAAATGGTGTGAATTGAACCTGCAACCTTCTGGTCACATGTCCAATGCCTTAAGGGGCCCTGGGTGGCCGAGTGGTCTAAGGCAATCGCCTTTACAGATCACTGAAATATCACCTCTGTCCTTATGGGTTTTAGTCTCAGGCTCGGCCAATGTGGATGTGTGAGAAAGCTTTCCAGTAGCTTCCCGTGGGTCGGTGGTTCTTCCCGGGGTTTTCTTGGGTTCTTCCTCCACCAAATATACTGGACGCCATGTATAGCCTATCATGTGCTGAAAAATGGCGTTAAACCCATAACAACCACCCAACCAACCAATGCCTTAACTACTGAGCCACCACAGCTTCCAAGGGTGGGGATCTTAAAGTGTGCAAATGTGCGTTCATAAGCTGACACTTGTCAGCTACCTGTAAGAGTAATGATACTGAGAAATCTGATTCATTGAGAACTAAAACTTGCCTTTTAAATGTAGAGTGTTGCACATTTCAGAGAGAGTGTGATTCTCAACACAACAAGTTGCATCCATCTACTGTTATATTAAGAATAACTGCAAAAGCTGAATATATGTATATTGCCCATTGCTGCAAAATGTCCACTACTTGGAAACATACATTTTGTTTCATAATGTTATATTTATGGAAATGGACAGGAACAGTACAATCGCATCATTGCAATAGGAGGCAGAGTTCTCTCATTGCAGTTCATTTAGTGTGGTTAGTTTTGGAAACAGGCTTTGCCTATATGACGACTGTTACAGCTCTTGGATGGTGATTTTTGTCATAGGTACAGCAAAAACGCTGTGCTCAATCCAAAATGATACAATTTATAATGCTTACATTCCAAATGATAACAATTTCAGATTTTGACACTCAGTAATGTTTGATTTTTGGGAAAAGTCAACATTTTGCGTGGAAGTTCTTTTTAATAGTAGGTTTCTATCACAATAACCATATATACTCTCTTTTAAGTCGAGTCCAACTGCAAAATGCACAGACCCAGATCTGCCATCACATAATGCATCAGCTTATCTGGGTCTATGCAGTCTGTTAGGAGTAATCAGTAGAACAAACAACATAGACTCGGTGCCCGGGGGCGATTTCCCCCACCCCCCATCCCCCACGCTGCCACTGTATACATCCAAGCCTGCTCAGAAGTCCCTTTCTGAACAATACAGTTGGAATTAGAAATAAATGTTTTTTCAAAGATAAACTTTCAATATTAATGACTATACATTGTACATTGGGATGTGTTACCCTCAGCAGGTTAATTGTGTATTGTACATGTGAATGAGTATATGAATTAGATGAGTGAACTACATGCAGCACTCTTTTCATGTTGAACCTTGCCTACATGTAGTGGGCTGGTCATGGTAATTATCGATGCATGAACTGTGTACTGCTGGATGGTCACTCCAAGGTTACTAAAAGCCTGTGACTTTGATCCATTAATAAATCTGGCTTCTAGGGGAGGACAGTGATAATAGCTTGTCAAACAGAGTTTAAGGTTTATGTGCCCATTTTGTTAATTACACCAAGTATTGTGGCCATATGACTTAAACTGAGCACAGCATAAACTATACATTACAAGTAATTTAAACTAATAGGAGTACCTAGATCACATTATTGTAATTACAGATAGGTATAAATATTAAAAATGAGTCAAATAATTTGTCTTTTGTGAGTGTTGGCAAGCAAAAGATTGAAATTATTTGACGAGTTTCATAAATTTAATTTGAAATGAGCACAAATGTAAGATTCTATTTAGCCCATGACGAAAAATATATATATATTTTTTTTTTACCATACTGCAGAATAGTGTAGTGAAATGACTTTTTGAAATACATTCAGATGCCTTGGTCATTACACCTTTCCATTGCATGATGATATGACATTTGTGATTTCATCATGTGTTATTACATGTGTTACATGTATAAAAATTATGATATGTTTTTTTTTTTACGTAAATAACACAGCAGTCAGCATGATAAATTATGAGGATGTTTACATATTTATAGATGTAAAATAAACAAAAAACAAAATTGTCTGTCTTATAATGTGCACATCATTGTTATTAGAAAAATTGTTTTCTATAATCATTATGTACCTTATATACTCGCATATAAACCTATTCCAACTGCAAACTGCATAGACCCAGATCTGCCGGCGCATAATGCACCGGCAGATCTGGGTCTATGCAGTTTGTAAGGACTAATCAGTAGAACAAACAAACTAGACCCTGATCTGCCGGCGCATTATGCGACAGCAGATCAGGGTCTATGTTGTTTGCATTTGGATCCGGCTTATACGCGAATATATACAGTATGTGCGAAGATGAGGGAGAATATACATTTTAATTGAGGAAGCTATTTCATGAATGTTCATTTCGACAATCAGTTACATTATATTTTATGCATGTAATATATTTGGATTGTAAGCATTTTATTGTAAAGATGCTAGTCAGATTCAACTGGTGCTCAACAAAATTTTCACTCTTGGGTCGGTGCTGATAAAAGTATCCAGGATACCCTTTCAGTTTTCTTTTTGGTCTTTCAAAAAGAGTAGATGTCTGTACTTTTTTCACATTTGATTTTAAAATTTTGGTTGTGTTGTCATCATCCATTTGTGATTGTTGAGTTTAATTTTGATTTTTTTTTTTTATAAAAACTTTCCCTAGAATAGATTTTTGATATAATAGAAATAACCATAATTCTTTGTCAAAATGTAGAACCGTGATGAGAACTATATTTCCCATGGAAGATTATGCTGTTAGGGCAATACTATACATTTATTGCCCTTGTCAGGGTGCAATATGAAGATTTCTTGGCCCAAGGCTAATCATGTTCCACAAGGGTAAAAGCCCAAGTGGAATATGACTTGTCAGGGGTGAACAAATCTTTATATCTTCCTCAAACAAGGGCTATATAGTGTTTAATATACTGAATCAAACAAGACAGGGAAACACAATCGCATAAGGTCATGGTCATGGAAGGCACGATCATGTGATGGAGACACGATGTTTTGTTCATTGACATGTGACATTCTGTGTGCCAATCATTGACACTGTTACTTTTATGAGGTATGATAACATTATTTCTTAAATATGTTCAGGTGTTGGAAGAAACCACCTTCAGACATTTTAATGGATTACACTTTTTTCAATATCTTTGAATTGTTAAAATGAAACTGTACAGTGAAATGTAGGGATTTTATAAGATATATCCCATGTCGTATTTCAGATTTTTAATATTTACTCGTCTAAACATTTTGATATTTAGTCCAAATTTACCAATTTTGGTTTTAGTTTTTACTGTAGCACAAGTCAGAGCAAAATCTTTACCTTAATTTAAGATCAGTGACACGTCTGAGACCATATTATTTTCAGTTTTAAAGAAACATTTCTTGGAGGAACTTACGTATTTCATTTATTTGTAACAGTTGTCAGATATTTTGAAAATGAAATGAAATCAAATTATAAAACACAGTATATAGACTTGTATATTCATACACATTTTCAGTCAAGAAAGTAGATCTTAATTGCAAAGCTATGATCGAGTTATGGAGGGAATACCAAACAATATCTAGGATAGTACATGCACAGTATTGTATAGAACACTAGTATTACAGCCTTTTAGTATAGTAGTTTTGTGTACACTTGTTACTTTAATCAGTGCTTTTTTGTGTGTTTGTGCTCAACATAAATACATTACATATGTGTAGTTCATTTATTTATTCTTGTTGTGATTTTAGCTGTTTAACTTTATAAAAAAAAAAGAACAAAGTCATCTAATTTATATTTGTACTCACAAGTATAAAATAATTTTGTTTAGCAAATTCAGAAATATAGAAATAAGTCAGCGGCATAGGAAGAAATTCTGGGCCTCCATGCAAAACTTAATTCTGGGGCCCCCTCCCAATATAAAAGTTGTTTGATGGGAATTTTGGGCCACCTCTGGGCCTGGTTGCTTGAGTAGTTGCTGTGCCACTGAAATAAGTTGATTGTATTGATTCAACTTGGGTAGTGAAGTATAAAATGAGGTGGTCTTTGTACAATAGCATTTTAGTCTAAAAGTCTGGCAATTCTGGTTCTACTATGAACAGAAAAATTATATCAGATCTGTATTTAATCAGATAGTCACTTAACATGTGTTTTACATAATTTTTTTAAAACTTCTGTACATGTATAGGCTTTTGTCAGTGATATACAACAAAATGTGAATGAAGAAACTGAACTGTATTTTGTGAAATGTAACAGCAATTTCTATCCAAATTCTTGCCTGTAGGCAATTATTGTTTCCAGAATGTGAAAATAAGCAACTTGTCTTGCCTCATTTGTGTAGAATATGGTAGTAGAGTAAAAACTGTGGAAATAATAAAAAGAAAATTGCCATGAAAATGACTTATTTTATGTGCATTCAATTTATTAGACATAAGAAAGTTACATGTGCAGTTTTGTAGGAATCGCTTGATAAGGGTAATTTTTATTATCGTCTGTACTTGCTTATAAGTCGAGTGCAACTGCAAAGAACATAGACTCTGATCTGCCATCACATAATGCACCAGCAGATCAGGGTCTATGTTCTTTGTTATACTGATTACACATAACAAGCTGCATGGACCCAGATCTGTTGGCACATTATGCTATGGCAAATCTGGGTCTGTGCAGTTTGCAGTTGGACTTGACTTACCGACGGTATCAATTTCATTTAGAGTTGATATGCCTTTTCAATGCAACTGTCCAGGAATCAACTGGGATCTTTATTGTTGGAGTTGAATATTTGTGCATAAAAACCACCAGTGCTTTTCACAGATCCTACAAGTGATAATCATTCCAGAATAAACATAGCATTGTTTAATGACACAAAGACCATCTAAATTAATATATCCAACAAAATCCTTGCACAACTTTGTAAACTACATTAAGGTAAGTGTTTTGAAGAAAAGAAAAACCAAGGATGACCTTTATCCCATTCCTCTAATTTATAGTCATGGAGAAGACCTGTTTTATATATTATGAGTGAGCTTTTAAGATGACTATCTCAGGAATGTATGTGTCTGTATGTCTATTATTAAGTAATAATTTAAAGCACACATGTTAGAAATTAATTTGGGCAATAGATTGTGTGATGTGTCAATCACATTTGATATTCTTTGAAAAGAAGTGTTAAAGGTTTCACTGGATCTTTTAATCTATGCAAATGGACATTTTCAAAGTAGGTAACCACCTCTTTTGGTCTATCCAGCATTAAATTCACATCAGACATAACAAAGGGGTTAGGTCTTTGACATTTCAGTATACAGTAGCTATCTTTGTTATAAAAAGATTTAAATATTTCTATTGATATGAAAAAAGTTATAGTTCATATATATGTATATACAATAAATAAACAAGTAACTTTGAGTAAACTTTTTATTTTAAAAGTTTGACAGGTGTATCTTCATTCCAAATCCTATATATAAGACCCAGAGAATATTTTTCATAAGCAGTATACATTTTGAGGATTGTAAACCAATTAGTAAATTACTGAATTACCACTGTTAATACTATAATAGAGGTTTCACCTAATTTTGTAATAACAATACAAGACCAACAACAGGACTCAGATGTATACTTTAAAAATCACTAGACCAGTCCGAGTGGAGGGTATTGTTTCATAAATTTAAAAAAAGTCACTAGAGCAGTCAGATTGGAGTACAGGTAATAAAATGTCATCTGCTTCGGATATTACAGGTAAATAAATGTTGCATAGCATACATATATTAGAAAGCAAGGCAACATTGTGTAGGAGTTAAGTATTAGAATACAGATCAAAAGGTCTGTGGTTTGAAACTTAGGCAGAGGTGAAATAATCCTTTTCAATATTAAAGAGCTTGATAGTGAAATATTTCCTGATTTATTGGACCACTGATGCATTCATGCTTTCTGTTTATAAAATAATGATGTGTATGTACATAATTAACAATTACTATTTCTGGATTCATTAGACCATTACCAAAAAACATGAGAAAAAAGTTAGACTCCTTTAATATGTATTCTAACTAGAAAATTATAGATTCCTTTAATAAGCATTCCAACTAGAAAATTAAGGCGGAAGAATAAACAAAATTTAAACAGAACCATTGTGAAAAGAGGCTAATTTCATAAATCTTTCTATGAGTATAGATTTTATAATGGTAACAATTAAAATTTATATTAATTTTTTATGACATTGAACCATATTTGAAGATCATTCAAAATATTCAACAATTTGGTTTATAAATGTACAACTAGAAGAGACTATCCATATATATAGAAAAAGCATATAAATCTTTACAATATAAAAAGGCCTCTTAACACAATGAGCAGAGGTGAAATGGAAACATTGAGAGAAACTCTCTTAAATACTTCATGCAAAATCTGGACAGGAGATAAGCAAACATGCAAGAGGGATGTTTGACAGAATAGAGTACTTATCATTCCTTGTAGATAAATACCAACCAGTTACAGGAAAATCATATATAGATCTACCTGAATGGGTTTAGAACAAAAAAGCTTGCATTAATATTAAAAACAAATATAACACATGCTTCTTTCGTGCAGTTAAATCGATTAAACACACCGAGTGATCATGAAGATAGGTCAACAAAATACATTTTAGATACATCATTGGTTAGATAGATGTCTCGTAAATATAGAGGCTGTTTCAAAATTTTAATATGAATTTCACATATCTGTAAATGTTTATAAAATATTAAGAGGGGGGGGGGGTGCAGCAGAACTGAAAGAAAGTATTCTAAACATGTTATAATAACTAAATTAGAAAGATCGTATT
This sequence comes from Margaritifera margaritifera, assembly GCA_029931535.1. Lineage (NCBI taxonomy): Eukaryota > Metazoa > Mollusca > Bivalvia > Unionida > Margaritiferidae > Margaritifera > Margaritifera margaritifera. Next base: position 1,249,895 of record JAQPZY010001627.1, read on the forward strand.
GTGGCCTTATTGACTACAAACTTGTAATCATGCTATGCACTTATGTCTATGACATAATCAGTAATCATGCAGAAAGCAAGCATATGAAGCACAAGAAATTGAATAAAAATGATTCAGATGAAGAAGTTAAAGTCATGCAGAAGAATAAGGAAATATCATTTAGCAAAGATTTCATAGCTGACGATTTGGATGTAAAAAGCGGACAAAACATAACAGTTAAAAGGACAATCAAATTTTGTAGATTTAGATTCATGGGACAGTCTGCAGAACAACTTGCAACAAATTTAAGTGCTGAAAAATTAACAGAAACACTGAAACAGTTTACAGATATGATGTCCGAGCTGTGCGAAGCATGGGCTCCGCTGTTTTAGAGTGCAGCAAAGCTGCAGTCTAATTATTTGGGGGAAAGACATTTACCCATACGAGTATATCGATAGCTTTGAAAAGTTCAATGAAACAATCATACCAAGCAAAGAAAAGTTGTATTCCTGATTACACGATTCAAGCATATCAAATAACATTTATCAATATACTCAGGGTGTCGTGGAGCATTACTGTTAAAAGCACTCCGAGACTAATGTTCCTTTATCTGTATCCCTTTTTGTCAATTTTGAGGGTTTTAGTATACTCGTTAGCGAAGCGGTACTTATAAATATGCCCTCACTAGTAACTGGTTTTTTTAATTTTTTTAAAATTTTCATTCAGCCTTCAACAGACCACAAAGAGATGGCAATCTGGCCATAGGATGTCCTTTCTAAACCTTATCGTCAGATGAGGTGTGGGATATTAAAGAAAAAGAACGCACTGATCCTCTAGAGACAGGAGGAATGTACTGCCTCCTCTTCTTCATCACAGGAAGACCACCTCCGCTTACAGGAGGTGTCAATGGCACCTCCCAGATAAGGAAGCCGCCATCTCTCGTAAGGGAGATATCCTTGGCACCTTCCAGTCCACTAACACTTCCTGGTGATAGGAAGTCGTCAGTTCCAATTAGGGAATGATCAGAGCACCTTCCTGGTTTATGGAAGTCGCCAACACCCGGTGCGAGTCCCGGCTCACGTGAAGCACAGTCTTCTCGCCCAGAAACACCTGCGTTTAAATCGAAACCTCGTTCAACGGACTCAAGTTCCCTTAACACATTTCCGACGGGATACGATTCCAGTCGTTCTGTACCTTTTCCGACGGGATACTATTCCGGCTGTATGTTCAATTACAATCCGTCTACAGCATCGTGTACTCGTTTGAAAAGAAGGAAATAAAGGTAGGAGGTACACAAATGCAGTGACAGCATGAGTTTAGAAAACGCCAAAAACTGGTAAAAATTATATTTAAAAATCGAGTTGTAACATGCAAAGATCAAAATGGCGATCAGCACTGAAGAGGTAAGTTATGGCAGTGATGTGCTTGCGGAATTAGTTGAAAATACAGACAATTTTGTGTGGAAAATTGACATTTTTTAGCGGCGGGGATTGTTATCTTTACTTCTTCAAAATGAATTAAGCTGATGATAACTGGTTATTTTAAAATTTGATTTCAAAACATGAGTTTTAACGTGCGGAGACCAATATGACTGACAGCGCTGAAGCAGCAGGTGATGGAAGTGGTGTGGATGCCGATTTTGATGAAAATATAGACAATCTTGTGAGGCAAATTGACGTTTTAGGAAGTGCAGATCGTGATCTTGACTTCGACGAAATGAATAGAGATGATGATAACTGGTTAGTAGAAAATTTTATTTCAAAACTAAATGCTAACATGCGAAGATCGAAATGGCGACAGTTCTGACACGGCAATTGATGGCAGTAATGTGGATGCCGATTTTGATGAAAATAGAGACAATTTTGTGGTGGAAATTGATATTTTAGGCAGTGGGGATCGTGATCTCGTTTACATCGAATGAACAGTGGATGATAACTAGTAAATTTGTATTTTTGACTCGGATATTGACGATGATGATCATTTCTCATAAATTTTACCCATATACCGATGTTGGATGTGTGCATAATATTTTGAAATTTTACTGCATTCCTGCAAATGGACCAAAATAAACCCAACAAAAATCTGATATTTTTACATTTTAATTTATTAGGGAATAAAAATACTGAACCAAAATGAAAAGCTTTGTCGACTTACCTGTAAGTGTCGTTCTGTTTGCTCTCCAATTCTCATGCGAGTAAATTTAATAAGATTGTAATAACCGTTAACATTCTTGATGGATTTTTATTATGTTTCCACCTTCTTAAACGGCGTAAAATTTCCCACATTTCATACACTTACATATAGGAGGTAAAGTGAATATTACAGATAGAAAAACTGCATTGAAAGTAAGTTATATAAAAAAATGTAAACCATGCATTTTAGTTTGCTTAACTTTGAACTAAATTGTTTACATCTGAAACTTTTCAGTGAAAAAATACACGAGTTTAAAGAAAATTGTATGCTTTTTAAAATGGTATATAACTTTGAAAAATTATTTGAAAAACTTGTTCTGTGAAGATAGATTGACCAACGGCACTGCATTTTCTAATTCTGATACACCACTAACTCAACAAATTTCCAGTTCTACACAACCTCATGTCTGATTGAGCTTCAGTATGAAAAGAGTTAATAGAGAAACCTAAATGAGGTCGCCATCGCCTGACCGGTCTTTGGCCGAACACCTGTCAAAGGGCACCGAGTAAAGCGATAAATATCGGTCACCAGGCACAGAGCACCAGATAAGGCGATACACACTGGCCACCAGGTATCTGTCACGGGTTACTGGGTTTCGCCAGGCACAGGTCATCTGACTGGGGACCGAGGTTTTATCACCGGTACAGAGGCATTGATCCTCTTCTCTATATTTCCGTTCGATCCCTATGGAGATTTGACAACGTGCTTTAATAACCCCACTAGGGAAAGGGGATAGGGTCGACAGCACCCTTTTTCCTATGTTCCTGTTATATCCCTTCTTGGTTTGAGAACTCACATCACCCGGTGGTGAGTCTGCAATGTCAACAGTTCTCTCAATGGTTCCATGGATACCTTTCCCATGGCTCCATGGTTTAGTGGACCGACCAGATCGTAGACCCTCCACGTCTCCTCCTGCTTCGTCATGGAAGAAAAAGAAGTGGGCCGCCACTCCTCTCTTGCATCAAGAAGGGATCGTCAATCCCCTTAGCCAAGGAAAGAGAAAGAACGGGATAGTCCTGTTTCCCCCCATGAGCGTGGATATGAATATTAACCACAATTATTAAGTCCCCTTCTCAAAGAATTGATAGTACTGCCTCGCCTCGAAAGCGAAGACAGGACGAGAAACTCTAAATTTTAGCAGATTCAAATGAGTTCCATGAAGACCCGTTTGTGTCCTTCGGGTTAGGTGACGGAAGATCGGTACGTTTGGACGTTTGACAAGGCGTTAAAAGAGGTTTACTGCCTGCTTCCTCTAGGTCTGTGCTCAACACCTTGTGGATCTTCAGACACCATGATCTTCTCCAGCTTGGAGAGACTCTCAGGGGTGTAATCTAAAAAACGGATCTTCTGTTGCGCCCACACTTAGCGATAGTCTATGAGTTATTACAAGATGTCCCGAGGCCAAGAGGTGGAGAGGCAGCAGAAGGGATGGTCTGTCCTCTCTTCTATGCTTTGGCTCCTGGTTTTCACCTCCAGTTACAGGGTCCACTGCCCCGCTTGGCCCCTCCAGCCTTCCGCACACTGGACTCGAGTGCTTCTCAGTTGCGGATATCAGCAGGAACCTGGGCCCTTATCTCTGTTAAGTCTCCAGAGGCTTTTAAAAAAACGGACCTACATATATTCCGCCCCTCTTGATTTCCATAACAGCATGTTATTGTTGTTCTTGTGATAGTTACTAGCAGAATTTGTCGAACGTATCAAGTCACTGCTTTTTTAGCAGTCCCGAAAAAGAACGGAATTACAAGCGACTTCGCCGATTGAATTAAGAAGTGACATCTTAATTTGAATCTGAATAATTGACGGCGTTTAAACTTAACATCTTGATTATTTGATAAGAACTTTTATGTCAGATACTTAGACCTTGGAAATAATTTCCTTTCTTCCAAAATTTATGACATGGGGAGAATGTTAAATTTACGAAAAATGGCGATGTTTCGGGCTTTAAGTTTTTAACCGGCATGTAATTGCAAATGGCCAAACCATACATGTTTGGAATCTAGGTACATAATGAATTAATGTGACCTTAACTTTCATACTCATCATTAATTTTTATCTATCAAAAGAGCTTATAAATCTTTCACCGAGAGGGATCTTCTTTTATGACAATCGATGCCAACGGGGTTATGGCTATTGCTGCATATTGGGTCTTTCTTAATCATTCTTCTTTGGATGATGTCAAGAAAGCCACATTATGACGGTCTCACTTCAGCTTCTCTTCGTTCTGCCTTCAATCAATGTCACACCAGAGCGAAGCATTTAAGCATTACACCCAACGTTGTCAGCCCGACAAGTTGTCAGGCCATCCTCCAGTCTGCAATAGAGCAACATACAGACAGCAAATGGTAAGTTCATTCTGACACCTTATCTTGGGGCCATCAGCCTCCCACAGTTCTGGAAAAATTAGCAATTTAATTATAGCAGGTATTTGTATTACTGCTATAAAAATGTAGTTTTTTAGGTGTAAAACTGACTTTAATTATGCAATACTCACCTGTTATTATTGCCAAACTTTCGTCCTCCGTCTTCGCTCTGATGTGTTTTCAGTCTCGACCCTAGACAAAGAAGGATGATATTCCGTATGACGGAAGTAACAATGGCATCAGACTGTGATGATGTTGTTTTTGTTCGAAGGAAGGGATTCGCCTTGGACTGGGACGAGCTCCCGGAAAAGAGATAGTAATCCAATAAAAGCAGGCAAGTATTACATAATTCAAATTAATTTACCCCCCCCCCCCCCCCCCCCCCCCGCCAACAAAAAAAAAAAAATTTAACTTTTAAATGTCGTGTGAGTACGAAGGTCATGGTCACGTTAATTCATTATGTACCTAGAAACCAAATCTCTCTATGGTTTGGTCATGAGCAATTACATGACGGTTAAAAACTTAAAGCCCCAATATCGCCATTTTTGTAAATGTTACCATTTCTTTCCATCTACTAGTAATTAAACTTTGGAAGAAAGGAAATTATTTCCAAACACAAAGTGTCTGATATGCACGGTTCTATCAAATAATCAAGATATTAGGTTTAAACGCTGCTCAAATATTCAGTTTAGAATTAAGAGATGCCACCTCTTAATTCAATCGCCGAAGTGGCTTTAAATTCCGTTCTTTTTCGGGACTGCTCAGAGAGCAGCCATGTCATGTTCGACAAATTCCGCCAGTGACTAACACAACAACAGCAGCAACAACAATAACATGCTGACAAGGAAATCAAGAGGAACGAAAGAGAGGCTTCTTTAAGTGGGTCTAAGAAGAGACGCATAAAAAGCCGTGCAGTAGATTAAGGTGAGACTCGTGTGAATAATGGTGATCTGTGGTGCCACAATAGGGATCAGCTGGAGCGTTGGATTACTCTGAAGGGCGAACTTGAGCTGAAGACAAACCTAGCTATTGCGGAGTGTCTTATTAATTGGTAAGCACATGACACGGATTTGTTTTAAAAAATAAAAAGATTATGCCAGTTATGGTTTAAATAAATTAATACTAATAAATGCTAGGCATAGTAATGCGACTTTTCAACTACAAAATGAAAATAGGAAATGCTCTTCTTAGAATACGATATATTTATTGTCTAACAGATTTGAGAAGATAACCCTGTTTTCGGGACATAATTTAGCTTGTGACAGTCTGTTTCCGAAGTATAAATCATAATGACTGCTGGTGCAGCTTTTAAGTTCCTTAAAGAATTACATGAGTTTGGAATGAAACAACTTCAGCATTGCTGGGAACTCTTTTGAGCGCTGCTCCTAAGACACTTTTTTAGACAAAAAAATGTTTATTTACGCTAATTCATCATATGCAATACGTAAATTGGAAAATAATTAATTATCCATTGCTTCTTTACAGTGTAATTGAAAAGAGAAATTCTTTGATACTTTTTAATTACAGATATCATGTTTATTTCCAGATGCGAAAGCTGCTGTATGAATGTAAAATACCTTTACCCTATGACGACGAATTCAAATTAAATAATATCATATACATATATATATATATATATATATATATATATATATATATATATATATATATATATATATATATATATATATATGAACAATTTCATTTGATATTCATTATAAGTTCCTTGTGTTATTTATTGTGATTTTGAAGGTATTATCGTGCCACAAAATTGTAATAGTGCTATGAGGCAATTAGAGATATCCTGGATAATGCAAACTTTGAAACACATTCCATCAGGGTTTTGTTTGTACATAAAGTCAATCCATAAATGTTACAGACCAATCGTTTATGGAGGTACTGATTGCATTAAGGTGTTTTACAACTGATTTAGTATTATCGCAAAAATAGTGTACGACGATTTAAAGCTGAAAAATGTAAAACATATAGTTTCACGGAGGATGATAAAATATTTTGACTCAACAAATACATGCCATATCTGTGAAAAAATAATATAATGACCAAAGCTAAAGACGGCAAGGTTAGCGCACATAATGTGCGTGACCATGATCACCTAAGTAGAAAATACAGAGGTCTTGAACATAACAAATGCTATTTGATATTCAGATACCAAAAATATATCCATCCATTCATTCATAACTTGCCCGGTCTGCTATTTTTATCTGTTGTGAAACCCGTATATTTATCAAGTTGTAATTTATTCATTTAATATGCATAAAAGGGCAGAAGGTGGAGCAGAATACAATTACATATTTTTACCAACTCTTTTTAAAATAAGCATTAAAATTGGTTAAAACCGTATCATGTGGCGCATCAAACGAAAAGTTATTAGTTGATAACACTAGAAAGGAACTACTTATGTATTCATGCACCCTTCTTGTGTTCTTTGATAATATTTGTTAACAATGGTTCAACTATAATACTGTCATTTATTTCTTGGTATTTCGTTATTATTTCTATAAATATTTTAATACGCTCTATCAATAACAAATATCGAACAATATTTAAATGGATTTAATATATCAACAGAAAGGTTTTACAACTCATCAACAAAATATTTAAGCAGAATATGTCAACATACTTAAAAATGACATGATGTGTGGTTTACAAATGAACGTACAACAATATGAATTAGTGAGTAACTATTTTAATAGTAACGATAACACATTATATTATGATAACAAATCCAGAAACAAAATAAGAATATCACAGAGAAACAAACCATGACAATTTCAGCTGATGGAAATTAAAAGCTGGCTCTGCAGATAAACAAACAATAGGTTTAAATTTAGTAAGGGCTAAAGTAGCGGCCAAACGTTTTGCTATCGTTGTTCTTTAAAAGAAACTCGAGTACAAATATTTGTTAACCGTACATATGAAAATGACATGGTTCCTACTTTGCAAGACAGATAACAACGCAAATAGTGGCTAGATCCAACAGTTGCTATCAGACAGTCAATACAAATTCCCGAGGAAACAGAGAAGCAAAATGTCAACACAAATGAACCATGTGACCAGCAGGTAAAAGAGGCAGAGGCTATAATAAATTATTGCCACGGAAGAACACGCGAAGAGCGAAGAATACTTACTCGGCAAGAAGGAAGATAATTGGGAAGTATGTAAATGTTGTAACAGTTGCCGAATTGGTGATAGAACATATCAGACGTTGAAATACATGACAGACAGATAGAAATTATCAAGACATATCAGAAAAGAAACAGATCCAAGTAAAAGAAAGATAAATTGAAAGAGCTGTTGGAAAGTGTTGAAAGTTTAAAAAAAGGCAGACAGATGGACATTGAACATATCTCGCGCGTAACTTTAAAGACAACATTGAGAAACTAAATTAAAAACTAAAGAAAAGTTACCATTAGGAGAAAGGCTAGAAGAACAATTCGAAATGAAAGATCTAACAATTGTCACAATTATTGCAGCAATAGAGATGATTGTAGCAACTTTTCCTTTATCCATAGCAAATTTGGTAAATGGTTTAACAAGAAATATTGTAGGAAAAAAGGGTGGTCGGAAATAGGTATGGAAGAGGTAGCACGGAGTCATTGGTGGACAAATTCAGACAAGGAATGAAAATATTCCCAAATATTTGTTCAAGATATACACAACGACATTAGCAGCATTGTCCTGTGTCACTAACAGTGCAAAAAGCTGGTTTTTGAAAACAGTGGATGAGTTGTTTCTTTTTTGGCTGAACATTTCTTATGGATTGCTGTAGCGTTCACTGGCTTGCTGTATGCAGTTTTCATCAGATGTGTATAACCTGTTTGATGTACCTTTACTGCTAATAATGTCGAAAACTTGAGGAAAGTAAAGTAGAAATGTAAAACTTTTTAAGCTTGAGTTGAAGTGCAAGTACGAACTTCGGCATGTGCATTTTATAATTTTTCAAACTAAAATTGAAAACGTAAATTTTTTGGTATCATTATGTTATTAAGCAACTAGCACCAGTGGTTGTCAACAGGGAAAGAACAGCAAATAATAGGGATTACCCGGTCGAATAGTAGTAACCATGTGCTTTCTAATGGTGAATGGGTACAATGGCTGCGGCCAGCACTTCAGTCCGTTGCATGCCATGACATGTTAACCGAAGGTGGCGGCCAATCACATCTTGTCCATGCGCTTTTAAATTTACTGAGCGATACTGTGTGGTAATTCCTCCAAAGTGTTTGTTTGTGATCTATTGAAGTATATGGCAGAAATTTTAACAAAACCTTACAAAATTCTGGAAAAATTATACAGCAGTGTGACCAATAATAAATTAAATATCGAATCGTCGCATAATTGTCTCGACATTCAAAATTAATAGAAAATTGAATTTGATAGCTGGTCAATGGTCACTAAACTGGCTTTGAATGCAGCGTCAGAAAGGATAAAAAATAATAAAATTAACCTATTTGAAAAAGCAAATTAAACAAGTACCTGCATCCATCAGCATGATTAGAAATGATTGTTTGTTCGTGAAATGATTTTTGTTTTGTCTATTGCGTTGTCTATCTTTTGACGAATTCTTAGAGACTGCTTATCAGTTGCTTGAATCATAGTCTTTAGAACGTCAGTATGTATAGCCGTGTTCAATACTAGTTCTATCTTATAACGTTTCAACTTCTTGTTGTAGCCAACAATGGTACTCTATCACCCTATCACTGGGTAATGAAAATATACCATAACCACCAACAGCACATTCTTGCCTAACTTTTTGAATCTGAAATATATTGCGGAAATCTTACCGTAATGTTTTCATCTGAGTCATAGTCTCGACCGCGTAAAATTAATTTTTCAAAAATATTTTAGCTGTGTCTTGAACAGTTAAAACAGACGGTGTAATATATGTCATATTTTTTTTAACTTAAGCACATAAAATACATAGCACATAAGACCTGATACTTTGATTCAATCTCGCTATTCCCTTATCTGTCAGTTCGTTACTATCTTGCAGAAAGAAATCAGTTCATGACTTGTTTTCATGACTTGTTACCAGTTAGTTAATTTCATCAGCCGACAATTTTCACCAGCATTCAGCTGTATCTGCTCCATAGTTATAGTGACGTTTTTAAGCCTAGAGCACATCAGCAGGTGTAGGTTTTCCAAAACCCCGAAGTGTTGTTTTATGTTCTTCAGGTCCATTAACAATCAAGTTTTTATTTTTCCATTAATGTATCTCCAGCCATAATTTAATGGAATGTCAACGTTTTATAGACTATTTTGATTTGTTTTTGTTGTTGTTGGATGGATTAAAGCTTGTTTATCAGGCAATAGTATTGCACATACAGATAACAGTTGTCGTATTTTAAAGTAAACATGAAACATAATCCGGTTTTTCTAACTCAGGTACTCTTTGATCTGTTAAATGTCAATAAGATATTCCGCATCCAGCTGTTGTCATCCATGCTGCCCAGTTAAGTGGATTCTTCCAGAATCTCAAATCATACTGCGCGCGTTATTGTTAACATAGTCATCACTGTCAAATTGTAACTTGTAGTTATCTAAAATGTTTAGCGGTTTGCCTGTGAAATAATTTGTTTCTGGGTAGTAAATTTTAATCTCTGTAAATATTTGTGCAGGTCTTCAGTCGCTTGGAGCGTTAAATTGAGTTGCAAGACAAGGATAAGGTGCACTACTTGTTAATTTTTAAAATCTTAAGTCCATTATTTAATTTGTCATAAATTGTCACACTTCAACTGTGTCATAAACTCTAACACATGTACTCGCTGGTTTTTCGTTTGCTTGTTTATTTTTCTCTTCTAATCGTTGGAGTTATTCCTCTTCTTTACCTCTATGTTGCATATATTTATTCTTGTGATTCTCAGTTTTCTTTTTTGTGTTGTCTTATTTTTCTTTTCATATTTATATGGACTTTTTTGTAATGTTTGTCAAATGATATATATTGTATCTTCCTAACACACCAAACATCTAGACATTCTTCATCAATGATTTCCGATATGTAATAATAAGGCGTTTACACGTTGGATCTATGCCAATATGCACACTGCTGGCATTTTTTGTACTTTGTTCCATATCTTTCCGTGTATTCTATTTTCTCCTCTTTTTTTTACAACGGTAACATTTTACTGTTTCCAACTTTTTGTTAGCCTAAATTTTACAATAGCAGAAGTAGCAAAAAAATAGGTAGTAGTAAGTAGGTTGGCCATTACCAGTCACTTTCTACAGACATAATTTCATATTTTCGAGGATATAGCCCCATTAGCAGAGAGTGGGTCGGTAAAAGTATTCAATAGCAGAAAGTGGGTGGGTGGTCATTATCAGCCATCTTACCACTTGGAAGGAAAGATGATTAAAGTTTATATGAAACTATGACAAATCCATCGCGGAAAATTTGCGTTACGTAAGGAAAAATAACTTTATCCTTTTTTGAAATTTTCGCTGTATCAGTTATTCTAAATACACTAGTTTCTGAAATTTTCTCACAGTATAGGTTTTGCTTTAGACTGCAGCTTAGCATTTACACTGCTAAGTAGAATTGGTATTAATAAGCATCGATGTAGTAATTCAATATAGAGCTTCACTACTTAAGTATATAGAACATGAGAGTCACTCTGACAATTTAGTCTATAGTGTGCTGTTGTGTCGATATTATGTTTCTCCCAATTATATTTTCAAGAGGATACAGGTTAAATAAACTATGCACTGTTAGAGCGATCATTTTTTCTTTTTCTGTATAGTTTGAAATAGTTTTAACAACCATGTCATTCCCGTTCCACGGGAAATAACTCCTGAGAACAACTATTACGCCTCTCGAAGAGTTATTTAGATTTTAATCTCCCTCATCAATTAGAATAACGGCACATATTTCTGGTATAGAGAAGTTAGCTTTAGTTAAAACTGCATTGTATCTATATAAAAAGAAAAGAATGGACACCCCCACCCTCCACCCTCGTTTGAAACTAAGTAGGCAAGCATGTTCTTTGTGGTTAATAACTATGTAAAACGATTGTCTTACACCAAAATTCACCCAGATCGTCCACTTATTGATTATACCCACTGGTTTTAAAAATGAAAGTTGCTTATTGTAAGTTTATTATATTTTGTGATCAGAAGATTGTTTTAACTTTTAGGTTGCGTCTGATACACTTTTTTTTTATATAGGTAAAACAGATTTTAGCTTGGGCATATTTCATCCGATGAAGACAACGGAACAGTGACGGGATGTGCTGTACACTGATTTTGCCAACCTTGAAGTGACTTATCTGTACGCTTAGTACGGTTGCATTTGTCATGTTGACCTTTTCACCGATATGTTTATTTGTTTACGAGTTCGTGACAAACAAGGTACTGAAATCACACTAGCTTTTAAAAATGCTATCTCGTCTGCCTGGCATTTATAAGAACCCCCTGGATTTCACCTCACCCCGGTGTTCATTTATTTTTATTATTATTTTATTAGGACAGACCGAAAATGCTTACATGTCTTTATCTGAACAGAGTTCAGCTTTAATGTACCTACCACATGTTACCATCACGAAACAATCAAAACTGTGAAGGAATGCATCTTAAAGTACTTTTAGCTTAAATGTTTCTACGTCAGCAGGAACGACAATAGTGAACAAATGTACTAATGATGATTGTATAATAAATAATCATCATTATAAAAACGAAAGAGAAAGAATACAAACTTTAATTCCATCCTTCGTAATATCGATAGAGTTAGCTAATGCTGAAGTCGGTCGGAGAACTTGATAAATTGAAAAACCATTCGATTAATTTTTGCAAAACGGCGTCTGCCCTCTATCGACTGGGAAAAGTTTATGTAGTGTAGCTGCTCCGGAAGGAGGAAGAGAAGGAAGTAGCCTGGGGAGAGGGTATTAGAAGCACATTTTCTAATCTGAACTTGATTTTTATTGTTCACCATATCAGGTTATGGCATATGACTGATTCACACTTTAGGCAAAAGGACTTTAGCTTGAAAATTATTATTAATAAAATATTCTTTTATGTATTAATACTAGATCTTTGATCTGATTAAACAGGTAGGTGACCCTCTTTCTGAACAACATATCCTTGACATAGGGAGACATTCAATATGCTTATTCAATGTGTCACCTGTCTTTTTTTTTGGAGGATAAAAGAAGAAGAAGCTTACAGGGAACATATAGTGTATCCTGTCATTGGCGACGAAAACTCCGTGAAGCAGGACGCGTGTGCACAGCACAATCAAGATTGCCTCGAAGGAACATATGCGAAGCATAATTACAACAAAGGATACAAACTGAACAAAAATAATGTAACTCTTGGCTGTTCGCATTTGTCCTATACAAATGGGAAGTTAAATTACAATCGACGGACAGCACGAAAACGATATCTATCTCAGCAATCCAATTGACAACAGAAATGGTAATCTATCGATATCGTTGCAAAGATTACATTTTGTTGTTGTCTATGATAATATATCCGATGAACTAAAATACAATATATTCACTTTTGCCAACGAAAAAGACTTTTAATAATCTGAAAGTTTTTACAATCATCAGATGCACATAAAAAAGCATTTTGTGTGTAGTTTTGTTTTAACATGTTCGTGGAAATATCTGTATTTAATGGTCCTACGACATAAAGACCTAAATGTGGAATCATCAAATTATTCCAGCAGGTGGAAATACTCTTTCGATCTATCTAAATCAAGCTGCTTCCAAAATGAGCAATCTCTGGCAACGTTCGCATCTGGTATTCCTTTGTTCAATTTTGTTTGGTGATTTTTGCAGTACCACAATTATAACAGTTTGCCATCTCCATTTACTGTTGTAGTAAGATTTCAGTAGCACGATAGTAGGAGCTACACTAGCATAGGGAAGCAATTGAGAGTGCTGAAATTTGAATATCTGGAACTTTCTCGACGCCAAAAAGAGTGTACTATTTTAATTATGCAGAACTGATAATTATTTCACTACTATCAAAGTCCTAGCTATTCCTCTCCATTGTTATTGATGTTTCAAACGCAGAGCAAATATCACTCAGTAAACTATTGACGTCTTGAAATAAATCATATAGAATTTATATGCTTATTAAAGCCTTCTGAAGACAAAAGTTATATGTGGTAATTATGAGACACGTTCTCGTTGTTTTCTGAGAAACTTTATAGTTATCATGAGAAACTTTCTTGTCTTACTTACCATGTTTTATCTATATACTTGGCTGTCTCTCTATATTTTTGTATGCCCATTTAACATTTTATGTTGTAACACCTGAAACTGGTACAAAATAGGGATACATTTTAGTTTCTTTAATTACAAAAGATGAATTGTAGGCAAAAATGTAATCTCTCAAGTGTGATCCTGTAGTACTTGTTATAAACTGTATTATTTAACATTTAATGTGCCGTATAGATTGTTACTTTATGTCACACACACACACACACACACACACACACACACACACATGTCTTGATAAAGTGTAAATCTGTATTATTGCGTGTAAACTCTGATTTTATGAAACTGATTTTTATTGAATAATAATATTTAAACAGCATAGATATATATAAAAAAAACATGCTTATCTTTATTTCCGAATAGAGATGCCAACTATTTTTAAGAATATGATGCACGGAACACACTTCCTTGAAATTTATTGTATCAATAAAGAACCTAATTCCTTGAACCAATATGCCTTATTATTTCGAATAAAAAGTTATTTGTCTTTCTTTCTTTCTATCTATTTTTTTTCTTTCACAATAATAATCCCATCTCTTCCATGAGAGAGGGGTTCACTCATTTGATATGTTCAAATTTTCGGGTATTTCCGGTCAGTTTACTTTACTTTGTATGTGAAATATTGTTTTCGTTATTTCATCCCATGGTGGATCTACTATTTTGGTGTAGCCTCCTTTGCACCAGTTAAAAGCAAAAGACAGAGCTCAAAACTTAAATATTCCTGAGATACATGTAGAGTAATGGATTGACTAGTTTTTAAGAAAGAGGGTCTGCAAAGAGCGGTCGTATGTTATATGGTACATGAGATGGACCAGTTTTAGTGATAGGCATGTATTATTTCAATACACCATTTGAAAATTTCAAACATAGCAAGCAATACACTATCTAAAAGTTTTAAACAGAACTAGAAATACACTGTCTAAAAGTTTTAATAAAAACTAGTAATTTATTTATGGTACATAAATCCGTCGCTTCACCCTCTTTTGCAATAAAATGAATTGTTCATCACAATGCTTTGAGCAAAAGTCACTAAAGCGTGCATATATAGGCTACAGTGGTCTTCTTTTTATGGTTGTACTCACCAAGATGGATCTACACACGAAGTTGTATGATCCCTCAGCGAAAATGTGCAGGCAAAACTGGCCAAAAGGCAAAACTTAGCCAGTGTATCATCGACCTACAGAAGGACGGACGCAAGGACAAGGGTGCTGTTATATGCCCCTTCCACATATTTTGCAAGGCAGAACAACAGATGAAGATGACAATAACCTGTCCTTCTAATACCCTCTCCCCAATACCCTCTCCCCAGGCTACCTTCCCCCTCCCCCTCCTTCCGCAGCAGCTACACTACATAAACTTTTCCCAGTCGATAGAGGGCAGACGCCGTTTTGTAAAAATCAATCGGATGGTTTTTCAATTTATCAAGTTCTTCGACCGACTTCAACATTAGCTAACTCTATCGATGTCACGACGGATGGAATTAAAGTTTGTATTCTTTCTCATTCGTTTTTCTAATGATGATACATTATTCCCTACTATAAGTGGTGTTAATTACACAATGATCCACAAGCTCTCTGGTCAGGCACAGTTTAACATTAAACAATCCAAAGATGTCCATATCCAATCATTACTTCCCAGTATATAACTTTTAAATATATAACACAGTATTAAAAGTTGAAAGGCAGAAATTTTCTCTCCCGACCCCCGATAAACTGCCAGTAGACAGATGTTTCTCACTTCTATACTGCTACAGTGTAAGGTGTGTGGATTCTGGATAGTTTGCCCTCGTCACAGCAGGATACTAATTAGATATTAATTAGAACAACTCCACTACCCCAAAGGATCAGTACCCCTCCCCCTATTGCTAGGAGTAGGTGGCATAAGCAAAACAATTTAATATCTCTATCATATCTTATACCATATTAAATAAATTACTTACAAAAGAAATACTCCAGTCTTTTTTACATTTGAGACACTTATTGATTACTTTGTCACATTATTATGATAGTGTTGGTTTTCAATGTTCTCGCAATTTCATTACCCATTTTAGGTAAATATTATTATTTTCGCAGCATATGAGTCATGTAGTACAAGAAATTTGTATATTAAAAAATTTAATCTCAACATAAGACTTTAATAAATCACGAGAAAGGTAAATATTGAAGCCTGGTTTAACTGTTCTGAATGCATTTTATCAGATTTGACAATTCGTGTCCAAAAAAAGCAAACCTGTTACAATTTTAAGTTCTCATTAAAAACTTGGAACTTGATGATATTGATTTCTAGTGCTTTCAAGTTTATATATGATTTTTGTAAGTAGAAATATTATTTGTAAATGTACTACTTTTTCAAGTTGTGATTCTTTCTAATATTTAAAAAAAATACTGTCTTAGTGTTGATTATTCTAATTAAATATGGTATTGGAATATATGTGCAATAAGGTTTTTCTTTTTTTCCTCTGCCTCACATTTCATAAACGTCTCTGTAAACAAATGGAGAAAAAGAGTAGTTTTAAAAGTTTCGTTTTAGGACGAGGCTTCTTATCGCTATTCCTCTTGAGTTGCTCAAATATTTGTTGACCTAATTTGTATTGAAGTAAGTAGTAGTGAAATATATATGGAAATATTGATAGTTAAAGAAATAAAAACTACGTAGTATCCCGTAAAGAGAATGAAAACTTCTATAACGAATCAATCGATTTAAAAACTAGTTGAAAAAATAATCACAACCCTATACATCTTCCAAGTGGAACTGAATTGTGACGCGTGAATACGCATAATATATACAGAATTGTTACTTAAAGACTTGAAGATTCATTTAAGAGAAATTTAAATGAGCACGTAATTTACGGCGTTAGCAATCAAGATTTGCATGAGTTTTTAAGCGACATTGAGACGTATTTTAAACAAGATCAGCGTTAAAATAATCAGGAAATTTGGTTCTGTAAGGTACACCTAGGCTTAACGAATAGGCTAATGAAATAGCCTACTTATGAAGGAGAGAAAAAATTAGTACATGCATTATTTTTTTTACCATACAGCAAGACCTTGGAACATAATGAACAGAGGGGACGTGCTAATAACAAATTTGGACAGGAAGTAAGTGGGGGGAAAAGATGGATATTTGACAGGATTGAATGTTTGGCATTACACATCGATAAATACGAGCCACTCAGAAGAAACACGTCTATAAATTTGCCTGAATGGGTTAGGAACAAATTGTTTTTTTTAAATGTATGAACGTAGAACATAAGGACAGTAGGTTTTCCTTTATGCTGTAAAATCTGTGTTAAATTCACCATGTAATTATGTAGATAGACCATTCAAATACAGTTTAGATCGATTCAGTCATTGGTTTGATATATGTGTGGTGGAAATAGATGATATACGGAAAAGTGGAAATGAATTTAATATATCTATAAATATTTATGAAATATGGAAAGAGGGACACATATAATATGTATGGTATATATATAATATGATAAATTGTCTTTTGGTGTTATCAACAAGCCAAAAGGACATCCATCCACAAGCCGGAACTTTTTATTTTCAGCAATTTGCAGAGTTTCTTTAATGTTTTCAGACGTATGAATTATTTCAAATTTATGTTACCTTTTGCTATTCCTGTGATTGAACCTAAAACAGCTACTTCATATACTCAGTTACCATGTGCTGTTTTAAATAGAACGTTGTTCTCCATAAATGATATTTCTCGTTGTAAAAAGACCGTCCTTTAGGTTTCAATATAAATGTAGCCGTAGACTAATTTATACATTTATCCACATCAAATACGTAATTAATTCCTTCTTTATACTTCATTGTTTTCATCGTTTTGCTATGAGTACTGATGCTACTTACCGCATATACCCGCGAATATTCCGATACCAACTGCAAACTGCATAGACCCAGATCTACCGTCGCATAATGCGCCGGCAGATCTGGGTCAATGCAGTTTGTAAGGACTAATCAGTAAAACAAACACATAGACCCTGATCTGCCGGCGCATTATGCGACGGCAGATCAGGGTCTATATTGTTTGCATTTGGACTCGGTTTATACGCGAGTATATATGGTATTGTCTCGATGGTATATTTGTTTCATTTTACAATCAAGAAATTAGTATGTGATCCAGGGACTCGAGAATATTTTTGTCTCATAAACAATATGATTGGTCCAGAGAGTTTGCAGTGGTAGAGTAAATGAGAATGCTGGAATTATAATTTATTTATTTATGTATTCATTTATTTATTGCTTGGGCTTGACAAGATTTTAATACTTTTTTCAATGCTCTGGCATTCTCCATTACTAAACTGATGTAAAGATTTGAGTTTTTCAAATACATTTTCACTGTGTGTTTAATATTTTTCATTTAAAAGGTTCGTTTGCATGCGTTCAGTGTGTTTTAAACGATAAGATAAACAATGTCCCCAAATATTGAACAATGACCAAAGTGAATTAAGATGAAACAATATGAATAAGTAGTTAATGATTTCTTACGTTCAACGATGCTTGAATCTTTTCAAATGAAAAAAAAATTGAGAGAAATTTGGCTAAATAATGAGTTTTCTTTATTCCATTATATAATGTCGTCTGTAAGTTTGTCTTAAATGACACAATAAAGCTTGTAATGCACGCATTTTCTTTTGTGTTGTTCCAGTTAGTACAACCCTGTTGTTTTTTTTTTTTAGTCTTAGTTTTTCTTAAAGAATTTATGCACATATCATTTTTGGTACGCCAAGTTGAAAAGTTTGACATAATTAGTTTACTCTTAATTTCATTAATATTTGTGTTTACAGCTTAAGCAGCTGTGTCATTCGCATAAATACACATATCAGTATCGTCAGATACCAAAAGGGAGGTCATTCTAAACAGCCCAAATAATAGTGGTTTTACAATTGACCATTGAGGAACTCCTGTGAAACCTGAAATGGATTACTTAAAACGCCATAAGAGCAAATTGTTTGAGATCTGTTGTTTCAATATGAACTAAAAACAAAAGAAGATATTGTTTACATCTAAATATCCATACATTCCTAATGTCAATAGTAGAATATAGTGATTGAGCAGATTAAATGCTTTTCTAAAATCTTACAGCAATGCAACAAAAAGATTCCCTTTATTTACTTTCTGATACCAAGAATTAGTAATGTTTGTTAATGGCGTTTTACTGGAGTTGAATTTTTTAAAAACCCGATTGATTTTTAGATAACAAATTATGTGTTGATAAATAGGAAAAACAAAATCGGTATAGACCTGTGATTCGATTAGTTTTGACAGTATGGGAAGAACATAAATTAGCCTCTGATTTGATATATCGTCTCTTGCCCCTTTTTTAAAGAGAGTACTGGCTTTAGATGATTTCCATTGGCGTGAAAAAGAACCAGGTAATGCTTTGATGGATATGGTCGGCATCAATTTATACAAATTGCGCACTGATTCCATCTAATCCAGTTACATTTTTTAAGATCAATGGATTTCAGAAATTGGAGACCATCTGAATTTTAATGGTGTAAATGTCAAATTTGGTCTCTTATCATACTTTTCTAGTTACAAAATCTCTTCGAGTTTCTTTGTTATAGCATTATTAGGATTATTAGTGTATTTTGAAGCAGCACTGATAAATGATTCATGTAAACATGTCCTGTTTCTTTGCTATCTGTAATTTCTGATCCATATTTCATTTCAAAAGGTATGGTTTGGTATTGTTGAATTCTCTACAATACGTGGGAAATATTTCCAAAACTTATTTATAAACAGAATCATTGAAAGAGTTGTTAGTTGTTGCAGTATATGTAGGTACAGTTTCTGTTTCCACAAATATAGTATACTTAGGAATATATATATATATATATATATATATATATATATATATATATATATATATATATATATATATATATATATATATATATAGTATATTGTTTAATTTCATGATATATGGAGCTGTTGTAGCCAATTTAGTAGAGCGTCGGCCTCATAATCCATGGGTCAGTGGGTAGATATTGTTTAATTTTATCTCAGTTAGTAGAGCGTCTGCAATGGCAAAGGCACTTAGCGTCCTCGGCATGATATATAGCCAATAATGTGTTAAAATTGTCGTTACCACCACTACCACCCCTAAACAAAATAATTTTATGATAGGTAGTGACAAAGAAAATATAAGTGAAAACATCTCCTTTTAAGTTAGCATTGATTTTCAATGCTAAAGTATCAAAATGGATAAAAGACAAATTATTGAATTAATATTTGTTGCAATGCATTTTTCAATGTTCGTAAAGTAAATAAATGTAAATGTTATTAATGTATCATGTATACAAATAGGGAACGAGTGATATTCGGTGGACTATGTAGGGAGTTAACGATTCCCCCTGTATGTTAATCTCAGGATATATTAATGCGAAACAAACAAACAAACAACAAATAGCACAACAACAAAAACAACAACAAAAAAAAAAAAAAAAAAAAGAGAAAGAAGCAATGTTATTTAAGAATAGCATGAACAGCAATTGTAACATCGATGCCAGTAATAGGATGGTTGAGAACAAAATATAAATCTGACAACTTTATGTGGACGACAATACAATTGTGATATGTACATTGCGCGTATTATGAGCATTTTCCCAAAACAGGTCACATGACACTATCATTTTGACGTAAAATTTACATGGAACTACATTATATCGTAATATCTTCCGTTAGCAAGAATTAATGTTAAGTACAATTTAAAGTTAATCGTTGAAAGTTTATACATAAATATCATATAATCGATTGAATACTTTGTTAAGTTCATACTCTTAAGACAATTTATTTTCAGAAAAATGGTTGTGATTTGTCAAAAAGCAACTAATGACTGCTAACTAAACCGCGCATGAAAGTAGTTCCCCATCTGTAAATAAGGTTATCAATGGAGATTATCATCGGACAGTGGTGCAAATTCATGCATATATTGGAAAAAAAAACAGTGACAGAAATCCAGCTTAAGTAACATGGGTCCCCAAAGACGGTTTTGTTTTATTTTACGTTGAGAAAAGAAGATTTTCTGATCGAGAAAAAGGGGATTTACATTTGGCTAAAACAATCATGTAAAGTCAAATCTGGGACAGCAGTTTCACAGTTGTGAAACTGGACCGTTAATATTCCACAGTTCTGGTTTCAGAATCCGATAAAGCAAGGATAAATGAAAGTTTATGTCTGACACTTTATAAAATTCAGTATGTCGGACCCAAATAGGTAAGATATATATGGGAAACTGATAGATCTTTTCCCCTGCATGTGCGTGTTGATGTGAATGGGGTGGGGGTGAGAGCTTGACGGCATAATAGAGTGTTTGCAGGGTTCAGAAAATGGTCATTTATATTAAAGTTAAAAATAATATATTATACAATTATTCCTTATTCTAAATAAAAGGAATTTGTCGTTGTTTTCAAATGGCATGGCGAATTGTAACCGGTGCTGCATCAAATCATGTATTTATATAAACGTGCTGATAAATGGATCCAGAGAGCTCTTTCTTTTAAGGGCTTCAGTAATTTTGTACATTTTTGTCCCCTAAGTTAACTTGGACACTATACATTCCATTAAACCTTGGAAGTGCAAAGCTTTTGTAATGTAAATTTTTGGCACATGAGAAGAGTGGCCAGAAGTTGGAATAGCAAATGGAGAACTTTGTCACGATAATTGGTCATTTGTGCGGTCCATTGAAAACCACCCCAAACCCTCGAAACACCCCAAACCACTCCAAACCACCCCAAGCCCTTGAAACACCCCAAAGCACCCCAAAACCTCTAGTAACATAAATAGCTAAATAAAATATCAAATACGACTTTTTATTTATATAATTTACTAGAATTATGATAAAAAAAGCTCAAAGCACTTTACAACAAATTTACATAGAAGTACATATATATATATATATATATATATATATATATATATATATATATATATATATATATATATATAAACACAGAAAGAAGCTTCAAAACAATATAATTGATACATAGAGCTCTCTAATTCAATTGGAGAGCTCTCTAAACAAAAGAGAACAAAGTGACCGTTGGACTATTACGAACAAACAAGTGAATGTTTTTTTTTTTTTAGTGTATGTACAATACAGGAAAATAGCCTGTAGACATTCTAAAAAAATACCCTGGTATTGTTTTTCAAAGCATTTAATTCT
This sequence comes from Margaritifera margaritifera, assembly GCA_029931535.1. Classification (NCBI taxonomy): domain Eukaryota; kingdom Metazoa; phylum Mollusca; class Bivalvia; order Unionida; family Margaritiferidae; genus Margaritifera; species Margaritifera margaritifera. The sequence goes on from JAQPZY010001627.1 coordinate 1,271,841, forward strand.
TTTCATAAGTATCTACTGTAGTCACTTGACATTATATCCGTAAATATCAAAAGTAGTATCAGGGTTGAGCAAATTTTTTTTTTAACCACTAGTCCAGGACAAGTGGTTTCAGAAAATTCACTAGTCCCACCTTACTCTTCACTAGTCCCACCTTTCTTTTCACTGGTACCAAAATGGTAATCACTTGCCGAGATTTGATGAGATGTATGTACTTAATCCATAGAAAAAACAAACGAAATAATATACAACATAATTATTTCTTAAAAGAATTTAATTTTTCAAAAACATTGGTTGTTATACATTTGGCTTCTTCAGATTCATGTATATATGTTTTAGCTGATGGATTTGAAAAAATGTCCATGTATATGTCTGCCACCTGCACCAGCACTAAGCCAGCAGTTGATAGCTGTGTCTGGGTTGAAGTCCTCAAGCTCTGGTCCATTTGCAGAAATGTTCATTAGCATTTGCAAACTCGTTTGGTTTTAAGGAATTCCTTAAAGAAGTTTTGATTAAGTTCATTGAACTAAATCCTCGTTCACACTCAGCAGTGGATGGGCTTATAACAAATATGATTTCTAATAGTTTGCATAATTGACTGAGACTAGGTGGAGTATTCACTAAGAGTGTTCCAAGAATTCTCTGTCTTTTAGTAGTGTCATATTTGACATTTTTTGCCATCACAGATTGTTGCTCACGTCTCTTTGGAGAAATAGCTACCGCACACTCAGTATCAGTCTTATGTTTTATCCCTCCACTTTCAAACAAATTTTCCTTCTCTGAATCGCCGTTATTACCTTCCTTGCGAAAATAATTTAGCAAACTCATTTTATCCATAGAGTAACTATCAGCTTGCTTGACAACTACTTCTAAAGTGATCATAACATACATTTTCTCTTTTAAATACGAACAGAGACAGCTCAATAATTAGCGTAATTGTTTCTCTTCAAACGCAATATCGCACGTGGAATTTAATCATCTGTATAATCAATTCAAAATTAAAGAATCATTACTGTCATTTAATCAGTTCATAAAAGAAACCAACACTGATGTCGGTAAAGTACCTTTCATTAATTTAATTACACTGACTCGCTGGATTAAAATCATAGTGAGCCGCTCGTGATAATCTGGCTTGAGTAAACTCAATGCAACAAAGCCGCTTAAAACACTACTAATTGATCATACTGGCTTTCTTTTGTTTGACGTGTTTTGATTTGCCGATAATTTGGTCGCTTACCCCAATATGCAGTCAAGTGGTAACAGGATGTAAATGTATACACGAAGAGGGGTAGAATCAAGTATTCAGTATGCCCAGAGGGCATGATTGGCCAGATAAAGGTAGATATAGTGATTAAAGCACAAAAATAAGGACTAGCCCGACTTTTTTAAAAAGCACTTGTCCCAGACTAGCAACTTGGAAAATTGTACTTGCCCGACTTCAAAAATGACTAGAGCTTGCTGTTACAATAAAACTTGCCACTCTCTGTTTTGCTGTGCATTAGTATAAAGCCATAGTTATCATAAAATATTCAATTTGTGCTAGGGGTGAAATGATTCATCAATATATCGATGCATCGATACTTTTGCCATATCGATACACATATCGATACAAGAGGTGAAGAATCAATATAAAACAATACTTACCCTATATAAGTTACTTTAATCTTCAGCAGTCATGAATAATTATTAGTTGTTTGCCTTTTTGTTCTTTAAACTGAGAATCAATAATGTGTCATATCGTAGGCTGTGAATCGTATCATCCCGAATTTGTGCAGGGATTATTTCACTTTTTCTTTACTACGCCTTTTTGAAAATGACCTGTTTGCTATGAATCCCTCTTTACCCATGATGAAACCGAATTGTCTGCTCCCAAACTTGGTTGAGGGAGGAAGTTTCCAGGTCCAGGTAGAGGTTACATTATACTGTTTACAGAAGCCCCAAGGATTTTTTACACCTATTGCTGAGGTCAATGCCTGTGTCTGTGTTTCAGTTAAAACAATTATTTATCAAGTCTGAGTACGATTTTTTTTAATGGTTTAGCCAAAATACCCATTGTTTGATTTAGACATTTTATAGCCGGTCAAAAATTCAGTCACATCATATATGTCTGGCATATACTAGTATGACACATTTTGGAGACCTGCAAACAACGTATCCAAATTAAATTAAATTAAATTAGGCTGGCAACATGTCCATATGCTTTTGATTGTGAACAAATCACTTTCCCGTATGAATTTTTGAGATAGTACATGCATTTAACTGAACAGGCAATTGAGATATTAAACTCAGTTATCAGTGTCAACAAAGTGATTATTCATTAACATCAAAGTAATGGGAGCTTCTGGATGATAAGATTCACCCATATAGAGTATTCTATTACCTTTATTCAGAATGGGTCAGTCGGAAAGTGTCAAGTGGGAAAAAGTTGCAAATACTAATTTCACAAAAGTCATAGGGTTTCATAAGAACATTTTTCAGATGTTGTGTCAATATCATATTATATAGATATAATAAATTAATATTGCGATATTTATATCGCCAGTTTCATACCATGATATGTACCGATATTATATATTATTTGTGCACACCACTAGTAGTCATGGGTAACAGGGACACCTGTGTTGGCTTAGTCAGCATAATAATGAAGTAAAGAATGACAACATGTACAATTTTATGAAGAAACCAGATAAATTATTAGGATAAGTTCATTATTGTCACCAATGTGGTTCTATATTGAACTGTTATCATCAAAACCTAATGTTCTCGAGCAATCTGAGGAATTCCTTGGCAGTGTTGTTGCTTGATGCAAATAGAATCTTAAATTGGCATTTGCCAATGAGGACAACCTGAGGTATTTGACATTGAATTTTGTGCTTTGTCATAAAAATAGGTTTTCTGTTGTTCCAAGCTGGTTGTTACTGTTAGGAGAAACATCATAAATGGTAATTTGCAAGGTAATGAAATAAAGCAAAATTTTGTTTCATCTGTGAAAGAGAGACTTTAAGATAAAAAGGCTAATATTATCAAGATGTTGATGAGTATTGTCAGGAATGTTTTGTAGGGGTTCTCAGGGGTCAGAATTAGGCCAGTGAGAAAGATTTCAGAATCATGCAGAACTCCCAATTTTGAGCAATTTAGTTCTGAATATTTTCTTCCCATTTGGCCTAATTCTTTAACAAGCTTTTGACTAGCAAGAGACAATGTATATTAATTGTCTTTATCTCTGGAAAAAATTATTATCACATTATAGTAAAATAGCTAAAAATCTACATGATATAAAGTTTGGAGAGAATTTACGTAGGGTTATGTTCTTACAATACTAAAGAAGTCTGCTTAGGGAAATTGTCGAGTTATGTCAGGTGGTGAGAAATATTAGGCCAACTTGGATCTCTTGTTAAAGTTTTTATTGGAGGTAAACACAAAATAAATAGATCATTAGTGTACCATCTTCCATAATTTACAATGTTGTGTGGACAGTTTAACTGATGACTTATCAGTGCTCAACCGATAATCAGTTTGTTGAATTGTCAATCAATCCCAGTTCTACTAAACATGCATTTAAAACTTTATGTCTTTGGCGTAGTCATAAATCATACACAGGTTTAGTTACTACGCATACATCTTTGTTTTGGCAGGGCCACCAGATTTATTCTGTTACAGCCAGATTGGAATTTAATTATAAATTAGATACATGTACAAGTATCATGTGGTTGAAGTATATCGAACCTATAACCTAATTTAGTAAATTTTGTCAAAACATCCATGCAGAGAAACTTTTAAAAGTCAAATAATTAAAAATGATCGTTCTTTTCATTGTTCAAGTTTTTATAAATTGTCCTCTTTGAAAAATTTGTACGTTTGAAACTTTTTATTTACTGACCACATCAAGGTTGCCAAAATGCTCACAAATCCAAGCAAAGACAAAAATGAGATCTGTGTTTTTTTCTGCTCCTGGAAATGCTCAGATAAATAAATAACTAAATAAGGCCCCCAAAACTGAGTGTTTCTGCTAACCCGAGGGACCCAAATTTCTACCCCCCAACCCTGTGTTTGTAAAAAAAAATTTTTTTTTTTAAGAAAACACCACAAAAAACAAAATCATCAAAAGATTTGGGTAATTTTTTGTAATTTATTCAGCGCATACAAGAATATATATATACTGTATCGTACAAATATGGGATACTTAAAATAAAAAAGCCTGCCTACCTACCTTATCTTTATTTTCAAGGAATTAGCAGAAACACATTTTTTTGGGTAGGGAGCCTAAATTGAATAATTGTTCCTAACAGTGGGAACAATGACTTACTAACAGTGATATTTATGACTTGTTTATCCATTGGTTTACTACTGATTGTCATATTCTCAGGTGTACCTTTTGCAACAAGAATTTCAGCCGAGACATATCCCTTATATCCAGCAAAGTCACTACAGCATGAAAAGTGAGTCACATTGCAGTGGTTGAAAATTCACTCGTCCAACTCGAAATGGCGAGTGGAAATTTCTGGCAGAAGATTACATTTTTGGGGAGTTCTGATTCAGGGCTAACCAATGAAAAGAATGTTCTGTCGAGAATATTGCTGACTTTATTCATTGAAATTCCATATTTTCTGCTGGAAGTTTGTTTGTTTTGATTGAGCTGATACAAGTGCTTTGCTCTCATTGTTCAGGTCTAATAAATGGAGAGCAAAAGAACATCTTTTAACACAATTGAATTTAGGTCATGAACATTGTCAGCTGTTATATTTCTATAATAGCTGATTGAGTAAGGGTTTGATCTGGGTGAGTGAATGTTTTTTTAGCTCTAATAGTTATAGACCAGAAGAGCTTATGGGATGGTCTGTCACTTTCTTCTTAAAGCTTTTCTTGCCTTTAGTGACTTTGGTCACAGCTGGAGCCAAAATAGATGTGGGCAGACGTGCACTAAAGAAAAATGGTAGGCGAATTTTTCGCTTGTTCCCAGATGAAAAGCCCACCCAGCAGGGCACACAGGAGTAAAGATTTGGGGGACATAGGACAAAAAATCAGTGTTGTCTTGCTCCAAGTGCAACAGTATTGAGTGTTGGTGATTGTTATTGGTAAGAGGCACAGTAATCCACAGTTCTTGGCTAATTATTATCTAACTAAGTAAGGGAAAAAGAAAAAATATGTGACTGTATCTGCTTCTCATTGCCGACCCTAGCACTTTTTCCCCCATGGAAAAAAAAAAATTAAATTTTTTACAAAAAAAAAAGTTTAAAAAAAGTCTAATTGAGCCTGTTTTGCCCGGTACTTTGAAGCGCTTGAAATAATGTTTTTAAAAAAAAAATTAGATCCCAAGTGCAGGGGACACTGTCCCCCACCCTCCAAATTTGGAGGACACAAAACATTTTAGAGGGACAAAGGAAAATAATAGTACATAATGTACTAATAGTGCTATAAAAATTAGATAATCTTATTTGCTTTGACAGTTTTACCACCTTAACTGCACTGTACTATCATATTTTCTAGAACAAGTCCTTGGGTGGTAGCGGAGATGAATGACAACCAAATCTATCACACTGTACTTCCTCCAGATGCAAAACAACTGCCGCAGCCACAGGCCCTCCCCTTCAATAAAAAATTTACAAATTTACACAAGGTGACAAAATCATGCGGTTTGAAATCTGTCCCCTCGCAGATTCTGTGCTAATTTTATTTACCCTGTCAACACGTTCAGTCACTGATTACATATATCAGCATAAAAAGAGACATTCCAAACTTGTTCCTCATGTGCGATTTAAGTACTTAACCGATCATTTAATAACCACTGTTGCACAAAGTTTCTCTGTTGCTTTGTATCTACTTGGATCAAACTTGGATGCCAGTACTTCTGCTGTGTCACGCAGAGAATGAGCTACATTAAGTTCTGATTGGTGGTTATTGTTTACCCAGACTGGAACAAACAATAACCACCAATCAGAATTCAATGTAACATATTTCACTGCTTCATCATACATGGGGAACAAATCAGGAATGTCTTCTTTATGCTGAACTTACTGACATGATAAAATAATTAGCATTGAATCGGCGAGGGGAGGCAGATTTCGAACCACGTCACCTTGTGTTACTTTGTAGAAGGCAAGTGGGTGTTGTCATTAATTTTGTCTTTTCTACTGACAAAAATGAGTGCTTTTGCCAGCGACGGCTGTCTCTGATGAATTCTTAATTTAAGCAGAAAAAAAATCAAATGACTAATAATTATTCATGACTGCTGAAGATTAGGCAATAAAAACATGTGTTTCCTATTGTACTCGTTTTAAAATTAGGGTAGGCAGGTATTTTTTTTATTTTTATAAACATTATATATAAATCAAATAACATTCAAGCTCTTCAAACTACTGGCCCAAACCGGCTCAGTTAGATGCAAAAATCAATTTCGGCAATGTGATTTTTTTGTGGGGTAGGGGTGAGAAGCTGGCCTTACATTTACTTGTATATGGTAAGTATTGTTTTGTATCAATTCTTCACCTCTTGTATCGATATGGCAAAAGTATCGATGCATCAATATATTGATGAATCGTTTCACCCCTAGCCACAATGCTGTAAATTTGGTGGTAAAATGCCACCTGGAAAAAACCTTATGCTTTGATAACTGCACCACACTCGGCTTATATTGTATTTTTGCAATATTTTCTTCATAATGGCTTGAGTGCAGAAATTTTCATAAATGTTGCAGCCCTAATTGTGTATCGATATGCCCGGATACAATGTCTAGATTGGTAAACCAGATTGCATTATATCCTTTGTTGCCATCAAAGAACTCTTGCATGACAATGTTTCCATGTTCTTTTACAAATAAATAATTCTGGTTGCATTTCTGGTTGAATATTTTGTTGTTGTTGTGGCCATCTTTAAAATCTTGTTATTGCTACTCCACCAGACTGGATGGTCGTCATATCAACATGGGGTTTTCACTTAAAGACTTCTTATGATATCTAGTGCAGCCTAAATGAAAATGGTGCCGCTCTGACATCCAATATGGCCACCACAGCAGTCATCGTAAACAAATATTGTTATTCGAAAGTATCATCAATAATGGGTTTTTATCAGAAGACTTCTTATGGTGTCTAGTTGGTTGTAAATAAAAAATGTGCTTGTATAATATTAAATATGGTCAGCACAGTGGCTGTCTTGAATATCTTGTCGCTACTCCTCCTGGATGGAAAGGTATCATTATTGAAGTTTCACCAGAAAACTTTTTATGATGTCTAGTTGCTACTAAATAAAAATGGTGCTGATCTGACATCCAATATGACCACCATGGCAGCCATCTTGAAAATCTTGTTATTGCTACTCCTCCTAAATGAAAGGTCATATCAACATGGGTCTCACCAGAAGACTTATTATAATATCTATTTAATCCTGAATGAAAATTGTGTGGGTCTGACCTCAAATATGACTGCCACAATGAACATATTGAAAAAAAATTCACCAATTCTCCTGAATGAATTGTCATATCAACATGTGGTTCTCGCAGAAAGTCTTCAGATGGTGTCTAGTTTGTCCTAAATGAAAATGGTGCCAATTTTACATCTAAGGTGGATGCCACAGTGACTGATTTAAAAATCTTATTGCTCTAGAATATTTGAGATATTTGCAACACTTGGCAGTTGAAAAGAAGAAATGGACTTATGAATTCCTGGAATTTTTTTTCAGACAGTAGAGCATCAATCCCATCAAGGGACTCGTGTTGTATGTACCGGTAGACATTGGTTGAACTAGACTTTCCTATGGTTAGACCAGTTCATACTTGAATGCATTCCATCTTTATAGGTTTGTGAGGAGAAATGAAAACCTGTAAATTTTGTACAAGCTTGCATTAGTGATGAAGAATGCATTTGAAAGCTCTGCAGTGAATAAGTACTCATCATTCATTTGGGGTGTGGTCAGCTGATTTAGAGAACAGAGATACATAGTGCAGTACAGTCCTGGGAAAGGAACGAGAACTTTATTAGAGGTGAATAAATACTCATTCGTTTATGGTACGGTTGGTTGATTTAGTGAACAAAGATACATAGTGCATCACAATACTGGGAAAGGAAATAACACTTTTAGTGTTTGTGGCCCATGTTTGGAGGCAGTGGTTCGGCACTTTGATACATTTAATGTTTAATTGGGAGGTTAATGCATCTGCCTTAGTCAAACCAGGACCATCAACTTTTGATGCTGAAAGTAATCGAGTTGCCAAACCAAACCCAAAATTGCACTGTTTTTTTCCTTAAATAAAGCTAAAATTGGTCCAGACTTATTTGGTGGATCTGGGTAACAAAAATTCCTTAAATCCTAGTTTTAGCACATTAGTTTCTATATAATTTTATGGTGGACATTGGCTTAGAAGGATTAGTTTTCTACCGAGAACAGAGATATGCTGGTTTTTCATACCAACTGGCAGTCTGTGCAGTTTTTATAGTAACTGCAGGCTAATGTTTTTTGTGGCAACTGCAAGCTGATGTTCTAAATCCCTCCAGGACTGCTTTTGGTTACCATGTTGCTCATGTACAGTGGTCCCTCATTATAATACTTGTTTGGGGACCATAGAAGTGTAGTGTGTTGTAAGTGGGATCCATGACTGTACCTATGTTATACATGGAGCAACTTTATACTGAGGCAAGATCAATATTAAAAACTACATTCATCCCCAAAATTGGATCCATGACCATACCTGTGTTATATGAGATGCCACTCTGAATTGAGGCAGATTCTATATCAAAACTATGTTCATTCCCAAAATGGGGATATGTGACCATACCTGTGCTATATTAGGGGCCATGCTTTTCTGAGGCAGGTTCAGTATTAAGACTACAGTCATCCCCAAAATGGGATCCATGACCATATCTATGTTATATAAGGGATGGGTGCTATACTGACTCTGAGCAGGTTCAGGATCCAAACTACAAGCATCAGTAAAATTGGATCCATGACCATACCTGTGTTATATGAGATGCCACGCTGAATTGAGGCAGATTCTATATCAAAACTACGTTCATTCCCAAAATGGGATCCATGACCATATCCATGTTATATAAGGGATGGGTGCTATACTGACTCTGAGCAGGTTCAGGATCAAAGCTACAAGCATGCCCAAAATAGGATCCATGACCATACCCATGCTACATTGTATATGAGGGACAATGCTACACTGAGGTGCATTATAGCAAGGGACCACAGTGTAACATGGACCTAAATGTGAACAGTGTATATCAGATCTCCCATCTCTTAGTACAATGACAGTTCAGCTTAGACAGCACTGTTGTTCTCCTTATGAATTTGATTAATGACTTGGGGTATACCCTGGTTTGCTGTGCATTATGTGAATTGCATAGACCCTGGTCTGCTGTGCATTGTGTGAATTGAGTAGATACTGATCTGCCATGCGTTATGGGAATTGGGTAGACCCTGATCTGTGCATTGTATGAATTGTTCAGACTCCAGTCTGCTGTGCTTTATGTGAATTGAGTAGACCCAGATCTGCCATGCATTATGTTAATTGGGTAGACCCTGATCTGACCCTGCATTATTAAGTGGATAGATCCAGATTTGCTATGCATTATGTAAATTGGGTAGACCCTGATCTGACTCTGCATTGTTAAGTGGATAGACCCAGATCTGTCATGCATTATGTTAATTGGGTAGACCCTGATCTGCCATGCATGATGTCAATTGGGTAGACCCTGATCTGACCCTGCATTGTTAAGTGGATAGACCCAGATCTGCCATGCATTATGTTAATTTGGGTAGACTCTGATCTGCCATGCATTATGTGAATTGGGTAGACCCTGAACTGCTGTGAATTGGGTAGACTCTGCTATGCCATGCATTATATGAATTGGGTGAACACTGATATGTCATGCATTATGTGAATTGGGTAGACCCAGAACTACTGTGTATTGTGTGAATTGGGTTGACTCAGATCTGGCATGCTTATTATGCCATGTCAGATCTTCAGATCATGGTGTACATTGTTGGCAGTTGGATAAATACATTACATGTATTTTGCAGTAGTAGCAGGATTCATTGTTATGGTACTGTGGGTGAAAACTGTTTACATGGTGGAACAAAAGTGTGCAGTATCAACAGGTCCATGCAAATTCATATTGTCAGCTAATTTTGATTAGGAACATGTACACAAACACTGATTACATCTAACCAAAAACAGCACAAGCAAGTGCTGGTGATATGCAGTGCTGAACCTGGTCTTATTTCTTGCATGTTGTAGCACATAGGAAAGAACAGCTGTTCCTTTCCTCTCTGGCTTAACATAATGTGATTAGGACTGACAGGTATTTTGTATATGTTGATACTATAGGGGCTTTTGTATAAACTGTGTTGCTCATGAAACTGCACATTTATGGAATAGACCTTCTGACATGTCAATCAACCCTGCTTAGCACCTTCTTATATAATTACCTATGTCCAGTGGAAAGGCTAATGGATTGGGCCTGTTGTGTGTACATGTAGTTTAATCTAGTTGCATAATGTGGGTCAACTTGTGGGAACTGTCCCCATAACTTGGATTGAAATATAGGAAATATGTAGCAACTTTGTGCCAAAATATCTTGGGAACTATTGCTTTGATTTTACTCAAATTTTGAAACTATCTTTCTTTCAGTTCATGTTATAACCCCTTTACATACACTAACCTGCAGTACTCAGGTCGGTTGATTGATTTTGTCCAGTGTGTCAGACTAGTGAAATTTTAGCTTTAACTAAATGTGATACTTTTAAAATTTAAAAAAATGTTTTTTCTTTTCTGCCATTAGAGGAATAACATGTTATGTACAACCAGGAATCAGATGCAAAGAGCAATGCCTTTTTATGATTTTTAGCTTTACTGATTGAAGATAGGTAAAGTTTATGAAATGTTCCTGTGTCAGGCGTTCATCACCAGTTTGTTATCGCTGTTCTGCCCAAACCACAAGGAAGAAAGTCATGAAACACAATTTTATCCTGAAGTCAAGTTAATCTGAAATGAAAATTGTGCCATTTGGATGTCCCATATGGCCACCATGGTGCCATGTTGAAAATCTTGTTATTGCCCTCCTGAATGGATTGTCATATCGACATGAGGTTTTCAGTAAAATATTTCTTCTGCTATGTCAATGGTCCCAAATGAAAATTGTGCTGATCTGCTGTCCAGCATGAATGGATAGTAATATAGACATGTGGTTTTTCACTAAAAGATTTCTTAAAAGGCCACAAAAAAAATGTGTGTTTCCGGTCGGCTGACCATTCCTGTTTCTTGTTGCCGACCCGCGCCCCCCCCCCCCCCAATAAAATCACCTTGTCGAAATTGATTTGTGCATCTAATTGAGACGGTTTTCCCCAGTACTTTGAAGCACTTGAAATATTATTTGATTTATATATAATGTTAAAAAAAAAAAAAAAAATACCTACCTGCCTACCCTAATTTTAAAACCAGTTCAGTACAAAACACACATTTTTTTTGTGGCCTAATATCTAGTTAATCCTAAATGAAAAAGGAGCCAATATGACCTCCACTGTGGCTGCCATCTGGAAATCTTACTGTTTCTTCTCATGAACCATATCAACATGGAGTTTTCTCTAAAAGACTTGTTATAATATCTATTTGATCCTTAATCAAAAGATGCCAATCTGACCTCCAACATGGCTGCCATAGTCCCCTATCGGGAAAACTTTGTTTTAGTCACTTCTCCAGAACTGATGGTTGTATCAGCATGGAGTGTTCACTAAAGACATAATATTATACTGTATGTAGTTACATAGTTGATACTAAATGAAATTCCATGCAAGCTCGGGATTCAGAAAAGGCATGATGCGATGTCCTGCATGTTGTAGGAGGTAGCTAATTTAGTCAGATTGCAGTGTCAGTGGTTATCTTGTTGCATTTGTGACCAAAAGGGTGCTGGTTCAAATTCTATCATGGATCAGCTTGTGCACTTTACTCCAGTTGGCCCTGCACTAAATAACCTACTTGTGTTGTTTTGCCGTAAAACACCAAACCAAACCTAAAATGAAAATAGTTCCGATTTGACCTCCAGCATAGCTGCCATGGCATCCACCTTGAAAATCATGTTATCAGTACTGCTATTCAGAGTTCTAGATAGGAATTAAACAGATTGATTTTTTTACTCCCTGGTTTGGAACTAACTGCAATTTTTAAAATTTGATGGGGTATTTGAAAACAGCAAAACACAAACTTGTCCTACCAGACTCAGTCTTTATCATCAAGATGTTAATTGTGGCTTTTTGAATGTATCATTTGACTTGGTGATCAAGAATAATTCAAGGTGTATTTGATCATATCACATTGTTTGAGTGATTGTTCTCGCAAGGATCAAGTACTATCATTCAGAAGTGCATGGAACATCTGAAACTTTTACTGATAGCATAGTTTATATTGATCAAATATGCCATCATACAACATGAACTGTTCTTATGGCAGGAGCAATACGCTGACAACTTTTGACTAAATACTTCAAATCCAATTGTTTTGCATAATTTGAATGCATTAAAATTTCTTAATGACTTTTTAGTCGATTTGAATAAAATATGCTACTTCTTTAGAGTTCAGCATCTTGAATGAATGGTTTTATTGACATTTTCCTTTTTTTGTACAAATTTGTTATTGATATTACTCCTAAACTACTTGGAGGATGTCCATGAAACTTTACACACAGATTCGTCTCAGCGTCTAGTTTGTCCTAAATGAAAATGGTGCTGATCTGAGATCCAACATGGCAACCAAAATGCCATTTAAAAGATCTTGTTATCACTATTTCCCTTGAATGAATTATGGCACTGACATGGGGATTTTCACTAGAACACTTCTTGCAATATGTAACTTGCCCTGAATGAAGATGATGCATATCTGACCATCAACATCTCTGCACTATTGTGAATGAAATTTACCTTGGGGTTGAGTCAGAGGTCACTGTTTGCATTTTTGTATTTGTTGAGCTTATGACCACAGTGATTTGTCTTTTTACAAATGAATTTTGAACCGACTTTGTATTTTGTTTTTAAGTAAATAAATAGTCATGCAAGCTGCATCTGACATGGATTTTAAGGTCAACTGTTTCAACTTGGTAGTGGATTGTGAGCATGATACCAAATACAAGTATGAATGGATTTTTATCCATCCTGGTTTTTGGATATGTCTGCAAAATACCTTGAATGATGCCAGTTCAGTAACTTGGGTTTTTGCACAAAAAACAGTTAATTTTATATGGATTTAACCAAGCTTAGCATGTGAATTAATCTTGACAGCATATGAAATGAGTTCATTGATCTTCTCCCGTTGATAGCATGTCGAAGGTCAAAGGCAGTGACAAAGATTTTTGTACTGCACTTAACATGTGAAAATGTTAACTTGAAACTAAAATATTTTTGTTACTAAATTTGGTACATGTACAGCCTTCTTTTTATCAACTGACCACTGGCTAAATCACCATCTGCTATTCCAGCTGATAGGTCTGTTTGTACAACAGTGTAACATTTTTATTATATTGTTGCATGGATTTAGCCTTGTACTCTAAATTTTGATCTGGCTACTTCAGAAGATGATGAGAAGACTGCATGTATGTTGGTTTCTTGAGAATATTGGAGATGCATGTAGTTTTTCCGCACACTTACATGTAGCAATGAAACAGAATAAAAGGAAGGAAGAAATGGACTCGTGGATTCCTGCCAATACTTTTTGTCCATCAGCCTCTTGAAGATACTTCTTCCCCACCCACCCTTTTTTTCCTATTCCAGCTGTCACCAAGGGAAAAATTACATCCCATTTCCAAGTCTCTTTATGGAAAGGTCTTTAAGAACTTGCACATTATGGATGCACACACATACAGACACAGTTTCATGCAAATACTATTTCATGCACACTTCAATAGATGGGCAGGTATAATGCATTTATGATATCAATGGACATGTGATTAATGTCAAGACTCTGCCTACTGTTGACCTTAGGGGTGTCAAAGTCAAGACTCTGTCTACTGATGACCTTAGGGGTGTCAAAGTCAAGACTCTGCCTACTGTTGACCTTAGGGGTGTCAAAGTCAAGACTCTGCCTACTGTTGACCTTAGGGGTGTCAAAGTCAAGACTCTGTCTTATGATGACCTTAGGGGTGTCAAAGTCAAGACTCTGTCTACTGATGACCTTAGGGGTGTCAAAGTCAAGACTCTGTCTACTGATGACCTTAGGGGTGTCAAAGTCAAGAAGCTGCCTACTGATGACCTTAGGGGTGTCAAAGTCAAGACTCGGCCTACTGTTGACCTTAGGGGTGTCAAAGTCAAGACTCTGTCTTATGATGACCTTAGGGGTGTCAAAGTCAAGACTCTGTCTACTGATGACCTTAGGGGTGTCACAGTAAAGAGTGCTTTTTGTGTCCTCACTGTCCACATGTTACTGTTATGTGATTTTAATTATTTTTGGATTGAAGCTGCTTTCCCTATAGGATGCAGTAGACCTGATCCAAAAAAAACAAAAGATAAACAGTGTGCACTGATATTGTGAACACATCACAATGTACACATTGCCTACAATCTCCTGGAAAACCTTTGAGGCATTTACCTTGTATGCTTGTGTATTAGGTGCGTCCAGTTGCAAATAACATAGACCCTGATCTTCCTTCACATAATGCATTGGCAGATCAGGTACCATGTTGTTTGTTCTGCTGATTAGTCCTAACAAACTTCATAGACCCAGATCTGGTGTGTTATAATGTGATGGCAGCTCAGGGTCTATGTTGTTTGTTCTAAAGATTAGTCCTAACAAACGGCATAGACACAGATCTGTTGGTGTGTGATCATGCAATGGCAGATCAGTGTCAATACAGTTGGGAGTTGGATCCGACATATATGCGAGCATATTCAGTATACCCAGTGTTGATATAGGATAGGTTCATGTGTACCAGTATGTTGTGAAGATTTATGCTATACTTTAGTTTTTCTATTTTAGCAGCATATCAATGCTTTCTGGCAAAACACAATCACCATTACTGTTTATTAGATTATTTCTACAGGTGTGTATACCAGTTTATGTGGAATGAAAGGTGAAACCTTTAATTGATAAAGAATTTGCATGCCCTATTTGTAGTTCATTTATCTCACACCAGTACTTGAAAACAAGATTAGAACACCACACACATGTAAGGTAGCTACTGATCCCATACAGTTAAGAGTCTAATAAACTATATGTTATTCAAGGACACCATTAAGAGGGAAGCAATTACACAGATGTAACTATACCATGTCTCTAGGCTACATGTTTAGTATCCATCTAGATCAGTTGATACATGATGATGATGTTCTTTTCCATTCATAATGATGAGTTTGGCATATCAAGATAAAAGAAAATGTCTCAATAGATTTTTTTACTGGTCTCATTTAAATCCCAGGAGCATTTATACTATCAACCCAGAACTCTGAAACGAGCATTTACTTACTTTTTAGATTTGAAATAGTAGAGCCAGGACCATTATGTACAACTGTACGAGTCACAATAATTGAAACACAAAAATGAAGTATCTAATGCTGTTACATTACATTACAATTGCTTCATATGAGACAAGAACTAGAATAAATTAAAAGAAATTAAGCACCAATGATAAAACAAATTTGATGCAATTTTGTGTGATCCATGACCAAATCCAGTGTAGGAGGGAGGGGCAGTGGTATATATACTAAAAGACTTTATAGCAAGGGACCACTGTACTAGAATAGTATGACTTTCTCTGTATGACTTTCTTTTTTACATACCGGTAAAACTTATGACAATTAACAGGCCTTGAATTTAATATGAATTTCTTTGTAGCCAGAATGACCAGTAGATTGAGAAATTTACTAGTCCTGCTGAATTTTCACTAGTCCTTCCCACAAATGCTGACTGGAAACAACTGAAACTTTACTAGCCATTGAGCTATTGAAATTATGAAAACTACTAATTCAGCAGAAAATTAAGTAGCCTCGGGCTAGCACACTACTGCTAATTTGAGCTCTGATTAACTATTTGTATGTTTTTTTTTTATAAAAATTTCTTATCCTCAGGTCTCTCACTATTCATGTTTTGTTTTCAGTTTGACCACTGCTGAGTTAAAGGAACTGAGTAGAAAGCTTCGTGTAGCGCGGGCAAGAACAAACAGTGATGAGGAGGGTGGTCCAAATCCATCTAGGAAAAATTTGTTCCAGTCACCCATCAAGGTATGTGCATTAAAACAGAAAAATGAACATTCCATGATTAAGTCAACAGTTGGATTAATTAGAATGAATACTCTGCAGTTTGGCCAGCCATATCATAATAAGTGGACACAGCTACAGTTGCATATTTTAAAAAGACAAAGGGACTAAAAATTCTATACAGAAATTTTTAAATGTTCAGATTACACAATATATTTTCATTCTAAATGTTTAGTCCAAAGTTGCCAGCATATTACTACTACTCTAATCACAGTCCATGCTTAAACTATACTATTGGGACAAGCTGAAGATCTTTTATGCACATATCAAGTGATACTCCTTGATCACTATGAGAATACTCACTTACCATATTTGCCAGTCTATAAGTCAATACTTTTTGACCTGGAAGTCTGGGCTTCGTCTTATACTCAGAATCGACTTATATATGGATTATGTCATTGAAATTGCATTACTGTATTTCATGTAAAAAACCACAATTATCATTTTGGGGAAGAGATTGTGTATGAAAAAATATAGGACTTGACATTGACAAGGATTTTAAAATATTTACATGAATGTCAGTACTAAATTCACGTGCATCAGACGTAATTGCACTAAAGCAGCATGCGTTAGTAATATATGTTTTTTAAATTTGCTTACATACATGTGTATTAGAATAGACAGGTTAGAAAATGAATAACCATGACATGGACATACATATTCCAGCACACATTTTTCTTCTTGCACCTTGTGATCGGAATATTCTATGCCCAGATATGAGAGAGAGCAAGAGAGCAATTTCAGCCCTTCTTCAAGCTGTTTTTCTTAATGTACCTTACTGCCCCTGTTTAGCTGAAGCTTTTGTCAAAGAGAGAAAACAGTAATAAAATAGTAAATGGAAATTTTAAAAATACATACCATATTCCTTCATTTTCAAAGATATATAATTTATATTTAAATATTCACAATATTTATATCAATATAGACTCCACTGAGCTTGAATCCCAAGAATGACCATTTAGAGTGATGTTATTTTCTTTGCAAGTACAGTGACCACTCCATTCCCACCAAATAAAATTACCCTTCATCAGTTAGTGCATGTACACTTCCTGTAGTTAGCAGAGATGCCAATCGTCCCGAAGTGGGTGTGAATGTCCCAGATTGCGGAGCCTGTTCATGAATCACGCCACCATAGAAAAAAATCACAATTTTTCCTAAAAAATAATAATTAAAAAAATTGGCAGAAGTTGAAGCCATATGAGAGTATTTTCAGTCCTTTCAAGTCTTTTCTGGTAATTAGTAACGTACTATGTTTCTGGCATATAACTTGAGAGTGTTTTTGACCCATTTCAGTCTTTTCTGGTAATTTGTGATGCACGATCAGTTTCTGTCATATAAAAAAAACGTGCTATTATTCAAAACAGTTTTGGTACTTTCCAGTATTTTCCAGTAACTCGTGTCATACAGTCAGTTTCATGCCATCACCCGGAACACTTCATTTCGCTTGATTGTGTTTTCTTCATGATGTACTGTGTTGTTTGTTTTTTTTAAATTTGATTTCTACAACATTTGTGTTTATTTGTGAGCTATAATCGGCAGTGTTTCTACAAACCTTTTGTGTGTGTCTTGACTTTAAAATGTCAGACAGTGATTGTAAACCCACCTGGAGCAAGAAAAGACGCATAACACAGTTTAGTAAAGACTATTCTAAAGCCTGGTCTTTCATCAAATCTTCTCACCTCAATGACAGCCATGCTCATTGTATGATTTGCAGTGTGATTCTATGTGGGGCATTCGGAAACATTTTACTTCAAACAAACATGTAGTATATGCCAAAATTCTGGAGACATCAGTCCCTCTGAGCAGCATTTTGAAGTCTGTGTCTGAGTGGACCAGCTCACATCAGCTGAGGCATTTTTGGTGTGTTCGTTGCGGAGCAAAATCTCCTGTTAACCATCAGTGACCATGCTACACATCTTTTCAAGAAAATGTTCCTGATTCGAAGAC
This sequence comes from Margaritifera margaritifera, assembly GCA_029931535.1. NCBI lineage: Eukaryota > Metazoa > Mollusca > Bivalvia > Unionida > Margaritiferidae > Margaritifera > Margaritifera margaritifera. The sequence goes on from JAQPZY010001627.1 coordinate 1,290,018, forward strand.
TGCTCAGAAATATTCATGCGCCAGATCTAAGACAATTGATATGATAAAGTGCATGGCCAATCAATCAGTCATGAAGCTAGTGGAGAGAATGCAGATGTCCCTCTTTTCTATTGCCACTGATGGAGCAGTGACAGTGGAGCAAGCCAGCTGTATCCCATCGTTGTGAAGTGTTTTGTAATGTGTTTAAATGCTTTTATCATTCTTCTGGCATTCATGTGGAATTTTTCTTTGCTGCGGTAAGTGTCCCTAATTTTTCAATAGAATCACTAAGTTTTTACCCTCTTGTCCCTAATTTCCCTGGTTGGCAATGGGCATCTCTGAGTTAGGTGGCATTTTGGTTTGATCTTTGCTTATGCTAGTTGTTACTTTGAATTCAAAGCTCTGACTGTCGGTGAGAACAAAAAGTGTCACTGGTTGAGAAACTTACATGAGTAAGCACCTGGCATTACCTGTCATTATACTGCACTGTATACATTAACATGCTTTACAGGATCGATTACAATACCCTATGGGTAGCCTCATTTCCTTATTGGTAGCCTCACTAATTTGATTTCATCTGCCAAATCTTGCCCTCAAACAAGTGTCAACTGGAATGACCTGGTCAAACCTGTAGGCATATTTAATTACATGTAAATAACACTGCAAAGCCATGTGGTTCTTGTGACAGTGGATATCGTAATTAAAGCAAGAATGAACTGTTTATTCAGCGGTATTAATTGATAATGGAATATAGTATTGCCCTTGCACATGAGTAAGATCACAATCATCAGGTAACTGAACAAGACAGTTTGCAATCACCCTGTAACCTCTCTCTCTCCAAAAGCTACAAATAAAAACTGCGTTGAATACATACGTTCTTACACACTGACACAGTATTGTTTCCTCTCCCTCTCTCTCTCTTTCTCTCTGTCTCTCACACACACAAATTCATAAACGCATTCACTAAAAACAACAAGTCTTTATAGAGTTCTTTTATTTTTTTTTGTACATGTAATTTGATAATGAGGTTACTGTTGCTGTAAGAATACAAGTTGCACTTAACTTTTTGACAACAGGGTTTCATATCTTTGCATACAATTTACCAATAAATAATACCTATAAATAATACATGTACAGACCATCTTAATCATTTTCCCAATTAATCTGGAATAGCATATTTATTAAACTGGAAGTTACTAGCAAAAAAGATGAAGCTAAGGTTTTGATCTGGCTTCGTCTTATACTCCACATTGACTTATATATGGATGAAGAATGGAAAATTTACAAAATTAGTGAATTTGACTTATACTCCACATCGACTTATAGGCTGGCAAATACGGTAATCTAATACGTACTAAATTTGTCTTGGTCACTAAGCAGTGTGATACATTATAAAATCCATGATAAATGTCTTGATGATTAAGACTTGGTCTGATACTGTAAGTTTGTGTTTTACATTCACTTATTGTGAGCCTAAAGTTGTTTTGCAATATCACCACTTGTGATATTTTTGAGATAATATCACAATGTTTGTACTAGGAAGATATGTGCCTGGCTAAGTGCCAAGGCCAAGTTACAGTTCGTAGCAAATGTGATTGTTTTTTTAATAGCAGTAATACAATACCAGCTACTACTGCATTACTTTCCATTTCCGTGACTCTAGTCCCCAGTCCAAGCAGATTATTCCCTCCTCCAATTAGTAATTGAGGCCAGAATTGTAAAGAACATGATCCCAGTCAAACTCCTTAGTCACTACCAACATATGGAATGCCATCCTCTCTTTTCCTTGGACGATGTACGCATTACATGTGTGCTATATTGTTCATTGAATTTGCCTTCGTTTCCGGTAAGATCCTCCCATATCATGGACCCCCATCTTCTTTCACCAGTCCAATCTGTCTCAGTTAAGGGAAGAGGTACACACCCTTCTGCAGAAGGGTGCAGTCGAGAGGGTGCAAAATGACCAAACTCCAGGTTTCTATTCCCAGATGTTTGTGGTGTAAAAAAAAGGTGGAAAGTTTCAGTTCATAATTGACCTTTCTATCGTAACAGATTTCTTTGGGAAGAATGCTTGATAAGGAAAGTTGTGAGGCCTTGTGACTGGACGGTTTCCATTGATCTTCAGGATGTCTACCTTCATATCCCCATCTTCCTGACACACAGAAAATACCTCAGGTTTTGTCTCGACCGGAAGGTATTTCAATTTCGAGCTCTTCCGTTTGGCCTTGCCTTCGCTGCTAGAACCTTTAGCAGGATGAATGTGGAATAGCAGCCTTCTTGAGGTCTTTAGGGATCCCCATCATCCAGTATTTCTATGACTCTTTTGAAGGATCTATCCCTTTGGTCATTGGTGACTTGTCTCTGTGTTATTTCCAACCAAGTGAAGTCAGATCTTATCCCATCACAGAACTTCTTAAATGTGTGGATGAATTTCCTCACTAACCTTGAGGGTTCGTGTTCCTCCAGGCAGGATTGACCAAATCCTGTCCCTCATAACCGGTCTTCTAGCAAAGACTTTGTTGGCTTGCCTTTACCTCTAACTTTGCTGCAGATTTAGTTCCACTAGGGAGTCTTTTATTATGCCCACTCCAGTTCCTGCTTCTCGCAAACTGGAGACTGCAGAAGAACCCGCTATCAGCTGAGATCCCCCCTTTCACTACCACCTACTTTGGGGGCTAAATCTGGACTGGTTTCTGAGTTCCAATTCACACCCCCAAACCCCACTCCTTTCTGTTCACCAACACATCAGATTCAGGATTGGATGTTCACCTGGAGCCAGAGTGAGTAGTTGTTCAGGGATTTTGCTCTTAGAAAGATGCGACCCTTCATATAAACAACTTGGAAATGCGGTCAGTGGTCCTAGTCTTATTGGGGTGTGTCAGCCTCACAAGGCGTTGCTGTGTTGCGGTTGCCACAGAGAACATGCCAATAATAGCATATCTCCAGTGGCAGGGAGGTGCACATACTTCTTCTCTTTGTGTGGAAGTCTGAAACCTCCACCAGTGGGCAGCTTGGGGAGATAACTCTTCAAGACTGCCATATTCCGGGTAAAAGGAATATCCTGGCAGACAGTCTGTCCAGATGGGGCCATGTGCTCGTCACGAAATGGTCTCCGCAACAATAGCAGAGTTATTTTTTCAACTGTGGAGGAGACCCTTAGTGGACTTGTTCGCTACAAGGCTGAACAACAAGCTCCCTGTCTGTGTCTCCCCAGTATCAGATTAGAGGGCCTCAGTGGTGGACACTTTCAGTGTAAAGTGAGATTGTACGCATACACCTTCCCACCTTTCAAAATAATTCCACAGGTGCTCCACCAAGCCAGGATCTCCACTTATCAACTCATCCTGGTAGTCCCTGTGTGGCCTTAACGGTTGTGGTTCAACGCTCTACTCGACCTGTTGGTAGATGAGCCCAGGAGATTACCACAGAGGATGGACCTGCTGTCACAGTACAGGGGGGTCTCTCCTCCACATTACACTTGTCTCATCTTGATCAATCTGCCAAGACCAGGTTTTAAACAGGGCTGCTAACTGCATCATCCAGGCTAAGAGGCAATCTACTTCCAGGGTTTATGATGCAAAGTGGAGAATCTTTAATTGGTTCTGTAAGGAAATGCATTGATCCTAGCTGTCCCCCTTTAAATGCAGTTGCACACTTCCTTCAGTTCCTTTTTGAGGGAAGAGAATGTTGTTTCTACTATTAAGGGCTCTAGGGCAGCCCTTTCTAACACTGTCAGGTTCTATCTTGGGGTCCCATCATTGGGTTGGACCCTTCTCTTTCTGATCTCATCGGGTATTTTGAACTTCAGAGACCTGTACCTCGCTCACTAATGCCTTGATGGAATCTTTCATGTTTTCTTTGAGCATTGTCAAAACCCCCTTATGAACCTTTGAGTCAAGCTTCTCTCAAGAACCTTACCCTTAAGACTGTTTTCCCGCTTTCCTTAGCATCAGCGAGGAGAAAGAGTGAGCTTTGTGCCTTGCCTGTGGAGATGGGTTGTGTATGGTTAAATGGTAACTATGATTTGGTTTCTCATCTTTGCCAACCCAGGGTTTTTGGATGAGAAAAAGTTGCTTTCAGTAGCTTCAGATCATCAGTCTCAGTCATATTCGGTATCTCGTCTCTTTCTACCTCTCAAGGGTTCCTCTGAAATTTTGAAAACCACCATTTCCAGGTGGGTTGTCCTCACTATCAAGAGAGATTATCAGTCCCTCGCCTAGAGGAACCTTTCTTTCATGAGAATTAAAGCTCATGAAGTTAAGGTTTTTGCTACATCTTGGGCCTACTTGAATCACTCCTCTTTGGATAATGTTACAAGAGTCGCCTTCAGGCAGTCTCACACTACCTTCTCTTCCATTTACCTTCAATTGTTGTGGCACCAAAGTGAAGGCATTTTTCGATGGGTCCTAAAGTGACAGCACAACACTCCTACCATAAGGTTAAGTGCAGTTGTTTTCTATATCAGTTTTGTGGAGGCCATCAGCCTCCCTCCTAACTGGTAAATTCAGCAATGCAGTAGTAGCAGGTACATGTAATGCATTACTGCTATTAAAATGTAGTTTGGGGGGGGGGGGTAAAACTAATTTTAATTGTGTAATACTTTCCTGCTAGTATTGCAAAGATTCCCTCTTCCTACCAAACTTTGATGTCCTGTTCTCTCAGTCAAAGTCCAAAGAGGAAGATATTTTGTATGTTCTTTCCTGTTCTTGCCCTCCAATACAGCTCTCCTCCATTATAATGCACCTCGTTGTAATGCAATTCAAGACAATATGGTACTATTATGGACCCCATGACCCAAATCATACCAATGTATAGCAATATGGATTGAAAGAAAACAAGGTGAAACTTTGTCTTATATCTTCATTTCCTTTTCAAAACACCATTAAGTACCAAATTTTGATAATGTCTGCTGTACCACAGTTCGGTATATTATGCCATTCTCAATATATCGCAGTTCCATACACATAGCAGTTCTCAATATAACTCTGCTCGGTACATAACGCGATTGGCAGTTATGGACCGTGACTACTGTGTTATAACGAGGGAGAGCTGTACTAATTGGAGGAGGGAATAATTAGCTGGGACTGGGGACTAGAGTCCCAGAATGTGAAAGCAATGTAATTGTAGCAGTTAAGTATTACATAATTAAAATTAGTTTACCCCCTCCCCCCCAAAAAAATTACACAAATTTTAAATAAAAGACTTCTTATGATGTCTAGTTGGTCCAAAATGAAAATGGTGCCAATCTGACATCCAATATGGCTGATAAAATGGAGCCATCTTGAAAATCGCTACTTCTCTTGAACAGAAAGTCATGTTGGCATAGGGTTTTCACTAGAAGACTTCTTGTGGTGTCTAGTTGGTCGTAAATGAAAATGGTGCCAGTTTACATCCAGTATTGCTGCCATGATGGTCATCTTGAAAATCATGTTATCACTACTCTTCTTGAATGGATGATCATATTGACATGGGGTTCTCACCAAAATACTTTCAATGATGGCTGCTTGGTCCTAAATGAAAATGTTGCCGATCTGACATCTAAAATGGCCATCACAGTGGCCAATTTGAAAATCTTGTTATAGCATCAGAATATCAGAGATGGTTTCAACATTCAGCAGTTGTAAAGAAGAAAGGATCTTGTCTTGCATTCCTCGAAATTCTTTTTGGACACTAGAGGGTTAGTCTCTTTGAGGGACTGTTTTAATTACTACTTTATGAAAATGAAAATGTCGTGAAATGTGAGAAATCAATGCTGCTTTTTGGATGATCTTATAATTTCCACACCATTCATTCATATATGGTTCTACTGGTCATTGTACAGAAGAGCTTATGAGATGGCCAGTTATTGTTCATTATCCATTCATTAGCACGTTTGTTGCCGTTACTCTTAAATTACTTGGAGGATTGCCATGAAACTTTATACACACATTTATCCCAAAGTCTGGTCAGTCCTAAATGAAAATGGTGCCACTCTGACTGCCAGTATGGACACCACAGTGGCCATCTTAAAGATCTTGTTATTACTTCTCCTGAAAATGGATGGGCATGTCAGCATGGAGTTTTCAATAATAGACTTTTTATGATGTCTAGTTGGTCCAAAATGAAAATGAAAATGGGTCACAGCTTGAGGTAGTGTGGAGTGAGGGAAGAGGAATCTGTAATTAAAAGCTTAAAATTGAATCAGTTCTAGTGTTGGAATTTCTTTAACCCAGTTGCAACACCAATTAAAAAACTGTCACCATGTACAATTGTACAGTCCAGGGATTTACAAATCCACTTGCCCGACTCCTGGGATAAGCTCAAATTTGGTTCGGGCAAGCTCAAGTTTGCAAGGCACTTGCCCAAGAGCAAGTCCCAAAAATACATGTATATAGAGGGAGAGAGAAAGAGAGAGAGAGAGAGAGAGAGAGAGAGAGAGAGATATGCAAGAAACTTAATGTAACATTGGTGGTCTGGGTAAAATACATTCGTAATGCTTTATTTTCTGCAAGTTTTATACCCTGCTATCTCACCACAAGTACCACATTCTTCTTTTACATAACTATCCACAGTTTCTTTCATCCATGATGTATAGTGTGTCATTTCCATCATGTAGTCAATGTCAAGGTCAGTCTCGCATTTTCTCGCACAGACGTGATAATGTTAATATTTACTATGTAAAGCAAGTTTTGACAAATAAGGAATAAATATTTATATTTAACTAATCGTAATATTTGTACGTATCTGGGATGTGTTGACCTTTATGTCCTAAGTTAGCTTCAGGCAGTTTTTCAGCTTGCCAATCCTCGTGGGTTCGAGTCTTGGGCTCGGCCAATGTGGTTATCTGAGAAAGCTTGCCAGTAGCTTCCCGTAGGTCGGTGGTTCTTCCCGGGTTCTTCCTCCACCAGATATACTGGCCGCCATGTATAGCCTATCATGTGCTGAAAAATGGCATTAAACCCATAAAAATCAAACCAATCAGCTTGCCAACTCTAAACAATCGGCTTGTCAAAGATTGTTTTGATGCATGTCACTGATTTTAAGGTGAGTAGTTGTTAACTGTTAATAATATAACTTGTGAGATTTCTTTGACGGGTGTGTTTGGAAATAAAAGGCACTCATCTGTAACAATTAACCACCAGGAGGATTTTGTTCAAAGCGTGATTGATGTTAGGAAAATGAAGCACCCGCAAGCGGTGTTTATGATATGTTGTTTACCTGATAATTATAGAAGACTGATACATACAATTAAATGGATAAAAATAATTTTTCTCAAATCATTCTCAAAAGTTGGTTTGTCAGATATTTGTATGCATGTCGCCTATTTCAAGATGACTATATGATAATTGTTAATGTGGTAAGTGGGGGCAGACATGAGTGGACACAACACACCCCAGGAAAAAGCAGGGAGTGAAATCATTGATATTTATGGAATATTTTAGTGATGGACTCGTCTTTACCTTGTTGTTTTTTTACTGGTTTGATACCTAAATCTGCATGATCATTTGAATTTAAGTGGAAAAGTAGATAAAGAAAAATGCTATATATTAAAACATTATAAAAATTTAGTTAACACATATCTGTTATTGGTTGTTACATTTTCAGTTCAGGGTCTGTTACCTAAATGTCTCTCTCTCTCTCTTGCTTAAAAATCTACCTATTTTCAAATCCTTTTCCGCTTAACCATTTATCTGTCTGTATACATCAACATGTCTCTTTTTGCTCTTCCGACTATATCTGCATTCTAACTCTTTCTCGTCTAAGGTGCCAACAAAGATAAAAAGAAAACAAAAATTAAAATAAATATAACGTGATTTCCTTAAAATATCCCATATTTTATTTTATCCTATTTGTTCACTCATGTTTGGATATTATGTTTGGGGCAAGCTAAGATTTTCCAAGAGCAAGTTCAGTTTTTCAGTCAAATCCCTGTAGTCATATATATTTTCCCTATAAGGCCAAAAAAAAATATGTGTGTTTCCGGTCAGCTGACCATCCCTGTTTCTCATTGCTGACCCTAGCACTCCCCCCCCCTTTTTTTTTTTTAATTTAAATAAAAAAAATCACATTGCCGAAATTGATTTGTGCGTCTAATTGAGCCATTTTTGCTCAGTACTTTGAAGTGCTTGAAATATTATTTGATTTATATATAATATTAAAAATAAACAAATAAAAAAAACCTACCTGCCTACCCTAATTTTAAAACCAGTGCAATAGGCAACACACATTTTTGGCCTAATGTTTAAATAAACCACCCTTGCAACTATAAAGCAAATATTGTGCTTGGGATTTTCTTAAAGCCCAATATACATATGAAGTATTTGACCACTTTTTGCCTTTGCTTGTCATAGAGCAGAAGAGCTTATGGGATGGTCTGTTGTCTGTTGCCCATTGTCTGTCCGTCTGTGATAGTTTGTTATCACTACTCCTCCTTAACTACATGGAGGATTGCCATGAAACTTTACACACACACACACACACATTCATCATGGTTTTCATGGAATGGGTCGTGACTCAGTACTGGGTCACAGAATGTTGGGCACTGGGCCACCTTGCTGATTCAAATTTTTTATGATCATTGAAAATATGGTACATAATTACAATACCATTAGAATAACATTCAAATTATTCATGCATAACATCTTGTTGCTGGTATTTGCACAGAGTTGCATCATACACTTACTACATATTACCCATTACACACGTGGATAATGTAGCAGTTTGAGTATAGCCAATTGCCCAAATTTATTTTCTGGTCCCCTCACTGCTGTATGGAGACTAGGAATTTTGGATGTTTAGATAAACCCCACAAAAGCTGGCAAATATGGATCGTTTTGTAATAAGAAAAAGAAGTTCGGAAACACAACCATCAAATCCCTCAACATCTGCAGGGAGTAATGTTAGTATGCCAAGCACAACAGAAAATTCCAACAGTAAGAGGCTGATTCCACTTTATCTGAATAGCCTGCTAAAAAGAAAAAAATCATGGTCGAGACAATAGTGTTGATTTATTGAAATATGGCTTCATCAATTGTGCTAAAGCAAACCAAAAACCAAAGCCCCCAATGTGTTACTTGTACTGAGATCTTTGCAAACGAGAGTTTAAAACCCTCAAAGTTAAAGAGACATTTAGAAACAAAACATGCAGAACTTGTGGATAAACTACTGGACTAATTTCCAAGGAAGCAACGGGAACTAAACTTATCAGCTCACGTTCTCAGACAGTCAACTACCTTGAACGATAAAGCACAACTGGCATCATAATTGGTTGTGTATCGTGTGGCGAAAGTGAAAATGGCCCATAAAATTGATGAAAAAGTTTTTCTTCCAGCATCTGTGGATATAGTGCGGACAATTTTTGAGAAGTTTGCTGAAAAATTGAAAAGTATTCCTCTCAGTGACAACACGGTGTCTCGGCGAATATCTGATATTGCAGAGAATTTGGAAGCCCAACTTGTAGCTTGGTTATAGTCAGTCGGGGATTTTGCTATACAACTTGACAAAAGAACTGATATTTCAGATTGTGCAACACTGTTGGTTTATGTTATGTACGTATAGCAAGATGATTTTAAGGAGGATTTGCTGTGTTGTCTGATCCTACTAACAAATACAACGGGGGCACAGATACTGAAGCACTGAACGACAGCGTAGTTGGAAAATACAAACTGGAATGGGATAACTGTAAAGGAATAACAAGTGACTGTGCAGCCAATATGACCGGAAAGAACAGTGGAGTTGTGAAAAGATTCTGAGGCAGCTGGGAATGACATTATTTGGAATCATTGTTTCATTCATTGAGAAGCTTTGGCATCCAGGGGTGTATTCCTCCTGATGTTATGGCAGTACTGAAGGAAGTAGTGAAAATCATAAACTTCATTAAAGGGAGCTCACTTAACTGTAGGATTTTTGAAGAGCTGTCCTCAGAAATGGGAGCGGAACACACATTTAGTGTTTCACACTGAGGTAGGGCGGCTGTTGCGGGGCAGAGTGCTTACCAGTGTGTATAAACTCGGGATTGAGGTTCATCTTTTTTTGGTGAAGAAACGGTCAAATTTTACAACTTTGTTTGACAATGACAGTTGGTTAACAAAGTTGTCTTACCTTGCTGACATTTTTTTTAATTTAAATGAACTAAACTTGAAGTTACAAGGCAGATACAATGATTTGTTTCGACAATGTGAAGAGATACAAGTAATTCAAAAGTCATTGCACTGTGGCAAGCATGACTGAAAAGCAATCGGCCCAGCTACTACATGTTTGCAACACTTACAACACATTGAGGAGAACAACATCAGTGATGAAAAAGTGAATAAAATGAAAACTTGTACAGTTACATCTCGCTGCTCTGTCTGACAATTTTAATAACTATTTTGCCCCAAATGAGTTTGAATATTTGAGTGGAAAATGCTGGGTAGAAGATCATTTTGCTTTTGAAAATCCTGAGGCAATAATGGACCTAAATCTGACCCCTGAACAAGAGAAGGAACTGCTGCATCTCACCTGTGATAACACGTCAATAAATTTGTTTTTATTTTGGATCAGTGTTTCTAAAGAATATCGACTGCTAAGTAAAAGAAGTCTGCTCTTATTGCTGCCTTTCACAACAACCTACATGTGTGAAGTGGGATTTTCAACTATTACAAGATTAACAACAAAAGAAAGAAATCAACTGAACAGTGGACCTGATATGTGGGTAGCCCTTTCATCCTGTGATCCTGACCGAGACGAGAGCATGAGGAACAAACAAGCCCACCAGTCACATTAAGTTAGTGAAGCTCAACCTGATTGCTCTTGGGATGTTTTCTCTACAAGTAATGGCTTTGTCTTGTGTCCGTTATGTGAAGTAAGTTAAGCTGGAATGTATTGCAATATTATGATTTTATGAAAAATATAGTCAAAAGATATAATTGTTGGGTCATGGGCATAAACGATTTTCTTCAACTGGGTCATGAGAAAAAAAGTGTGAAAACCACTGGTCTAGTTGGTCCTAAATGAAAATGGTACCACTCAGACATCCAATATGGCTGCCATAGTTGCTGTTATGAATGGTCATATCAACATGGGGTTTGCACTAAAAGACTTATTATAATGCCTAGTTGGTCCTAAATGAAAATGGTGCTGACAGTGGCCATTTTGAAAATCATGTTTTATTGCTACTCCACCTGAATGGAAAGTCATATTGACATTAGATTTTCACCAGAAGACTTCTTATGATGCCTAGTTGGTCCCAAATGAAAGTGGTGCTGATCTGTTATTGCTACTTCTCCTGATTGGATGGTCATATCAGCATGGGGTTTTCACCAGAAGACTTCTTATGATGTCTAGTAGGTCCTAAATGAAAGTGGTGTCAATCTGATGTCCGATATAGCTGCGACAGTGACCATCTTGAAAATCTCGTTGTTGCTAATCCTCCAGAATTAAAAGTAATATTGTCATGGTGTTTTCACCAGAATTCTTCTTATGATGTTTAGTTGGTCCTAAATGAAAATAGTGTCCATCTGATGTCCAATATGACCACAACAGCAGCCATCTTGAGCATACTGTTATCACTACTCCTGCATGGATGGTCATATCAACATTGGGTTTTTAATAAACAGCTTCTTATGATATCTACTTGGTCCTAATGGTGTCATTCAGACATTCAGTATGCCTGCCACAATTGCCATCTTGAAAATCTTGTTATCACTACTTCTTCAAGATGGTTGGTCATATCGACATTGTTTGTAAATACTGGAGATGTGCACAGCAGCAATGGTCTAGTGTTGGGTATAATAATAAAGGAATTGTCTTGTATGGTTCTTTAAGGACAGTCAGTTTACGCCTTTGCAGTTGAATTTCAGAATAAACTAGTGTAGACTTAAATTGATTTGCTTAAGCTTCTTTCAGGTCCCTTCATCATAAAATGATACTTGACTTGACATCTTACTTGATGGAGGGGCTTGATTTCGTTACTTAAAATAACCTTGGTTGTTGTACTTTTAACACTTGAACAATTTTGCACTGGTGTTGTTTGTCATTTTGAGCAAAAGAATAACAACCTAAAGAAATTTATTCAAATTTATTCAAAGCAAATACTGCAAATCATATTTTAACATTTTAAATTGTATTTTAAGATTGTCAGTATTGTTTTCACTTATTTTATCAATAATATTTTTGCAAATTAAGTTTCCTTGTAAAATTTATACAGCTACTATGCTCTTTAAAAGTTTCTTGATTGGCAGTAATATGGAAGAGCTTTTTAATATTTTTTATATGAAATACGTCATTAGGAAGCCATTTAATTATTTTATGGCATTCTTATACATCACTGCACATGATGCTTATCTGCCGGGAAATTAAGCTTTTAAGGACGTCCTGATTTGTTGTGTGTTTAAGGAAACTTGATTATTGATTGTGAATGATACACAATTGGAGCAGTTCCTAAATTTGCTGAAAATGAAGCAATAATTATTACAAAAAGTACATGTTGCATGAAGTGGTTTGGAAATATGAGCTACAGAATTTTGTGCCCAAAATTTGATTAAAACTCTGGACCTTGAAATAAGTCATCTTGCTCTGTAAATAGCTTTACTTGGTAATGTATACAGCAGGTTCATGTCATTTTTAGGGGAATTACAACCATTATGATAGATTGATAAGTACATGTGAATATTAGCCTGGGGGCAGCTACTTGACTTTATGTCAGCAAAAAGCCGTATTCACCTGTGAGTGAGGCACTTGAGAAATGTTACTGTTTTGGCTTCTGTGTAGGTAATCTAGCTTAATTTTTCCAGTATAGCTGTATAATATTTTTTTACAAAAAGCGCACAGATCCCCTTTGCTTCTTGCAGAATTTTCCTTTATGAGCATGGCTATCATTATTATGGCACTAGATACCACAATACATTACCAAAATTACAGGACAGAGACAGGTTGATGAGTTCTAGTTTATCAGGAGCAACTTTGTTTAGGAATATACCTTGATAGACATTTGTTGGGGCCATGCATTGAGATGTGGAAGCCCTATAGCAATCACATTTTCCATCTGTCCATCCATTCACACTTCTTGTATCCAGCATAGCTCTGCAACCCTTACACATACGGTATATACTTGTGTATTATTTGATACAAACTGCATAGACCCAGATTGGTCATTGTATAATGCACTGACAGATGTGGGTCTATGCAGTTTGTAAGGACTAATCAGTAGAACAAACAACATAGACCCTGATCTGCCAGCGCATAATGCGCAGGCAGATCAGGGTCTATGTTGTTTGCATTTGTACCCGGCTTATACGCGAGTATATATGGTAATTGGATGTCATTTGGTAGGTAAATTGCCTATTACATGTAGATGTGCTATTTAAAGGTTTTGTCTTTTCGGGTCCAATTTTGATTGAGTTATTACCCTTTTTCTATCACATCCCGACTATAGCAGATCCTTGTAACCAGCGGCTCAGAACATGCAGCTTTATACTGATGAAACCTTGAATGAAATTAATATCAAGCCTTCCATGATATCATTTAGAAGAGTTATGGCCCCTGATTGACCTTCATCCTAACTTTGCTTTCCACAGCATAACTTTACTTAGGAATGTTGAGTTACAGCCAGAGTTATGCACCTTTATATTGCTGAAACTTGGATTGAGTTGGATTTCCAGCATTCCATGTCATCATTTGGAAGAGCTATAGCCCTTGAATGCCCCTCTCCTCCAGACTTTGGTTTTCCAATAAAATTTCTTATATTGAAGGCACTGTTAAGCAAATTGTGAGGAGTGGGGCCCTTTGCAGTGTACCTGTATCTACCAGCTCTAGTCTTAAGAAATAAAGATGTACCATATATGTTACTCAGATTGACACAGGTGCATTAAATTTGATAATCAAGAAATGTTACTGTTTTGGCTTTTATGTAAGCATTTTTGGTTCAGTTGGGTTTTCCTGTTTAGCTGTGTAATATTGTTGACACAGGTGCATTAAAATTTATATTTTTTAGATGGTATATAATGAGTACTGGTAGTCTGGCAGTAAATTTGATTATGCTTGTTTGCTACCAAATGTCAGGTATTATATTTTGATGTATATGTCTCCCATGCCAATCTCAAATAATTTATTATGAAACATTGTAAGCCTGTGTTAAGCTTCCATTAGGTGAAAGATGCAGGTAGAATGTTTTGGACCCTGTTCCCTTCATCTGTCAGGGATTGGTCATAAGGTCTAATTAAAGTGTAAATATTAGAAACTTCTCAGGACTACATGCCTGGTGTGATTTTCATCTTGCCAGTGATAACTGTCACATAGTATGTTCCATATGCAGTGACACCTGAGTTGTAAATTATTCTTTTCCATCAGAGACAAAGAATAATGTAAGAAGTACAGAATAAACAGATTTGCATACAAAGTCAAAGAATGAGATTAAGTTTTTGAATTTTGTGTTGGCTTCATTCTCGGAGTACCTGAGATCTTATATATGATTATAATCAATATGATAGACACAACAATAGAAAATTATAACTATTGCTCAGTAAAATAGACATTGGCATTAGTAAAATTCACATACTGCCAAACCTAAGGCCTGCCACAAGGAAAATAAGTACTGTATATACCCTTGTGTAAGCTGGGTCCAAATGCAAACAACATAGACCTGATCTGCTGTCGCATAATGCACTGGCAGATCAGAGTCTATGTTTGTTCTACTGATTAGTCCTAACAAACTGCATAGACCTAGATCTGCCAGCACATTATGCGACAGCAGATCTGGGTCTATGTAGTTTGCAGTTGGCATCGGCTTATACGCGAGTATATATGGTAAAAGATTGTCTATAAAGTGTATCATTATTGCACTGAAGTGAGCTATGTAAAAGTGTCCTTGTAAGATCTAATTCTTCTACTGAAGGATATACAGTAAAACCTGTCTTGAGAGACCACCCCTTCTGCCAACAAAAAGCGGTCTCTCATGACAGGTGGTCTCTCATAACAGGTTTTTACAAAAAGACCAGTTTCCAAGGTCGAAATTCAGCACTGTTTATATTGCATTCTTTATTTATACTTCTTGTTTCAATTTTGCATGCATTTATCTGAAAATAATTTTATATAGCAATAAAGATATACATCTATCATTAAACATGAATTACATTTATATCTGAAGATCACATATACATGTATTAGCATATGAATTCGTTTCTAATTGACTCTTTGTCTTTAATAACACCCTGAATTTGAGTTTTTCCGACGTTTAAACTGGCTGATGTTTTGTGACGGGTCTCACTTTTTTCACATCTCTTTATTACATTCATTCTTTCCTCCATTGTTAGAATTTGTCTCTTTTTCGACTGTAGCGGTTTTGATGAGGCTTTGGGGAAATAACGAATACATAAAAGGATTAACTCTGTAAACAAAGGGTGCAACAGACTGCACTAAGGTGCTTGGTGTGAGGGCTGTAATCACTATAGCAATAACAAAACAAACACAAGCCTTTAACAATGACAATCGAATCCGGAAAACGAATCTCCCCTACTGGTATTAAAAACAAAAACAAAGACATCATTCACCCGAGGCATGGATCAACCCCAAAGACAAACGATGTATGCGACCGCTACATTGACCTTGGCACTACAATGGCAGTTAGTGACCTGTACTTTAGTTTGGTGTACAGTCTGTATGCATGAGCTGTAAAATTTACGGACCGGTAGCCAGCCTAATTTTGTTGTTGTTGTTGTGCAGAACAATATTTACATTTAAACGGTCGTTGATACAAAGGATTAAATAAAGGTCAGTTGTGTTTGTCTCAGTTCTCGTGATTGGGTCGTTCAGAGCCGTGTTATTTTAGAACAATCAGCCATTCGCGACTTCGCGGTCAATCCTACGGATCGTAATTTAGTCTCTCAGAAACAGCCGAGGTGATTCCGAATGAACAATCTACATGTACTCTAGTCTGGTTTACAAACCGTAACTTCTAACACTACATGCTACATGCATGACCTGTAAAGTTTACGGAACCGGTAGCCAGCCTCATTTTTTTGGTTTGTTTGTTTGTTTTTGTTCAGAACAATCTTTACTTTTAAACGGTCGTTGCTACAAAGGATTAAATAAAGGTCAGTGGTGTTTGTCTCAGTTCTCGTGATACTCTAGTCTGGTTTACAATCCGTAACATATAACACTACATGCATGACATACGTTTACGAAAGCGGTAGCCAGCCTACAGTCTTTACTTTTTAAGTGGTCGCGGTTACAAAGGATTAAATAAAGTTCAGTTGTGTTTATCTCTGTTTTTCCGATGTGGTCGTTCATAGCAGTGTCGAAATGCATATTGTGCCAAGAAATCGTGGTCGCTGGTCGCGTTCTGCAGGTGGTCGCTCACGACAGTGAGTTTATATAATAAAATCGATCCGTGCATTACGATTGTGGTCGTAAATGACATATGGTCGCTCATAGCAGAGGTCGCTCAAGACAGGTTTTACTGTACAATCACCCATGAAAATAGTTCAGGAACCCAGCAATTAAACCTTCCACTGAAGGTCAATCTACTACACAGGAGAGCAGTGGTTTAGTAGTAGCTAGTCCGAGTTTCCTCTGACCCTTCACACCCCATTTTTGATATTTGGACATTTATGTTGGGGTGTGAATATCAAAAATGGGGTGTGAAGGGTCAGAGGAAACTCGGACTAAGTAGTAGCCACATGCATGCAAAGTATCAAAGTTACTAATAACTTAATTTTTCATTGTCATTATTGAGTCTCAGATTCAGCAGTGAACAAGAAAACAAATAAAACAGTATCCCAGACAAGCTTCTACCTTTCATATTCAAATTAAGGCCCCTATCTCTGCAGAAAATCATCTAAATTTGTTCTGTCAAAAAAAGGCTTGTAAGAAGATATGAGTTCATTTAGCAGACATTGTATACTGAAGTACAGTGCTCCCTCATTATAATGCTGTCCGTGGGAGTCATAGAGTATACTGCCTTTTTAGTGAGGCAACCTTATAATGAAGTATATGATACATATAATTTTATTACCAATTAATGAAATGGGATTCATGATCATACTCGCCTTAGAACAGAAACCATGTTATAACGAAGGGTTTCATAGTGAGGGAGTGCTGTATTTTGCTTCATGAAGCTTTCATGCAAGATACAAGAACTTTATTAACCAAAAATGGAGTCGTGCAGAGGCAACATAAAATACATTTTTTACTTATGGTCAATTTTTATAAGACTGTATAAAGTCATTTGTAATATAAAAAAGCATTGTGTGTCAGTAAACATTTATCAGTGGAGGAACAGATTTCAAAGCCAATAAGTACAAATAAATCAGATTCATACTTTTGTCTTTTCATTTACATATGATTATAAGTAAATTACTCAAACTGCTGCATACATCAGTTACAGTACCTGCATAGTCTATTTGATTGCTATGATTACCTGTTTATTGACTTAGAGGGATTTCAAAGCCCTGTGGTATGTTTATGGCATAGTGTCCATTCTCTTTTACTAATTATAGTTTGTATTGCTAATAATAGTAACAGACATTATCTTCTTATTAAAATTAGTACAAAGTATAGATCCAGTGGCATCCAGCGGCCTCTCTGGTCAGTTTTATATGTCAACGGAGGCAACACAAAATTAGGTAAATGGTTAGACCTTGAATGTTGTTTCACTAATGGTAGTACTTTAAACAATAGTAGAAAATGCCTTTAAAAAGGAAATCACTTCAATAAATTAAAAATTTCTCAAATAATATTTCAACTGTTAATATAAATTCTTTTGTGACATACAGTATAAAGGAAAGAAAATTTGAAAGATAACATATAGATTGTTTAGAGAAGTATGTTTATGACAGTAAAACAGACCATGAGGAGAAATAACTCAGGAATTAGCTTTTTTCAACTGATCTTATGTCAATTGGTATCACTTCACCCTCAGCCATCAGTACTCTCAATACTTTGGTTTTCAAGTGTTTTCAAAATCCAGCAAACCTTCAAAATTCTCATAGTAATTGCTATCGAAAGATATAACTGGTTTTTTCTTTGTTGTCTATATTTTGTTAGCAGTTAAACTCTCTCATGTAGGTCATGTCATTAGTTGACGTCCATCCATGTTTCTGTTGGTGCAGGCAATTCCGGTAGTCAAAGTCGCGACACATGGTGATAAAAACTGTAAGATGGCAATAGATATCTTTTAAAACATTGTTAAAACAATGTATCTGGCAATGAAAACATTAAAGGTTTATGGTATTTGGTGGAGTTGCAATGTAAAGTTGTTGATGGCCATTAGTGTAACATATTTTCTATGTTAAAGTCACCCCTACAGTGAGGAAGAT
Organism: Margaritifera margaritifera; assembly: GCA_029931535.1. Classification (NCBI taxonomy): domain Eukaryota; kingdom Metazoa; phylum Mollusca; class Bivalvia; order Unionida; family Margaritiferidae; genus Margaritifera; species Margaritifera margaritifera. The sequence continues at coordinate 1,308,269 of JAQPZY010001627.1, forward strand.
TTTATTTATTTTGAGGTTGAAATAATTCTAAAAGAGACTGAATTTATGCAAACACACAATTTGTCATTTAATTATTGATTTGTTAGTTTCAAAAGAAAAGTAATTCAGAAAACTTATGTATTTATTATAATAAATGCTGGTACATATTGAGTGTACACTGAAGTTAAATGAGAGTAAGATCCGAAACAGAAAATTCCATGATGCAGCTCATTTCAGGTTGACCAGATATTCAAACATGTTAATGTTTTTATGAGTTGTTTGAGCACATGATAAAACTTTTATTGCAATAATGTAAGTGTCCAAGGAAAATATGACAGTACAGTGCAGACCACAAAGTTAAGGCGGCTAAAACTGTTAAAGCAAATAAGATTATCTCAGTTTTATAGCACTATTAGTGCGTTATGTACTATTATTTTCCTTTGTCCCTCTAAAATGTTTGGAGGGTGAGGGACACAGTGTCCCCTGCCCTTGGGATCCTATGTGCAACACAGGTGTGTAGATTGTTTACAGCATGGCACCAAGTGACACTAGATGTAAATTAAACTTAAAAAAAGTGGTATTGATCAAAATACATTACTCTGATTATTCGGTTCTAATTGCAGTATGTCGGTGATCTGTGATTTTGTACTGGCACATTGAATTTAAGATACATGTATTTGTAGAAATGGAATGATTTTTAACATTTCAGTAAAAATCAGAATAATGTCAATATGTGGTAGTGTTCAAGTCAAATTTACACAGTTGGTGTCTCATTAAAGTATTACATCTTTAAAGTTAATCAGTGGTTTCTGCTTCCCTTTATGCTATTTTTGAAAATTTTTGCAGTTTTTGCAGTAAAGTTATACCAAAATTGAGTGTAAAAGTAGGGCCAATTATATTTCTGATTGGCCAGTTACTTTCTGAGTTGAATGGCCCTGCTGTCCAGCAACAAATCATACCTTACATCTACCCCTGACTTGTCTTGACAGTTTTGACCTCGTTAGCAAGCACATGGCTTTGTGCCAAGGTCAGTAGAGATAGTTCAAATGTACAATAACAAAAACAGGTTTAAATTAAAAGCTAATGTAGTGAAATGCACATCTTATGATGTACAAATCACTGGATGAGAATAGAATAAATATTTATCATAAAATAGTATACGTGCAATTCATTCATGGATCAATGTGTGGAACGAATTAGTGAAATGAAAGCACACAGTTTTAGTGAAAAGCAATGTGAGTATGCACAGATTGACAGACAGGCAGACAGATTGCATATGTACATGTACAATGTATGGTAGGTAGATGTGTGAATGGATGGATAGATGGAAGGATGGCTGAATGGATGCACATGTACTTGTATGCATGTAACATCAGTAAGATCTCATAAGTAGTGTATGCTGCATGTTATTACATGTATTTGTGAGAGAATGGCTTACAATTGCCCCTAAGGAGCTTACTATATCTGTTTCTGGTCTCTTGAACATTTGTATAAATATTGAATTATTCCCAGATATGGTTGGTACACTGAGTTATACAAGATTATAGCTTAGCAAAGTATGTAAACTAAGCATAATTGAAAAGTTGGCAAAAATAAGAAACTAATCCAGTAACCCAAAGAATGCCAGTTACGTGTTGTAATATGACTCTTGTAAATGGTGGATGTAAGTGAGCGAAATGTTTTTGAATTGCTTTCCTTTGTCAGTATAACACCTGGTATACAAGTGACTGCTTTAATGGGTGAGGAAAAAAGCAGGTTTACTGCTGTTACATAATTATTCGTATTTTACAGGGTTTACAGATATTAATCAATGTCGGGGGGGTGGGTGGGGTGGACAGCTGGAATTTTCAGCCACCACTTCATGACAAAAAAAAAAACATTATTGAGTCATAATTGAACTAATCATGAGTTACATTTATGGACTTCCTACTAGAACTTTTGGAGGTTGTGGATCAATGGGGTGTTTAACCTAAACATACAGTATCCTACTGCTCAGGCGATCGGATTAGTCAAGTAGACTGGTTACTCCTTAGTCCACTCCATATCAGTATCTTTTGCTATACAGAAGATAGTAAATCCCACCTAGTATAACACTGTGCCAACATGTTGTGTGCAACATGTGATCTCGGTAAATGTTCGAGAAAATTAAAGCTTATTTTCCCCAATTTCTCCTTTTGATATGTGAAGTTAACAAAAATGTATTGTGATAAATCTTTGCTTTGTTTTCTTAGTTCACACTGGGAACACTGTGTTAAGCAGTATCATCAGTAGTGGCCTTCTACACCCCGAAATAGCCTTCGCAGTGAATTTTACTATTAGACCTTGCTATATACGTATAAATCGACAGACCGTTGAGACAAGTTTCAATGCACAATCCCATGCTCTGATCATCCTTGACCACGACTGCATTTAATATACAGTCCATAGTCGGATTACATTGAAAGTGGATGTTAGGGCACCAACCAGACATATGCAGGGCTCAGAAAAACTATGCATCCTCTTGTTCTGACCATGTACGAATTGGCTGTGCTGCCGAAGACTTCACTACTTACTTGTCCCTGACCTGAGAATATCTGGGTATATTCTACTCTTAACAAGCTCTGAAGACCCACATTGCTTAACATTCTTGCATGTGTCAATTATCAATTACTTTTGCCTTCTTGCCAGTCCAAAAACGTGTAGCAAAGGAAGCTGACTTTGCTTTTTACTCAGGCACCTCTTCTAGCATCAGGCTTGCGTAAGGTGCCAGTGGTTTTTAGTAAGAGTGCAAATAGTGTAGTGATAAGTAAAGTGATGACAGGGACATTTTCCCTGAGACCTGCATAAGTGGAGTTTTAATAAAAAAATAAGTCCGTTTTATACAAAGGTATATAATTTTTATGAGCTTCTTGTCAAAATTTAAAACAACCCTTGTCTAAACAACTTTCTGCATACCAACATAAGCAGAGTAAAGTTGACATTTTTATTCTGCAAATTAAAATGAGTACATGCAAATTTATATGAATTTCAATAGTTATATTAACTTGTTTCTAGTGATACTGTACATCCATTGGTTAGTACATGGTCATTATGTCTAATTCAGATGTTATGGAAGAGTCTCAAAATAGAAACTGCTTTTGATTTTCAAAATGAACGTTTTCTAAGCCAAAATGTTTTAGAATTCCGTTCAGTAAGGGTCATATGTGAACCATAACAAAATCAATTTCATCCAGTAAAAACCTGGAAAAGACCTGGCAATTTTTGTTTCCAAAAAGAGTGGGAACCCTGTTTTTACCATCCTTTCTCTAATTTCATACTACCACCAATGTTAATAAATGAATGTTCATTGAATGTACCTCTTCATAAAGGTCACTTCTTGCAGATTTGGGACACAATAATTCTATTGCTTTAATATGTTTTGAATACAAGAAATTGAATTTTAAGATGTTGTTTATTTAATTGGTCTTGGATGGAAGGTTTCTGATAAGAGTTATACATGTATACAGTTGGTGTCTGTTCATTTTTTAAAAAAGTATCTAGTTTTCAGAGTAAGCAGCAAGGTCTTATTATTGTCATTTGGGGTACTGGATTACCGACATGTACGTAAATGTATTCCCTGTAATTTGGTCGTGATGTATTTGTACATGTACTTGTATTTACAAAAAATGAAATTAGTGCTGAAACAGCATTTAAATGACTTGACAGATACATGTACATGTAATGAGAATGTACTCTCAATGTTAAAGTGTTTTATGCGGTCACTTTCTCAAGTACAGTTGGCTACAGAGTCTGTTGCTTAGTATGTGGATGCATCTTGATGTATTTAACACCAATTTGCTAAAAAGTTAGGCATGGAATCAACATGAAGGCAATGACTAGCTTCTTGTTTGAATTATTTAATTGCATCGGACAACAAATGTTTGCTTGTCATGGTGTACTGGTAATCTCTTTGTTGGAGGGGACAGTACATAGAAAAATAAAGCACAATTAATTTAGAACAAACAAATAGCAGAATATACTATAGATGGAATATTCTTTGGGAAGTGGGGGTGAGCTAGGGATAGGGCTTGAAAAGTCCTAAAAACAAATGATCCACTTGTCAGTAACTGAGATTGTCATGAAATCTCACAAAAAATTTAATTTTTTTCATATTTTACACATTTTTGGGCAAGTGGCACGATTTTTCTTTCTCACCAATTTTTTTTAACTTATTTTATTCCATCTTTTCTTCCAGTCTATAATATTGTTCCATTGTTCATACCATCATGTGAGCTATTCTGAGTATAAACAGGCTGATTCACTAAAACTTGTCTTGAGAGACCACCCGTCTTGAGAGGCAAGATTCTCAGTGCACAGATTTATTGATTATGTTGCTGCTCTAAAATCTATATTTGTTAACAATTTTTAAAAATGAATCTCTGTCATTTCATGATATTTCTGTTTAAATTGTGTCTGTTCATCGTCCTTACTTCTTTTCTAGTTTTAAAACATTTTAAAGGGGGTTGTAATTTTTGTGGAGGCCACATCATTGGGAAGTGGGACATAGCAGTCACTTTTCGGATGGCGGTGGTGACATTGTTGTAAACAGTTTACTTAGTTTTTCATTTGCATATATTCTTAAACCCCTTGATGGATTCTCATCCTACTGGCATAAATCATTATGAAGCAAAGACAGTTCATTCTGTGACATGCTCACTTGTTCATTTAACCTTGGGGTCAAGGTGAGAGTCATAGAAAATTTGCATTACGGTTTTGGTTGATATTTTTTAATTTGCTTATATTTCCTAAACCCCTTGATGGATTTTCTTCATACTTTGGATCAATCATTATGAAGCTAAGACAATTCATTCTGTGACATGTTCTCTCATCCTTTTGGCTTTGGGGTCAAGGTCACTAATTTTACAGCAATGTTTTGATTTGTGGGCTTGACATGGAGGCCTTTGCTTTCTTGTTATAGATGTGAAAGAAATTGAATATACTGTAATTAACCCAAATGGTCAGACCCACCAACTTTCAGGGCACCATATTTTCAAAATTTGTAATAATTTTAAATAGTACCAAAATTATCTGGACAGATCTCAGGGAAAATGTCCCTGTCATCACTTTTTTTTTTAGCTAACGACCAAAGATTTCAAGTTGGAACATAAACTTAGGAATGTTTTACTGACAAAAGATTTCAAGTTGGAACATAAACTTAGGCATGTTTTACTGTTATAAAAAAATAGTGATTGAATTGTCAACCCTCAGTCCATGAAGTCACTTTAATTATTGTAATTATCTTGTGGATTAACTGAAGGTGTTGTCAGCAGGCAGCAGTACAAACAGCTGACATGCCACACAACTTGTCATCATGAAGTTCCTTAAACAAAGTGAGACTGAGTTGTTAAAGGTAATGGCAGAGGAAAAACGACCTTTCACCTTGATATAGTTGGCAGAATTAATGAATGAATCACTTTGATAAATGTAAAATCAGCGGTTATTAGTGTTACATTGAGTTGACATGTGCTTGCAGGCTTCTTTGGTATTTATCGCTGGAGAGCATACAAAAGGGAAAAAAAGCAGTCATGCACATCAGTTCCTATTCCCACTCTGATGAATTAACTTGTGTGACATAAAGTGTTTAAATACACTGTATGTATGTGGGTTATTATCTTTGTTTTCTCTTTTCCAGTAAACTAATCTGGGTTTACATATATTTCTGAAAAAGTTACATAAGAGTTTCACAAGTTTCTGTAGTCTCAGTTTTATTCATTGGCATATTTCCCGTTGAAAACCTCATTCTGGATTTAGTCAGTTCGGTCTTCATACCTCATAACTGGAGTTCAAATAATGGTATTCCACATTTAAATTCCTGATTCAGTCTAAGTGATTTAGCTCCATTACATATTTAGAGCAATGATTGCCAGAACTGGAGTTTTAGTGTCAAGATCACTTCAAGCCTTTTTGAAGGAAATTATGGATTATCTTTAAGATTTAAAGAGGTAGGATGATATGAAAAGATGTATATTATTTCGGTGACACATTCGGTTCTAAAAGGCAATCTTTATGTTATGAAACAATATCTTCAGTATGTTAGAAGTGGGTCATGTTTGTAGACAGTGTTACCACCCAGACTTGTCACCATTGGGAGTACATGTACACGATGAATAGACTGTCATAGTTTCACAAGCAACATGAAAAGCAAACACCAGAAATGCAACTAGAACTCCTTACTTGTAAATGAACATTGAAACATTATCATGCAAGTGTTTTATATTGGGAAGCAAGAATATAATGTAGCCGGTTTAACTACCTAGATGTTGTACTTGCCAGGCTGATTGATACACAGTTGTGACAATAAAGATATTAAATTTAGAGTCTGGATATTTGGGTCAATGACGGTATTCAACAACTATTTTGTGTTTTGTTTTATATTGCTATTTTATTTGTACAACTATGTCACTATTTTACAAGCTTGTGTATGCATGCTGTGTGATTGTAGCATGCAAGTTGGAATCATGTTATGATTTTAACTTGTGTACTACATAACAGTTTGAAGCTGTGATGTTGTCCACATTAAAAATTTCACCCTGGTTACTTTCCAAAGTACCATGCTTGTTTACAATTGCTACATTTAAAGCATATCCAGTACTGCAGATTATGTTCACAGTTTAGGTATATTTGCATAATGTTGAATTGAGGCTATAAATGGCTCTCTCCAAGGGAAGCAACTCAATAGCATAATATTCCTCTGATATGTGTGCAGAGCGCAATCAGCACACAAGAGATTTATCTCCTTTGGCCATTTTGTTCACTGCATTATGCCATATTTATGATGTATGCAAATATTATTTTGCGTTTGCTTTGCTAATTGTCTTCATAGTTTGATTATTCTAGTAACTTTTTTATGCCCAGTATAAGGCGTAGTATATTATGTTATCATGTCTGCTCAACAGTTGTCCATTTATCTGTCTGTTACTAATTTCCTTTCTGCACAATAACTTGACTTCTCCACCATCTACAGTTTCCAAACTTTGTTCACAGCTTGTACTTGGAGTAAAGAAAAACTCTTATCAATTTTGGAGTCAGAGGTCAAGGTCACTGTGACTGAAGGAAGTAAAATGGTTTCCACACAATAATTTGAATTCTCCATCATCCACAGTTATCAATCTTTGCATTGGGGTAAAGAAGAGGCCTATTGATTTCATGGTAAAATGTCAAGTTCATTGTGACTGAAAGAATAAAATGGTTTCAGCACAATAACTTGAGTTCTCCACCAGATACAGTTACCAAACTTTGTGGGTGGCTTCTGCTTGGGTAAAGAAGAACCCTATTAATTTTGGGGTCAAAGGTCAAGGTCACTGTTACTGCAAGAAGAAAAATCATTTCCACACAGTAACCTTAGTTTTACATCACAGACCTGGACCAAACTTTCTGGATAAGGAACAAGCCTGTTGATTTGGGGGTCAAAAGGTCTAAGGTTAGGTCACTTTCAACGAAACGAGAAAAATTATGTATGCATAATAGTATTAGTTCTACGCCACAGACCAGAACCAAACCTTGTGGATAGCTTGCACTTGGGTTAAAGAAGAATCCTATCAATTTGTGGGGTCAAAAGGTAAAGGGACAAGGGCACTGACTGATAAAAAAAAAGTTTTTTACACACAAATTTCAGTTCTCAGCTATGTTTCTTTACCAAAGTTTGTGGATGACTTACACATTTGGTAAGAAAGAAGCCTATTAACTTTAAGGTCAAGGGTCAATGTCACTGACTTTGAGATCTTCTAATTCCCTAAGCATATTTATTTTTTTTCAAATGAAAAATTTAAAAAAATCTTTGGCAATTTTTTCATGACAGCTTAATTTCATTATAACCATGTGCCTTATGGTTTTCCAGATATTTTTAAAATTTTTTTAAAAATGATTATTATTTAGACTCGTATTAATAATCTAATTACCGGTAATTAGTTTTCCATTTCACCACTTAGTCCTATAATTAAAACAATTGCACAAAGCAATGGACAAACAAATATGTATATGCAGATAAGTGGGTAAATGAAAGCGTAGATGTAAGAATGAGTGAATGAATGAAACAATGAACAAATGAATGATAAAAAAAGAGACAAATATGAGAATTATGAACTATATGAACTTGCACACCAATGAGAATAAAAACGAGGATGAGTAAATAGCTTTATTTATAGAGGGTGACAGTGAGATTTATAGAACTAATCTTTCTTGTGGCCTTCTATTATTTACATATTTAGATGAATGCTTTTAGATTCATTATCACACACACACACACACTTATGTATTTTCTCTGGCTAAAGTAAAAGTATATTTCCTACGTAAATACAATGTATGCCGTTTTTTGGTTTGTTCATGGTGAATATGAAAATAAAATCATAATCAGTATATTTGTATGTGACCACAATATGTGAAGAAGTATGCTAAAATTGGGTTATCTACAACATTATTTATACAGTATATTTGTATGTGACCACAGTATGTGAAGAAGTATGCTAAAATTGGGTTATCTACAACATTATTTATACAGTATAGTTAGGCAGCAGCAGTGAAGGTGGAGGTGTTCATATTTAATGTGGGTCAAAGTCAGTTCTAACCAGGAAGTTTAAAGTTTAACTTTTCATCCAGATAATAGTGAAATAAATTTATTGTTGAACTTTGACATATTTCCTTTGGAATACTGTTCCAAATGAGCGAACCTGGAATACTGTTCCAAATGAGTGAACCTGAGTAGTGAAAACATTTTTTGAATAGCTGAGTAGTGAAAATATTTTTTGAATACAACTGAAAAGGTTGCCTCCTTGCTCTGGATAATTCATGATTACTAGGAATTTCCCTTACTCAGAGCATAAATATCTCTGAGTTCGAAATTTTTGGCAATGTTAGAAACCAGGATTAAAGAACACATCAGTAGAGAGTCATCTGTAATACATGAACATTCCCATATATGGGACATTCCATTATTCCCAATCAGACCAAGGTCATCACATCTGAGGACAACCTATGGAAAAGGAAGGTGAAGCAGGCAATTCAAATACGAAAGCGGAGGAAAACACTAAACAGGGATGAGGGGCTTGAACTACCACCTATCTACGCCAGTCTCCTCGTATCACGTGACCATTACAAGTCATGTGATCAACAGTAGTCGCTGATGAAGGCCGTGTAATATTGCCGAAATTTTTTAACTCTAAGATATTTATGCTCCGAGTAATCATTTTTTGAATAGTTCTTTCTTTGGTTTTGAAACAAGAAAATGGTTGCCTGAAAAAGACCTTAAATTGGGCTGTTGCCTTGTGCTTGCACATGAAATATGAAATCTGTACATAAAGTTAGCTTTTTCAGGAAGATTCTTTCATTAACTGAGAGAATTTTCATATTATTAATTTCATACTGAATGTTCTCATATTATTCATTTCATACTAAATGTTCTCGATGTTATCAATTATAAGTTTACATGCTCTTTTTTGTAGACGGAATAATTTGTATATGTACCTATCAGGTGTTTTTCTGCAGACAACAGTTTAGTACATGTAATCTAGATCTGGTTGAAGATAGCTTTAATAGTACATTATCCTATGTTTCATTGACAGATATGGTTTAATTTTGTATAATTATCACAAAGAATTTATTTTTCTCCATATGTCCTTTATATGTTCATTCCATTGCAAATCATTGTTCATATTTATCTTTATGCCATTTTCCTTAAACCATGAATCTTATTAATCCAGAGTCAGGTGTAAAGATACCTCATGGTCCAACTTGGATTGTTTAAAGGTAGACCGTTTTATGCCGTTGCCTATTCAAAGACAAATTATTAATGAACAGAAGAATATTGTGATTTACAAGGTCAAAAGCCTTCCTAAGATCAGCAAGTATTGCTCTCACTAATTTTCTCAGGTCAAGGGCTGTAATCCATTTGTCTACAGTGGAGATTAAGGTTGTCTCACATGTCATTTTCCCTGAACATGGATTGTTTTTTTTTTGGTTGCAGCATGTGGTTTGATAAGTACAGTCAAACCTTTCCTAATGGTCACCTTTACTCAGCGGTCATCTGTTCATGACGGCCGTTCAAATTTCCGCCTGGTAAGTTTCCTATATAATTGTCGGCAGCCCCAGGTGGCAGAGTGGTCTAAGGCTCTCACCATTACAGATCACTGACATCTCACCTCTGTCCACATGGGTTCGAGTCTCGGGCTCAGCCAATGTGGGTATGTGAGAAAGCTTGCCCGTACATGTAGCCTCCCGTGGGTCAGTGGTTCTTCCCGGGTTTTCTCGGATTCTTCCTCCACCAAATATACTGGCCACCATGTATAGTCTATCATGTGCTGAAAAGTGGCGTTAAACCCATAACAACCAACTATATAATTGTCCTGTATGTAATGGCCTTCTGCGGTCAGCGTCCAGGTGTTTCCAAACCAAACATTGGTTTCTCTCTGCCTTAACGCGGTCAGTAGAACGTATCTACATTGACCGTTCAGTCAATGCAAACTGAATTTTTGTTTCATGGGGAAGGTATTGTTTAGATAAAGGAATATCATGTGAATTGATGTGCAAACATTTCTTATCTCGCTTGTACTCGTAACTCCAGTCATGTTGACATTGTAACTCAAATGTGTCAATATGTCAAATTCAAAAGTGGGGCAGTTTTTATTATTAGGGTAGAAGATTGAAGCAATATTCATTTGCTGGATGGTGGGAAAAGTAGTTGTGTTATTGCAGCAGAAATATAATTCATCTTTTGTGCCAGTGTGATGGGTATAGTTCAATATCTTCATCTATTTGCCTGTGAATTAAAGCTATCTCTGAAGAAAAAAGTTTGTCATTGAGAAGAGATACAGGTTACATCCCTTTTCATTAGGGTCAGGGGTCATTCAGTATTCAAAACGTGTCTATAAAGGCAGGTGAAGTTTCATTTCATGGGTCACAATGAATAGTTATATACAGCTTCTTTTGATTTTCTGTTCATCACAGGCTTATCACATAAGCCAACTGTCTTTTGATCTTGACGAGTTGAGCAACTGACTAATCCAGATATTGTTTTATAGCGTTAACAAACTAAAATAGGTGTATATTTTTAAGGCGGTGATGATTTCATTTATAGGATGGATTAAAGTGAGCAGGATACAGTAATTTTTTGTGGAACATAAATTTTGGAGAGAACAACATATACCCGTAATTATGATTTTGTTGTAGTGCACATAAAACAATCTTGTTAATGTTATAATAATAATAATAATAATAATAATGATATTTGGTGCATGTTTTTTTTTTAAAAAGGTGAACCTGAGTACAATGGTCACCTGTGTGCAACAGCCAGTTTTGCCTTTTCCCATGAGTGGCTGCTAGTGACAGGCTTGACTGTAGATCATAAAATTGTTATGAACATGTTTTTTGAGAAGCTTAGACAGAGTGGGTAAGATAGATCTTGGTCTGTAGTTTTATAAATTACCATTAAAAGAATGTAAGATTATAAGATGAAATAGAAAACTTCCTCATTTTATTCACAGAATGACGGTTCGTTTCGTAAGTGGATCTAGGTCAGAAGTTCATCCTCTTCCCACGCTCTAAAACCACCTGATATGACCAAGGTTTCGAAATATTGATCGAGCCTACTGTATGTATACTCACAAGACAACAACTGTTTTAGACTAAGAACAGAGATCATAAACTAATAAACTATACCATTATTAAAAAGGAAAATGATATATAATTCCATAACAAGAGCAACATAATTAAAATTAGATCTCTGACAATTCTCAGGTGTCTTAATAAATCGTGATCTTGCTTAAAGATACCTCTGGTAAATCAAAACTATTTTATCAGTGATAAATTGAAGATCCATATTTGTTATTCTACTTTTTGCATGAAGTAAAAAGTATTAATGTTGAAAGCGCAAGTTTAAGACATTGCAGTGTGTCATTGTTCTTTACTACATGTAACAATTTCTTAATGGCCTACGAGTAGTTGACAGGATTGCTCCACAAGTGAAACCTCACAAGTTTTCACATCACTAGAAGGACCATAGGCATGAAAACAGACAATGTGAAAGTCCGCAATTGGATTCAAGTGCTTGTCAAAGACCCACAACTGTAGCCAACCTGGGCTGATCCGATAGTAGGATTCATACTCATACCGTTTGGTCATTAGTGTGGCATGCTAACCACTGCCTTCATTAGTCACCTTTTTCAACATGCAGGAGAGTGTACTGGTCCTGTTCTACACCCCAAGTATGCAAGGATATCTCAGTTAGTACCACATCCTTAGAAGAAAAGGTGTCTGTGACCTACATTTCACATTTTACTGGCTTAGGTTAAGTTTTTGCATTTAGCTCATGGCCTGGAATCATAAGACGTGGTGAGGGAATGTGTCTTGAGTACTACACCCTCATCACAAAAGTAGATCCATGTGACCAATGTTTCATGCTTCACTGACTTTAGATACATTCTGTTTTAAGTTTATTTCTTAAGCTCCATTCATAGTAAAATTATCAAAGTAGATGATTGTCTGCATCTCTATTAGTACCACACCCATAGAGCAAAGAAGGTTCCTGTGACCTACATTTCACATTTTACTGGCTTGGTTTGTTTTTACTTTTAACTCGTGACCACATAGTTTTAGTTTTTATACTCAGAATACATACTGTTGTACCTTAGGATCATGAAATGTGGTGTAGGGGTGCATTTTAATGAGTACTTTCATCACAAAAGTAGTCATATTTCATGCTTCATTGACTTGGGTTCAGGTTTGTTTTAAGTTTATCTCCCATGCACTGTTAGTGCTAGAATCATCAAACTATATGATTATATGCATCTCTTAGTACCACAGCCTTAGAACAAAAGAAGGTCACTGTGATCTACCTTTCATATATTTCTGGTTTATGTTAAGAGTGCATTTAACTCGTTACCACATACATGTAGGTCATTTTTGTATCCTGTATACATAGTGTTATACCTGGAATCATGAACGTTGGTGAGGGGATGCATCTTGATGAGTAATGCACTGACATCACAAAAGTACGTCACTGTGACCCATATTTCATGCTTCACTGACTTCTGTTAAATTTTGTGTTTTGTGTAATTTTAATTGTTAATGCCACAATCATTAACTAGATGATTGTATACATCTCTGTTAGTACCACACTGATACATAAAAGGTCACTGTGACATTTCACTTTTTACTGGTGTAGGATCAATTTTTTGCATTTAGCTCATAACCACAGAAGTTTCTTGCATGCTGTGTATATACTGTTCTATCTAGAAAAATGAAATTTGTGGAAGGGACACATGTTGATGAGCACTACTCCCACACTGCAGAAATAGGTCATTATGGCACATAATTTACACTTCACTGACTTCTCGGGCAATGTTTATAGTGGGTATCTATTAATACTTTCAAAACTATATACCCAGGGGCTATGTCCTTGGGTGGGGCTTGGGATGGACCATTGAGGTAAAGTTATTTGCATGTACTGTAGTCCCCATCTTGAGAGCAAGATTGATGTATATTATTGAGGTGATTTTGCATTTGGCTGGCCGAACTTTTTACCACTTGAGACCATATATCTGACCTAATTTTAATCTAACTTGGTAAATAGGCAGATACCATCAAGATGCTGAATAAGTTTTATTACGAACAAGACCTATACATATTTATGAGGTGCTCTTGCATCTGATTGGCTGATGTTTTTTTAAGCACTGTAGAGAGGCAGTTTTGACAGGATTTTGATCAAACTTGATAAATTAGCTTATATCATCATGATCTCGGCTGAATATGATTATAAGCAATCTGCACATACTAATGACATGATTTTGCATTAGATTGGCAGAACTTTCAACAATGTAGCATCTATATTTCTGATCACATTTTGATCAGACTTGTTAAATAGTTTTATACCATTCAGATGTTAGATGAGTTCGATTATGAGCAAGATCTGTGCATATTTATGAGGAAATGTTGTATTTGATTGGCCAAGCTTGTTACCACTCTGGAGACTAATTTTGATTGGATTTTGCTCTAACTTGGTAAATAAGCTTATATTTTCATTGTTTTATTCTGGTTCTGTAATAAGTGATAATCTGCTCATATTAATGAGATGATCTTGCATCTTATCAGCTGAGGTTGTTAAATCTCTCGATCTCGAGACATTTCTCATCCAGTGTTGGTAAAATGTAGTAAGTAGGTTTATATCATCAAGATACAGGATAAATTAAGTTATGAGCAAGAGACTATGCATATCAGTTTTTCCTTTATATTTGAAAATAATTTTTTTCTGACTTTTGTAAAATATGTAAAATCAACATCATCAGATTAAAAAAAGTTTGGATGATAGTTTAGGTAGGGTTGTGTTGTTACAGTACTACATAAGCCTGCTTAGTGAAATGGTATTAAGTTTTGTAAGCCAGGTGAGCAATATCAGGCCTACTTGGGCCTCTTGTTTTGTTAGAGATTCCGGATGATTTGAAAGATTTTAACACTAAATTTCTAAAAATATTTTATATTTCAGAAAGCTGTCTCTAGTGATAAACAGAAAGAAATTGATAATATGATAGGCATATCATATGAGGGATTCTACAATGTCCTTGAAAATGGTGGAAAAGCAATGCGTCTTGTTGGAATATCAACACCAACACCCAAGGATGTCCCTGACATCCCCTTTCCATTTCCAACTTCAGATTCAAGAGATAGTGTAAATATCCGGCAAAAGTCAAAGTTGGCTGATTCACATGATTTGCATAAAGAGAAATCAAGGAAAGAGGATGTTCAGAGTAATAAAAGATCTTTGGACAAGTTAGATATGACACAGCAAAGTTTTCATGGTGTTACAGCAAAAAATGTGGACAAGTCAGATGTGACACAGCTGAGTTCTCATAGTATTACAGTTAAAAATGTGGATAAGTCAGATGTGACACAGCTGAGTTCTCATGGTACTACAGTTAAAAATGTGGATAAGTCAGATTTGACACAGCTGAGTTCTCATGGTATTACAGCAAAAAATGTGGACAAGTCAGATGTGACACATCTGAGTTCTCATGGTATTACAGTTAAAAATATGGATAAGTCAGATGTGACACAGCTGAGTTCTCATGGCATTACAGCTAAAAATGTGGACAAGTCAGATGTAACACAGCCAAGTTCTCATGGTATTACAGTTAAAAATGTGGACAAGTCAGATGTGACTCAGCCAAGTTCTCATGGTATTTCATCTAAAAATGTGGACAAGTTGGATGTGACACAGAGTTCTCATGGTGTTACAGCTAAAAATGTGGATCAGTCAGATGTGACACAGCATAGTTCTCGTGGTATTACAACTAAAAATGAAAGGAGAAGTGGTTCACATAGTGGTTCAAGAGCAAGTCATAGTGGAAAAGAATGTTCGTCATCTCCAAATAGTCATAGACCACATAAAACCAGTCCTTCTCCCAGTCCAAGTAAATTACTAAAATCTGATGCAGGAAATAAAGTCATCCTTTCTAAATCACATGGTTCAGGTAGTCACCATAGCAACAAATCACCTAAGGAGCTAACAAGAACTCATCCTGTCAGAGAATCACTTGTTGATTCAAAGGTTCATGGCCCTGCTTCAAAAGACAGTAATTCCAAGATCATCGATAATAAAACACAGGAACCATTGCCTATGTCAAAGCCACCAAATGGTCTTGTACCTCATCAATCAAAGCCGAAACCAAAGTTGAATATACCGGAGGTAAGTATTGGGATCACTGCTTGGGGGAAGTTCAGGTGAAATAGTCCCTCAAGGTCTTTCAATTTTACCATACCATCTGGGAAAATGAAGTTGATTCTAACTTCTGTAGATTAACACTCTTTTTTCCATTTTTGTCTCACCTTCATTAACATGGTGAGACATAGGTGTCACTTTTATGGCAGTGACATTGGCATCAATGATGTTAAAGTTTTGTGTTCAAGTATTTTCGCAAGGCAGATAACAGAAGTGAGACATCAGCACAAGGATGTAGGTGAGACAATAACACATGGACATACCGTATATACTCGCGTATAAGCAAAGTCCAAAGGCAAACAACATAGACCCAGATCTACCGTCGCATAATGCACCTGCAGATTAGGGTCTGTGTTGTTTGTTCTACTGATTAGTCCTTACAAACTGCATAGACCCAGATCTGCCGGCACATTATGCGACGGCAGATCTGGCTCTATGCAGTTTGCAGTTGGTATAGGTTTTTATGCGAGTATATACGGTAGGTGAAATACTGGGTTCGACAGGACAGTTGTCAGTGTCTTGTGCTTACTTTTGTGTTGAGCTCAGTTTCTCAGGGATAGAGTTTGCATTTAGGTCATTTTGTTGGGTACTATTGCTTGTAGAGTCACATAACTTGTTGTGTATACATTTCATGAAGAGTATTACACCTTCAGTCAAAACTATATCATTGTGACCTATATTTTGTGCTCAGTGACTTGCATTAGTCTTTGTGCTCAGTTTCGTGAACACTGCTACATATATGCATCATAAAGAGCTCTACACCATTTAGACAAAAGAAAGCTTTGCCATCTAGCCATGCTGGCACTGGCAGTTTTAATGTTGTATAGTATAGATACAAGAAAAAAAATTCTAATTTTGAGATAGATTTCCATACATATTGCATGCTGTGAGCGTAGGTCATTATTAGAGTTGAGAAAAATGCTGGCTGCAAAAATTACTTTAGTTTTGGCAACGACTGTATTCTAGAAGCTACATTGGCTCAAAGAAACACTTATACAATTTTAAAAATAGCAATGACAGTCCTGTAAAAGTAATGATAAATTCAATGAAAAATATACAAAATCTTGGGAAGTCTTTAACGATCACAACCTGCTGTGGATCAGCCACACAAGCTTTCACTTGTGGAAAACCAAAGTGATGTAAGTGTGTCATCCTGAAAAAATTCATTTACTAACTTATACTTTTCTTTGTGTATTTGATAAGAGATGTCCATGATCTTCAATCTGTGCAAATTTGATGAATTTTTAAATACTCATTCAGCCAGATCCATTATGTTATGGACAATTAGTGACGGTACTTTTTTCCCATACTCTTCTATATAGTGACCCTTATGTGGGGATATATATTGAGCTAAGAGTGTGCAAGAAAATGCACGCCATTCAAACTTTTTAAAGTGATTTTAGATTGCTTGTACCCTTAGCTATGTGAAAGTATTAATTTTTTAAAAAGTTAAATACATTTCACAATTGATCATCCTGAAGAAACTGTAAATTTTACTGTTTGTGTTGACCCAACTTCAATACTTAAGAATTTAAGGTACTGGTCTTTATTCCTGTAATAATGCATCAATTTGAATAATTGCAGATTGTATCCTTTATTTGATTTTCTTCTAAATATGACATGTGTCTTTTCAATTATTCCAGAAACCTGATGTGGAGGATATCCTCATGGTATGTTTTACACAATCATGCACACATACATCTACATGTACATCTGTAGGCACAAATTTGTTTTGCAGAAAGTGAAATGCAGGTTATTGAGATGAAGAGCAATACACAATTTCCAATATTTACCGTCTATACTCGCATATAATCCAATACCAAATGCAAACTGCATAGACCCAGGTCTGCCGTCACATAATGCGCCGGCAGATCTGAGTCTATGCAGTTTGTAAGGACTAACCAGTAGAACAAACAACGTAGACCATGATCGGCTGGCACATTATGCATCGGCAGATCAGGGTCTATGTTGTTTGCATTTGGACTCGGCTTATACACGAATATATACGGTAATAATCAGAGCTTGTATTAATATAAGAGTTGCACCCATCTAGTGTTTAAATGTGTTTATTTTTGGCCAGTTGTAAAGCAACTTCAACCTGGTAATTGATGATGGGTGTCCAACTATCTGTCCATTTGACCAACATCAAAATATTGGTCAGTACTTGGTTTTAATTGGGTTTCTCAGATACGGTTGCCTGCAGAGTCATGTAACCTGATAAATACCGTGTGTACTTGCTTGCAAGTCGAATCCAGCTGCAAAGACCCAGATCTGCCATCGCATATTGCACCAGCTAATCTGGGTCTATGCAGTTTGTTAGGAGTAATCAGTAGAAAAACAACATAAACCCTAATCTACTGGCACCTTATGCAACAGAAGATCAGGGTCTATGTTGTTTGCAGTTCAACTCGACTTGTACACAAGTTTATATGGTACATCATAATTGATTGATTAATTGGCATTTAATAGCACAGTAACTTGTGACAATTTATATCATCCTGAGTCATTGGAGTAAAGTGCCTTGACATGGGACACGTCACTGCAATCAACCTGGCCTGGACAGGGCAGGATTTTAAACCCGCACCCTTCTGGTTTTAAGTCTGGCAAAGTACTGCACCATTCAAGCAGATTGGGTCACTATGACCTTTATTTCTTGCTCAAGTGCATTTTGCATTTAGCTCAGTTTCTCAGACATAACTGCAGGCAGAACCATGTAACTTGGTATGTACATATAATTTTGTCATGATGAGTTCTGCAACTTTTGGACATAAGTATGCTTTAAAATCCAACCATACCAACATTGGTAGTTTTCATGATTTTTAGCATTCTATTGGAAAAATGGAACTTCTGTCAGACTCTCTGACTTACCTTTAATGAAAATGTAATGCTTTGTTGATTTCCTTGCTTACAGCAATAATTATTAATCCCCCTGTAAAGTCCTACCAGGAAACACTTTATTGTAAATGAAAACCATGATATATCAACAAGTGACCCCCTTTTTGTCGAGCCTGCCTTTTAAAGATGTACTTAAAAAAGAAAGTAAAATCTTTTAAAATTGATGTTAATCAAGTGTATGGATGGATGTATGGGCAGACAAGCACATGGATTTCAAAGAGATCGCTATGTTGAGCTGTCACCAAAGCAGGCATGACAGAGAGGCGAATGAATATTTTTTACCCAAGACTGTTGCTAATTGCTAACTTTGCTAATTGAACCTGTCTGTCTGGGAGGAAAATGTGTCACTCCTTTGGAAGTGATACTAGCCATGGTTGCTATCCTTGCTGTTTATTTTGCAGGAGATGGCCCACATTCAGACTCCCCTGACAAGGATCAAAACTCCACTGAAAGAGAAGCCACTCAACTTTGAAACAAAACCCAGGGATAATGTATTCAGTGTAAGTTATTATCAGCTTGTCATGAGTATGGACTGATCTTGTGGGACAATTGATGCATTTAAACCTATGAGGGGAAGAGTTTAACATTTCCTGCTTAGTTTGAGTCTATTCATTGGTCCTGTTCTGCAGTAGAGTTATCTGCCCACAAAACAGGTGCCGTGTCAGTCACTCACTAAATCTGAGGCATTCAGCATGGTTCATTGAGTAAGAAGAAAGCACAGGAGATTCAAGTTTAGTCACCAAAAACATGCAGGGATTAAAAACCTCAGATAAACAATTTTGCATAAAACCCGAATACAGTCAAACCAGTCCTAATGGTCACCTTTACTCAGCGGTCACCTGTTCACAACGGCCATTCTAATTTCTCCCTGGCAAATTCCTTTGCTGGATGGTGGGAAAAATAGTCATGTTGTTGCAGCAGAAATGAAAGTCACCTTTTGTGCCAGTGTGACGGGTGTAGTTCAATATCTTCATCTATTTGCAAGTGAATTAGGGCTATCTCTGAAGAAAAAAGTTCATCTTTGAGAAGAGATACGAGTTGCATCCCTTTTCATTAGGGGCAGGGGTCATTCAGTATTTAAGACTTGTCTTTAAAGACAAGTGAATTTTCAGTTCATGGGGTGACAAAGAATAGCCATATAATGCTTTTTTTGATATCCTGTTCATCAGAGGCTTCTCACATAAGCCGACTGTCTTTTGATCTCAGCAAGTTGAGCAACTGGCTTATCCAGATATTATTTTTAAAGCGTGAACAGCTGTTTCCAAGTGAAACTTACACAAGTTAGCGGACCAAAGAGTCAGACCTCTGTTTTACAGCCGTATGTAAGTTTTCAATCAGTAGTAAAATTATTGTTTTGTCATGGTGCACAAAACAAACTAAGATCGGTGATTAATTTAAGTCCATGATGATTTAATATATAGGATGGATTAAAGCGAGCAGGGTACAGTAATCTTGTTTGGAACATACATTTGGGAGAGAACAACATATACGCTTATTTTTTGTTGGACAGTCAACATAAAACAATCTTGATAACGTAATAAAAATAATAATAATAATAACGATAATGATATTCAGTGAATGGTATTTATTGAAAAACTAATTTCACAAGGTGAACCTGTGTACAGAGGTCACGTGTACAAAGGCCAGTTTTGCTATTTCCTGTGGGTGGCCCTGTTGACAAGTTTGACTGTATATTATATAATACAGTAAAACCTGTCATGAGAGACCGCCCCTTCTGCCAGCAAAAAGCGGTCTCTCAAGACAGGTGGTCTCTCATAACAGGTTTGTACAAAAAGACCAGTTTCCAAGGTCGAAATTCAGCACTGTTTAAGAGGGAAATATAAGCACAATCATGTACATTTATTGTATTCTTTGTTCATAGTTCTTGTTAAAATATTGCATGCATTAATCTGAAAATAATTTAAAATAGTAATAAAGATATACATCTTTCATTAAACATGAATCACATTTATATTTGAAGATCACATGTACATGTACTAGTATTAGCATATATGAGTTCGTTTCTAATTGACTCCTTGTCTTTTATAACACCCTAAATTTGAGTTTTACCAACGTTTCAAGTGGCTGCTATGTTGCAAACGGTCTCCCGTTTTTCACTTCTTTCAATTACATTAATTCTTTCCTCCAATGTTAGAATTTGTCTCTTCTTCGTTGGAGGTTCTGCCATTGTTATTAAAGTGCTGGGTGTTGATGTTATAAGGGATCAATTGTAATAACGACTGCAGCGGTTTTGATCAGGTATTGGGGAGATATGGAATACATATACAATGTATATGTACCAATGAATGAAATAAAAAGACAATTAATTTATCCAGAAACAGAATACATTTATTTAGAGATAACAGACAAAGACTTTATTCACCGATGATACAAAGGGATTAACTCTATAAACAGAGGGTGTAACCGGCTGCACTAAGGTGAACAGATGATGGTTTGGTGTGTGGATTGTAATCACTCGAACATCAAAAACAGCACAACAAACAACACAAGCCCTTCACAATGACAATCGAATCCGGAAAACGATTCTCACCTACTGGTATTAAAGACAAAGACAAAGACCTCATTCACCCCAGACATTACGGATTAACTCCAAAGACAAATGATGTATGCGACTGGTATATTGACTTTGGCACTACAATGGCAGTTAGTGACATGTACTTTAGTCTGGTTTACAGTCTAGAACAAAGGAAACTACATGCATGACGTGCAAAAGTTAGGAAACTGGTTGCCAGTCTAATTTTTTTTTTTTTAGAACAGTCTTTACTTTGGAAGCGGTCATTTTACAAAGGATAAAATAAACGTCAGTGGTGTTTGCCTCAGTTCTCGCGATAGGGTCGTTCATAGCAGTATTATTTTAGAACAAGCTGCCATACGCAAATTCGCGGGAAATCCTATGGCTCATACTTTAGTCTCGCAGAAATAGCCGAGGTATTTCCGAATGAGCAATCGGCCTGTACTCTAGTCTGGTTTACAATCTATAACATAAGACACTACATGCATGACCTGTACAATTCAAGAAACCGGTAGCCAGCCTAATTTGTTTTTAAGTTTTTGATTTTGTTTTTAACGTCTTTGCTTCTTAAGCGGTCGTGGTTACAAAGGGTTAAATAAAGGTCAGTTGTGTTTATCTCTGTTTTTGTGATGCGGTCGTTCATAGCAGTGTCGAAATGCATATTTTGCCAAGAAATCGCGGTCGCTGGTCGCATTCTGCAGGTGGTCTGTCACAAAAGTGCATTTATATAATAAAATCAATCCGTGCATTAGGATTGTGGTCGCTCATGACAGGTGGTCGCTCATAGCAGAGGTCGCTCATAGCAGAGGTCGCTCATGACAGGTTTTACTGTAGCAACAGGGAATGAAAGTGACAAATGTAAACAATCAAACCCCATGGTAGTTCAGATCCATTTTTCTCCCCTAAAAAAAAAAAGACATCAACACTGACAAGTATAGAGACCTTCATCAGGGAGCAATTCATCAGCATTCCATTATGGATTAATCCAACATCAACATAAACGCAAACAAGTTATCTCAGAATTAATAATAATTTGATTATTTTACAATACTGGCAAGATTATGTCATGTGACACTGATAATCAGCTGTTATAATTTTGCATCAAATTTAAAAGTAATGTGGAAGAAAGATGTAATTATATCATTACCTGGGGGCCCTGGGTGGCTTAGTGGTCTAAGGTGCTTGCCTTTACAGATCACTCACACATCTCACCTCTGTCGACGTGAGTTTGAGTCTCGGTTCTAGCAACGTGGGTATGTGAGAAAACCTGCCTGTAGCTTCCAATTGGTTGGTGGTTCTTCCTGCACCAAATACGCTGGCTGCCATGTATCATGTGCTGAAAAATGGCATTAAACCCTACAAGCTAATAAAAAAAAACATTACCCGAGGCTGATGAGATTTAGACATTACAGGTACAGAAATGAATCGTTTCAGTCAGTTGCTAAGAGCATTTCACTTTGCATTGCACAATGTCGTGGGAATTTGTCAATCAATTTAACAATCAATTATTAGTATTTTGTCACTGAGAGTGGGCATTTTGTGGGAGGTTACTTGCCACAACAGTTATGTCTTGTGATATCATATTTCACAAATACCAGTAAATATGAAGGAGGGACTCTATCATAGGACTAAGTTATAATACCAGTAATGGTATTGGCAACAAAATCAGTTGAATAATTAAACCTGATACTATTTTAGATAAATTCGACTGCTACAAGTTAGAGCTTGTCTGTAAGACTGCAGAAATGGTAATTTTGTATTTGGTAATTTTAAATGCAGTGATGTTTTTTTCTTTGTCCCAAATTTATCATATTTATGTGGGTCATTTTTTTTCTGTTTCTTTTTTTTTTATAGAATATGTATAATAAACATCTGTAATATAAGAATGCACTAGTCATATTCTGTCCACCCCTTGTTCTTGGGATGTAAGGGAGTTTTTCAGACCAAAAATGGGGAGGGGGTGGATCTCGTTTAATTTTTTTATTTGTTTTTCATGAGTACCCTATTAAAATTTCCATTATTTTCTTCCCTGAACAGTTAACTGCATAAATGTTTTACTAAAAAGTTAAAAAGGAAAAAAGGGCAATTTACCATTTCAGTTCTGAATAATGATGACTGGTATGGATCACTAAGAACAAAGCACAGCATGGGATACCAGCTGTCCAGATGCCTGGGAAATAACTATCAGAATGCAATCTAGTGACAATTCAAAAGAGATAACAAAAAAAATCATGGATTGTGGAATGGGACAGTTAGCTTCTTAAAATTGTTTTCAAACATGTACATGTCATACTTGTAGTAAAACAAATTGACATTGTAAATCTTACAAATAATTTATTACTAAAGTGTTGCCAATTGCTTCCCCAGAGGTCCTGCCAACTGCAAAATGAGAAATGACCACTGTGTAGTATCCAGATATAACTCCAACTTTCTCTTCAAATCTGCAAAAGTTTGAAGTACATATGTATAATTTAATAGTAGAATCTGGTTGGCTCAAACAGGGTTGACTTGAACACCCTGGATTGATTGAATTTGTGTTAAATATCTGACCATCATGTTTATCTGAATATCATGGCCACCCTAGGTAAGAAGTTATTGATCAAGCAGAATGATTGGATAATCATGTGTGCAACAACTAGTGAGTGTTATGTTACAGTCTGAACATAGCATCTTGGTCTACGAGCTGCTTGATAGGTAGTCTAGTGAACTAGAGGCAAACAGCTGGTTAATGATGGTCACAAATATACAGATGCAGATGAATTAAACTTGATAAATATGTTCGATAAAAGTGTATTTCTTCAGTCTTTAGTCTAAAATTGATATGTACCGAGCTTACTTTGCCCACTAATTTCTGTATGTACATGCATGTCGTCATCTTTAGAAATGTACATACATAACAGTTTTTGTACAGGAATCACTTACTGTAGTGCATGAATGGGAATCCTGAAAAAATGATTTTTAAGGAGTTATAACTAATGTTTTGCTTCATTATAGTAATGAGGAATCATGTATTACATTGGCAAAAACCAAGTGAAGATGTCATTTACAAGGGATAGACGATCATGTTATGCTGAGGTGTCCAGTGATTTTATAAAACAATGAGATTTACACATGCATCTTATTAGCTGAGTTCTCACCATTCAAACTTGGTAAATTGGCGAATACAGTTATAGGATGAGTTTTATAATGTACAAGGTCTGTGTATGTTAAGGAAGTAATCTTGCATCTGATTGGCTGAGCTTGTTTTCTTTCTTGAGACTCTACTTTTAAAGGATTTTGAACAAACTTGGTAAATTGGCTTATATCATCAAGATCTCATGAGTGCAGTTATTGCAAGATCCATGCATATTAATGAGGTCATCCTGCATCTGATTAGCGAGCTTGTCAGCACTCTAGTAATTTTATTGCTGATCAGATTTAGATCAAACTTGTTAAGTAGTCTTATGTCATGAAGATTTGAGACGAGTTTGATCATAAGCAAGATCTGGACATGTATATGAGGTAGTCTTGTATCTGATTTGGCTGAAATTGGTAAATAAGCTATCATCATGTTCTTAGACAGTGTCTATAATAAGCAAGATCTGCACATACTAATGAGGTTATCTTGCTTCTAATTGGCTGAGTTACCTCTTTAGAAACTATATTTCATCCTATATCTTTGTTTTGTATGCCTTTTTTTGGGATGCCAAAACTTGTATAGCACTGTATGGCTAGGATTGTTCTGCTGTGCCATTAAGCCCTATATATACATAAATATTCATCCTATTTCAATAAACTCAGTAAATGGGTTTATATGAAGCTCTTATATGGGATCATTTATTTTCAAACAATAAGCATATTAATTATGCCTTTATCTTTGGAAATAATATTTTTTAGACTTTAGTAAAATATGCAAAATGGATATGATATAAACAGTGTTGTATCTTGAGTGTGGAATTCTTGGTTTCCCACAGTTTTTAGCTCTACTAATCATAGATCAGAAAGGCTTATGGGATGGCCTGTTGTCTGTCCATCGTCCATCATCACAACTTTGTTATCACTACTCCTCCTAAACTACTTGGAGGATTGCCATGAAACTTTACACACACATTCATCCCAAGGTCTAGTTGGTTCTTAATACCAACGTTGCTGCTCAGACATCCAGTATTGGCACCACAACATCCATCTTGAAAATCTTGTCACTACTCATCTTTGGTCCTAAATGAAAATGGTGCTGATCTGATGTCCAGTATGGCCACCACAGCAGCCGTCTTGAAAATCTTGTCACTACTCATCTTTGGTCCTAAATGAAAATGGTGCTGATCTGATGTCCAGTATGGCCACCACAGCAGCCATCTTGAAAATCTTGTTATTGCTACTACTCCTGAATAGAAAATCATAGCAACATGTGGTTTTCACCAGAAGACTTCTTATGCTGTCTAGTTGGTATTAAATGAAAATGGTGCCAATCTGACATCCAGTATAGCCACAGTGACAGGTATCTTGAAATTCTTTTTATTGCCACTCCTAAATGAAAAGTCATATTGACATAGTGTTTCCACCAGAAGACTAATTATCATATCTACTTGGTCCTGAATGAAAATAGTGTCAATCTGATCTCAAATATGGCCACCACAATGAACACATTGAAAAGCTTGTCTCTAATTCTCTTGAATGGATGGTCACATCTACAGGGGCTTTTTCACCAAAGTCTTCTAATGGTGTGCAATTTGCCCGAAATTAAAATGGTGTTGATATTACATTCAATAAGACTGCCACAATGGCTAATTTGAAAATCTTGTCGCTCAAGAATATTAGAGATGGCTTCAGCACTCTGCAGCTAAAAAGAAGAAATGGTCTTATCTTAAATTCCTGGAAATTCTTTTCAGACAGTACAATGTCAGTCTCTTCAAGGGACTCTTGTTTGTCTGATGTCTCCCAAATCTTGACCCAGTGCGCCCCTTGTCACTTGTCAATGTTCACATTGGTCTGGATGAATATGAATGATCCAGAAGTGGTCTGTTTACTATGTTATCCTTTTTAGGAAGTATTGTAATCAACTAATGCTATGGAACTTTAATATTACGAGTCACAAAAAATATCGACTCATTGTTTCTCTATCTCATTTCTGCCTTGAGGGATTGTGATAATTGATTAAAAACTGGTACACTGACATTGTTTTGAGAAATCAAATTTGTCTGCACAGTAGTGAAAACAGAAACATTCTGTTGGTAAATACTGGCCTAGAGGGATATGTGCAATTCATGAATACATGCCAGTTACTTGAGTGCATGATGAAACTTGTATTGCAATAACACAAGCATCCATGGAGAAAAATGGTCATGCAGATGACTAAGTAGGTTATTTGATAGTGAAACTTTCGAAACAGATCAGACTTCCTCCATTTGTAAAGACATAAAATTGTTTCAATAGATCTTCAGTTAACCATTATAAGGATTACCAAATTGCAATACAGATAATTGAAGTGTGAAATTAGAAAACTGATACGTTATGAACAGTGAACATTCCGAAGATTTGTATGTTTAAAAAAGTACATTTACCTTTTGAATTTTTTATTCCAATTAAAGAAAACAATTCAAAATGCATGATCTCTTGAGTTATTTTTCTTTATCTCTTTTGAATTTGTGTGTGTTCCCCAGATTTGAGACCAGGTTGTCCCTTGCCCATTGAATCCTCTGTACAACACTGTATAAATGTTGGGAAATAGTTTACACAGGGTTGTGTTCTTATAATATCACAAAAGTCTGCTTTGTGTGTGATGATCAAATGTTAAGTTATGTAAGAGGTGAGTGATATCAGACCCACTTGGACCTCCTGTTAACTTTCCCTCAATTCACAAAGATAAAATGTTAAATGTGGTCAGGCATAAACACAAAAGATAAACTTTTTTTAAAAAAAAAGATGTAGCCCTCAATTGACTCAAATTATAGATACACATGTAATTATGAAAGAATGAAATGATGCAGAGGATTCATCTTTTTTTCTTCCTCATTGTTACAAAATAGGTCTTCAGGGAGGAAAGGAGTCTATAAAATTTCTGACCTAGTGGTTTTGATTCAGATTTCAAGCATGTGCTGTTTGAATTGTAAGAATATTTGCAAGATTTCAGGATTGCCTCAACTCGATGACTAAATTTTGAATCATGACACTGCAATGACCATTTTATATCTTTTTATTTGATATCCTTCTGTTATATAGTGAGCTTAGATTTCATGTTGTATCTTTTTTTCAGACATTTGAACCATTGCTCCCTCTACCAGAAATAGGTAAGTCCTCCAAATTACTGTGAATTCACTATTTTTCATGGGGTAGACTTGGTTCACCAATACCCAGTGGTATTATTTTAAAATATCGAACTGAGAGGTGTAGAAAAGAAATACTTTATTACCTTTGAGACTTTCTGTTGTTCTTTTAAACCATAATGAAATGAAGGCCATGGATGTATTTTTCAATCCAGAAAACATATAAATTAGGCCATCCTCCATATGTGCTAAGAACTGAAGATTTCATGAGTACCCAGTGTATAGCGATATTTTGCTTGCAGAGATTTTTCAATGATGCCCTAGATTTTCCTTACTATCGGCAGAGGATGCATGTATATTTGCGGAAAAAAAATATAACCATTGAAATAATCAGGTGTATTTTGATGCAATTGCAGCAAAGTCTTGTGAGACCAAAGTATTTACACAAGTTGGACTATAGGACACCTACACTGTACACTCATTTTATACTCTGACATGTAAGGGTTTCCATACATTTTTCTATGAGTTTGCTATCGAACACACGACTTAATGATACTATGTAACTAATTTAAATCATGTACATGGTCTTCCATACATCCACAGAAAATGTCGCTGCGATTGAAGTTTATTGAGAAAAGATAATTTAAGTCCTTGACAGGTGAGGTTTGAGGGTATTTAGGTCAAACTAAAATTTGACAAATTCTCACTTCTGATCTATTTTTCTCAGAGTAGAATTGAACATTGTAGCAAATGTAATGAGCCAGTTATTAGCAAGTAATTTCAGCCGTTTTCATAAGCTCTCAACTTGGAGGTAAAAAGTAGAAATAATGTAAAACACCCAGGTTCACATGTACACTGGTAATTGATATCCACCCAGGCCAGCCCAGTCATCTGCCACAGTGTCCTTGGGAAAGTCTCTTACCTCCTATTTCCTCTGCATGATATAGCCAATAATGTGTTAAAAATGCTGTTAAAATCAACAAAACAAATGTACACTGGTAACTGGAAAATCGAGTGTACAAGTTTTTGTTCATTTCATGGTTGCTAGAAGCCACAAATTTAAAGACTCCAATGAACAATAATTCATCTGGAAATGATGGACCCTTCTTCCCTGAGCAATAAACTGAAGAACAGACGATTTTACTGTTGCTTTTTGCAAAATCATGTAAATTGATGCCATGAAAGTAAATTATTTCATGGTGCCAGTCTCTTTCCAGAATTATAAACAAAATTATAAACATGTTTATAAATCCTTGACTTGCACATTCCTTCCATGCAGTATGTACTTCACCAATATCAACTGCCTAGACATAATTGTTATAGTAAACTAATGTAAACACAGAGTTGCATGAATAGTATACTGACTTCGTGGTCCTCTTCATTACTTGCAGCCTGACATTTGTCATTACATTTTAGATTCATACATACAGTAGGTCTTTACATACCATATATATTTGCTTATAAGTTGAGCCCAACTGCAAACTCCACAGACCCTGATCTGCTTTCACATAATGTGCCAGCAGATCTGGGTCTATGCAGTTTGTTAGGAGTAATCAGTTGAACAAACAACATAGACCCTGATCTGCCAGCATATTATGCAACCACAGAACAAGCTCAATATTTGCAGTTGGACTTGGTCTTATAAGTGAGTATGGATGGTATATGCAGATATACAGGTCATTTTGGGCATAATTGTTATGGTAAGCTTCTGACTTCACTCAATTTTAATTATATATTGACCTCATGATCTCTGGGGATAGATGGTCATTGACCCTTTATTCATGTCCTAGGTAAGGCACTTTACTCCAGTTGGCCATGGCAAAATAATAACCTACTCCAATTGCCTCTGGCATTAACTATCCTACTTGTATTGTTGTGCCATAAAATACCAAACCAGACCAAACCAAATCCATTATTTGCACTTGCATACTTGGGCTTTTTATAAGTTTAACAGACAGATGGAGTTGGTGAAGATTGGACTTCTTAATAGTTTCACAGACTATTGGATGCACTTAGATCAGGCTCCAGTTTCATTACACTTCTTGAAAATGTTCTTCCTCAGATTGAAATTATAAAATATCTTATTGCTTGGTTGCGAGCATTGAATATATTTCGGAATATTTAGCAGACATCAAGAATTAAAATACAGTCATAATTTGAATTCTCTGAAATAGAGCCTTGTTTTATCTCTGAGGAACATTTTGAGAATTTCATCCAGTTTGAGGAATATCTCGACTCGTTTTCAAGAATAAAAAGACTTCCAGGCATGCAATTTTGAAAACATGAAGCTATTTTTCATCCTTTATACTATCCTAAACTATGACAAAATCCCGGTGTTGTGAGAAATATCATAAAACAATATACCATATATACCCACTTAAAGTTGAATCCAACTGCAAGCTGCACAGACCCAGATCTGTAATAACATAATGTGCAGGCAGATCTAGGTCTATGCAGTTTAGTGGGAGTAATCAGTAGAATAAACAGCATAGACCCTGATATGACATTGCATTGTGCAATAGCAGATCAGGGTCTGTGTTTGTGATTGGACTCAAATTCTAAATGAATATTTACAGTAATGAAATCTCAGTCTGAGTAAACATTTTGACAGCTTTAGTGAAACTGGGTCCAGGTCCTGCTTTCATTAAACTTCTCTACTTGAATATGTACTCGATTGAAAATTTTGTCCATTTGTTAAATTTTCAATGTTAGGCCTGAAGATAAACCAGCTGTTTCAAAACATAAGTTTAATGCAGTTATATGTTTTTAATTTACTTATGATCAGCCTGCTAAATTTAAGCTGAGATTTCAACTTACGGTTGAGTTGTTTTACAAGAGCGGGATAAGTGCTGCTGCATCTTCATTACTTGCATGCTGACATTTGTCATGACATTTTGGATTCAGATATACAGTAGGTCTTTACATATATGCAGATATATATGGGTTGTATGCTGTTACATTTTAGATTCTGACATATACAAATTATAGTGTTTGTATTGTTGGATATTGTGCACGAGACTGGAGTACAATTGAGCAAGCTTGTGAGCCCCATGTTCTTCTGGCAAGACCAAAGTATCCAACAGGACAAAGACTATAATTTATTTGATATATATCGCTATTTATTAAATAATAAATTGTATTTAGGTTGCTTTTTACAGCATTAGAGTAATACAAATATGTTTGAAGAGAAATATTCTTTAATTTTTTTTATTACTGAATCGCTTATAAATACATACAGTAGGACCCCGCTATAGCACGCTTTGTTATAGCACGAATTCGGATATAACACGATCGTGGCATGGCTCCCGAAATTTCATCTATTTTTTCTTACATGAAACAAAATTATTTTTTCAAAGTACGAAAAATAATGTGTAAAAAATTAATTATCATTTTGGGGAAGAGATCATGTATGAATTCGGATATAATACGATCGTGGCGTGGCTACCGAAATTTTACAATAATTTTTCCAATTTCATGAACTACTGCAAAGTTTTGTGCCAAAAAAAACAAGAGTTTCGATTTAATAATTTGGCAAGCTGTATTGTATTCTTGAAGAAAAAGTGTCTTATGATGGCATCTTTCATTATATGAATAAAGATGCTGAACATTTCTATTTGTGAATGTTCATTTCAAATGTGTCAGTAGTCAATCACTGCACTTTGATCTTAGTTTATTTTTGAAAGATGTCAGCTCATTTTAAAGCTGACAAGTGTTAATCTTATTATTACTGATACATGAACAATAAAGTCATTAAGTCTTCTTTGTGTTTGTCTTCAATACATTCTGTGTACAATCGTTGCTCAAACAATAGCCGACATATGTTTGCTTATTCAACTGCATACACAGCCAAGCACCAAACAATGCGGTGGTTGATAAAAGATTCACACCTGAATTTATAAATCAATTAATTTAAGTCACTGACAATCATCAAAGTCAATCTCAAAGCTAAAGTTGTTCAAACCATGCGGCAATGATTTATAAAACATCAAAAAAACTAAAGCCGCCAACGCGCACACGTGGCTTGGCGGTGTTGTTGGACAATCCCCATGCAATCAGTTGACCAGTGAATAATATTGTACATTCCCTATAAAAATGACCCCATTGTTGATTAACAATTATTCTTGCTACATAGTCGTTCAAACAAAAAGGTGTCAGAGTTTTAATTACTAGTTATTTACAATGGATAACAGTACACAGAAACGTTAAGCTTTTTCTGTTAAAGAGAAGCTTGAAGCCATGGACAGGATTAAGTCCGGTGTTTCCACAAGTCAGATTTAATTCCCAAGTGATATTTCCCAAGTTATCTGCCAGTGCACGTGGGCCGATAAGCCTCTGGCTTGTAAAAGCACTCACTTTGTTTTCAAGTAGAGTTCTACAACTTCCTGTGCATATACTTTGACCTTAATCCCTTAGCTTGTAAAGGCACCACACTCTTTGTTTTCCCACGTGACAACCCTTTGATTAAGCCGCTTGTTTGATACTTGTTCAGTGCCAAGTAACAGAGGGTGGTTATTTGAACTCCCTGTGATCTTGCCGCACAATTGACACGTGTCCAGTTGCATCCTTTAATAGATTTCTGACTTTATGATCAAAGTGTTACTTGCAAGAGCCCAAGCTCAGTCTCGTGCATAAGCACCCGCATATGACAGTACAGCTGAGGAATCGGAGTCGAACATGATTTATGATGACTAGACGACGACGATTTACAATGACTAGACGACGATGTAGGATTTCAGAACTTTATCAGACAATGATATTATACTTCTGCGTGCATATTTTCGATGGAATTATTATGGACTAACTCCTACGCATGCCATGAGATCGGCTGGTGAGTACACGTGTTGATCCTTTAACTATTAATGCTATACAATAGACATGTACATATAAATGTACCAATGCATGGTTCTCTGAATAAAGTAAAATATTATATGTGCAATCTCTGTTTTCACTCCATGTGTATTTATCATTTATTATGCATTGATTTAAGATGGTAACTGTGCCAATGAAGCACGTTGTTTTGAGCCCACAATTTCCCCCCCCCCCCCTCCCCCCATTTTTTTGGTGCATGCATCATTTTCTTCAGCTAAATGACTTGGTTTTGTCTAGGTTGGTTATAGCACGGTTCGGGACATAGCACGATCCCGTTTTGTGGACCCCGACCATCGTGCTATAGCGGGGTCCTACTGTACATGACATGACGTCACTTATGTACTGTTGCATCATGATAGGCCTGCTGTGATGTCATGTTACGTAGCAACAAACTTATTGGGTTATGCATGGAAAATTTACTGAATCGTCGCATGCAATCCATTGCATAGGAAGTCACAAGCTAGGTATACAATACAGCTCTTGTATATACATGCATATAGATTGTAAAGTATTATTACAGATTGTAAAGTATTATTACATTGTAGATTGAAATTCATATTAATTTTTTTTCTTTTTCTGCCACCAGGTCCTGTCTTAGAACTTAGGATTGGTCATTCTTGTAATACAGTAATTGAGTGCATATTCAAACAGTTGATTTAAATGCATATATACTATATGTCTGTCAATATTCTGGTACAGTCTACATAATACATAGTACCATGTTGAAAATAATTTTAGGGGAATAATGCTTTTTACTCCATGTCCCATATATTGATAGATAAAGTACCGTATATACTCGCGTATAAGCCGATACCAACTGCAAACTGCATAGACCCAGATCTGCCAGCGCATTATGTGCCGTCAGATTTGGGTCTGTGCAGTTTGTAAGGACTAATCGGTAGAACATACAACATAGACCCTGATCTGCTAGCGCATTATGCGACGGCAGATCAGGGTCTATCTTGTTTGCATTTGGACTTATCTTATATGCGATTATATATGGTAGTTTAGATCTGTTCATTGCAGACATTTGATTAGAATGTGGCTTACACAGTATGACTGCACATAACTGCAGTACAGTAAGTTACAAAAGAGCTGACAACAGAATGATTGTTATTTGTAATCCTCTGACATCTTTTATTTGCTATTAGGAAATTCTAAGTGTGCAGAATATGACTTCTCTAATGCAGGTTTCATCATGTGGTAATAGGTTTTTGACCTAGTGTACACATTTTCATTAGATCATATTGAACTCATTATTTTGTGAGGGAAAAATGAGCAGACTGGCAGCATGGTTGAATCTTGTCATGTAAAAACAACAGTTTTATTGTCACTACTATATTTTTTGCTAGGTTAATATGCACATGTCTGAGTTGTTTCCCTTTGGCCATGCTTTGAAGGGTACCAGTATTTTATGATATTTTACATGTAGGTTTGTAGCATAGAAGGATGTTGCTGGATAAAATATAGAGTTTTAAAAACATGAATTCTCTGATATAAGAAAAAATTGCCCTTGTATATTAATTTAAATTCTTTTGTTATTGTCACCATATTGTTAGCTTAATTTTGAGCCAGAATTGCTGGTAGATCATTATAAATAGTTCAGTTTGCACGGTTCCTAATTGATTGAATTCTCACATGGTAAATCTCACTTTTTAAGTCTCCAGAAAGCAGACCTAATGGGGTTTTTTAACGAAAAAAATAATATCAGGCAAAAGATAAAATTAACTGTTTTTTATTGGTACATATAGGAAATCAGTGTTTTTTCTCTCTATTTTAAAGTTGCCAAGGCTGCAATTAAACTTTTTTTGTATTAGTCAAATTCAAGAGTAAAATACAGCTGTCATGAAAATACATGTACATGTATAGTTTTAAAAATGGACAATTTAATGTTGGCATTTAAAATAAGGAAATAAGGATATACCTTTTTGAAAATGTAAGTTTTCTGTTTGGGTAATAA
This sequence comes from Margaritifera margaritifera, assembly GCA_029931535.1. Classification (NCBI taxonomy): domain Eukaryota; kingdom Metazoa; phylum Mollusca; class Bivalvia; order Unionida; family Margaritiferidae; genus Margaritifera; species Margaritifera margaritifera. Next base: position 1,342,468 of record JAQPZY010001627.1, read on the forward strand.
ATAATGACAGTTGTTAAAAATGGGAGAATGGATTATTGTACATATTTAATACAGATTAGTTCTTATTAATTGAATAGCTGTTGTTTATGTACATATCTTCACATGTTAATGGATTCAGCGGCGGTTGGGGTTGGGTTCGACTGTGGTCTCTCCCCCCCCCCCCTTTCAGTAAAAGTATTTTGCTTTTCAGTGTTAAGAAATATGGCCATTTTAAGCACAGCAAACCAACACCACCCATTTTAAAGTCGATCCCCCCTTGGAAAAAGTCTTAGATCCGCCTGTGGGTTTTCCTTGGACTCCAGTAAGAACTGCACTGCTCATAGTGAAGGGCCCATGCTTTGCAGGCTTCCATTGCTTTAAATAAGTGTGCATTTAAAGTTGTTTAAAGTTAAAAATGGTTGCCTTTGAAGAGTACAACAGATAAGATAAAAACTTACATGGAATTTTTAGCTCATGTGGTCATAAGGTCAAGTGAGCTTCTGGTATGGCCCAATGCCTCGCATGTGTTGTTCATCCATCAACATTTGTTAATTCAGCTTTTCTAAAAAGTATCAGTTTCAGCCAAATTTGGCAGAGAGCATTGTGGCATAAAGGCCTTTCAATACAACAAAAATGATGCCTATCAGCCATCAAATATGGACACTTGTTGCTAAAAATATAAACACTGTTAAATGACTTATAAAAAACAACTGAACAAAATTTTGACCAAATTTGACAGAAAAAGCATCTTTAAATCAGGCCTTTTAATTTTGTACAAATGATGCTGATCTGTTATCAAATATCACCACCATTACTAAAAATAGAAAATCATTTAAACAACTACTTCTCATAAACCGCTGAACAGAATTTGACCAAATTTGACAGGAAAAAAACAGAGGCATGAAGGCCTTTTAAGTCTGTACAAAAAATGCCAATGATTCATCAATAGTTCTGGCCACCATTACTAATAATGGAAAACCTTGAAATGGCTTCTTCTCAAAAACCACTGTACCAGATTTGACAGAAAAAACTCCAGGCATAAAGGCCTTTGAAATCAGCACAACAAATGCCAATCCATAATCAAATATTATCGCCATTGCTTTTTATCAAATACTGTTTAACAGAATATTACAAAATTTGACGGAAAGCATTTAGGCATGAAGGCCTTTCAACTCAATTCAATTCAATTCAGTTGTTTATTCTTGCAGGCTGTTTAAATAGTACAAGGGGATACAAATATGAAGAAGAGCAGTGGATAAAAGTTATTGATTTTCAAGTCTGTTCAAATAATGACAATCCGTCAACAGATATGACTACCATTATTAAACCATGTAAACTATCAAGCAACTTATGAAAACCCTTGAACAGAATTTGACCATTTTGATAGACATATGAACAAACTTTAAATGACTTCTTCTCAAAAACTGCTGAACAGAATTTACCCCAAAAATCTGACAGAAATCATCCTTGCATGAAGGCCTTTCAAGTTTTTACAAATGATGCTGATCCGATATAAAATTGTATCATTGTTACTCAAAACAAAAAACATGTTTAAATGACTTATCAAAAACTGGTCAGATTTCACAGAAAGCATTCTGGCATAAGGCCTTTTAAGTTAGCACAAATGATGCTGATCTGCTATCCAATATGTCTGCCATTTCTTAAAGAATAGAAAAACCTTAAAATGTCAGAAAGCATCATACTACCCAGATTTTTTGCCCAACTAACTTGGCATTTGGATTTGTGGTAGAGGTTAGCTATCTGAGTGATTCAGAGTCATCCCCAGGTCTAGTTGGTCCTAAATAAAAATGGTGCTGCTCAGATATCCAATATGTATGCCACAGCAGCCATCTTGAGAATCTTGTTATGCTACTTGTCGTGAAAGGATGATCATATCAACATTGGGTTTTTATTGAATGACATCTTATGATGTCTAGCTCCTCAATGAAAATTGTGCTGATCTGATGTCCAATATGGTCATCATGGCAGCTATCATGAAAATCTTGTTATTGCTACTCCTAAAAGGAAAGTCATATTGACATGGGGTTTTCAGCAGAAGACTTCACATCATATCTGGTTGGTCCTAAAAGGAAATGGTTCCACTTGGACATCTAATATGTCTGCCACACTGGCAATCTTGAAAATCTTTTTATTGCTACTCCTTCTGAATGGATAGTCATATCAAAATGGGGTTTTCACTACAATACTTCTTATGATGTCTAGATGGTCTTAAATGAAAATGGTGTCAATATGACATTCACCATGACCATCATGGCAGCCATCTTGAAAATCTTGTTATAGCTTCTCATCCTGTACAGAAAGTCATATTGACATGGTTTTTCAGTAGAAGATCTCAAGATGTCTGGTTGGTCCTAAATGAAAATGGGTCTGCTTAACACCACAGTGGCCATCTTGAAAATGTTGTTATTGCTACCCCTCCTAAATGGATGGTCATATCAACATGGGCTTTTCACTAAGAGACTTTTTATGATGCCTAGTTGGTCCTAAATGAAAATGGCACTCATCTGACATCCAATATTGCTGCCATGGGATCCAGCTTGAAAATCTTATTTCTACACCTCCTGAATGGAAGGCCATATCAACATGAGATTTTCACCAGAAGACTTCTTATGACGTCTAGTTGGTCTGAAATGAAAATGGTGCCACCTGGACATCCAGTATGGCTACAATCGTGGCCATTTTGAAAATCGTGTTATCGTTTCTCTATCAGAATGGATGGTCATATCAATATGGGATTTTCACTAAAATACTTTTTGTGCGGTCTAGTTGGACCTAAATGAAAATTGTGCTGATCTGACATCAAATATAGCCACCACAGCAGCCATCTTGAAAATCTTGTTATTGCTACTCCTGAACAGAAAGTCATATCATCATGGGGTTTTTATCTTATGGTGACTAGTTGGTCTTAAATAAAAATCGAGCCAATCTGATATCCAATATGGCTGCGGTTATCATGAAAATCTTGTGGCTACTCCTAGATGGTGTGTAGTTTGTCCTAAATGAAAATGGTGCCAATCTTACATCCAATATGGCTGTCACTGTGGCTAATTTGAAAATCTTGTCACTCAATAATATTAGAGATTTTTTCAACACTCAGAAGTTTAAAAAGAAGAAATGGTCTTATCTTGAATTCCTGTAAATTCTTTTTGGACCGTATACCATTAGTCCTTTATACATGACAACTTGAAGTCTTCCATGATGTCTGATCAGGGACTTCGCTGTTGGCATTTTGGGCACTCATTATTTATGAACAAATACATTTCCATATATATTTGTGTATATATTGGATCTAACTGGAAACAACATAGATCCTGATCTGCCATTGCATAATACTGTAGTATCATTTATTTTCGTGGGTCTTAATTTTCGTGGCTTTGTAAAAAAATATATTTTTGTGGGTACTTAAATTCGTGGTTTTGCCTGTCAAAGTTTTCATATTGCTAAGTGTTTAATTTCATGGTTTAACCTCTGCAAATACCAAAAATAGAGAATAAAAAAGAATAGAACTGTTGACGCAAACGGCAGTCACTTGAATGTTTATAACAATACTTTCACATGGTTGAACACAAATCAAAAACCTGACAAGTTCAATACTGACACCGTGTTTTTGTTAAAGTGAATAACATCAATGGAAGCCGATGCAGCCAACAACACTAAAACAATACTACTCCCTCTATGTTCACAAATAATACACATGTCAAGGTCAATCACTTACACCGTGTTTTCGTCTGAGTGCTCAACATCAAAGGAAGCCGACGTATACTAGAACACTAAGTCAGTCGGTTATTAAAGTAACCTGTATGATCTCTAACTTAAACCACTATCCATAAAGGGAACAAAACATGTGACCGGCTGCCCTTTGCTGAATACAATCAGCAGACAATGGCAATATTTGATTTGTCTAGAGCCCATCAATGTAAGAAGATGCTTACTAAATTGAAAGACAGTGGAATCACGCGTTTGTTTGTGCCTGCCTCATGTACAGACCAACTTCAACCACTAGACTTAACAATAAATAAAGAGTTGTAAGAATTATTAAAATCACACTTCCACAACTGGTATGCTAAACAGGTCATGGAGGCCATCACGAACAAAAGGAAGATGCTACTGGTGACGATCACTGATTGCAACCTCATTAATCAAGCAAATTCGGGCTGAATGGATAATTGCAGCTCACGCGACAATGAGTGAAAGATGTGACCGTCATCATTATACGTAGCTAAGTTTTTGTTGGTTATTTAAATTCGTGGTTCGGGGCAACAACAAAAACCACGAAAATTGGTCCCCCACGAAAATTGATGATACTACAGTACCCTGGCAGATCAGGGTCTATATTGTTTGTTCTACTGATTAGTCCTAATGCAACTGTATAGACTTGGATCTGCATGCACATAATGCGAGAGAAATACAGGGTCTGTGTCTGTTCTACTGATTAGTCCATCAAACTGCATAGATCCAGATCTGCTAGTGCATAATGTGATAGCAGATCTGGGTCTCTATTGTTTGCATTTGGATTCAACATATACACAAGTATATACCATAATTAATATTTGTAATTGAGAGCATTTAACAGCCTATCTTCTGTGGCCGGCTGAATGTCGATGCTATTACAAGAAGAGTCACTGCCTGATCACTGCACACCATGTCTAATCAGATTACATCTTTTGCTGAAGAAAGCAAATTTAGAAGTTTGTTTTTATTTTTTATACTAGAGCTGTAAGATATGCCGTGTTGGAGAGTAAGGTTCCCCCTTCCCCATGCTCCTTCCTTATAACTTAGAACACACTTTAGGCATTTATTAGAATTACAAAAACTGTTTAACTCCCAAATTATGTTCATTACTTTGGAAAATGGATGTTACTGCCCCATAGATGTTTGGTGTAGATGGGATCAGTTTATTTCCAAATTTTTGTCTTGTTAACATAGCATGTCTCAGAGACATTTCAGTACTCTTCAATTACCTTAAATGAAGCTGCTTGAAATTTTGTCTTAGGCCAACAACAAAAAAATGTGTATTTCCTATTGCACTGGTTTTAAAATTAGGGTAGGCAGGTAGGTTTACTAGTTTTTTTAAAAAAACATTATATGTAAATCAAATAATATTTCAAGTGCTTCAAAGTACTTTGCAAAACCCGCTCAATTAGATGCACAAATCAATTTCAGTAATGTGATTTTTTTTAAAAAAAATTTTTTTTTTTACCAAGTGTCAGGGACAGTCGGCCGACCAGAAAAACATTTTTTTTTTGCCTTCAAGTTGACATAATGATGAGCAGATAGGAAGTCCTTTTATCTGGACTTCTGAGGTGACACCTGTTTAGTTTGGCTAAGCAGATGTTTGGAAGTTACAGGTGAATGGCAATGACCTCAGTATGATAAAATAGGAGTGGGTGAGGGGAGAACATGGGTTCATTTAGATCAGCAGGTCAGTTTAGAGATTTGGGGTTCAGTTAAATGGCCTTGTAGTATGATACTATGCTGTGTGCGAAAGGGTTCATATAAAATAACTCCATTGTTCTATATATCTATCTATTTCTCTATTGGCAAACATTTCACTACTATCTGTGTGTCTGTCTATCCATCTCCAGGAGGCACAGTTGCTCAGTGGTTAGCATGCCAGACTTGTGACCCAAAAGATATGGGTTCGAATCTTGCCATTTAATCAGCCTGGGTCAGCTGCTGTGGTGTTTCCCTCGGCAAGGCACTGTACTCGAATTGCCTCAGCATGATAGAACTTGTATGTGTTGCTGGGCTGCAAAACACCAAACAAATCTGTTTATTGTTATTTCTGAATATATCTGTGGCTATTTCGTGTTTATGGCTATTTCTGTACAGTATGTTGATATATATATAGTCAGTAGGTCATTGATGGCTGATATCAATCTTTATGGTAAATTGCTATATTTATATGTTGAAGAATTGGATACAGTGTATGCCATCACCTGTCATTCACATCGGCTGTACAAGTTCAATTACATGTCAAGATAGTGACTCAAGATATGTATCCATGATTGAAGATGAAATGCAACCTCGCTTGATTAGGTGCCTTTTATATACCGTATATACTCGCATATAAGCTGATACCAACTGCAAACTGCATAGACCCAGTTCTGCCGTCGCATAATGCGCCAGCAGATCTGGGTCTATGCAGTTTGTAAGGACTAATCAGTAGAACAAACAACATAGACCCTGAACTGCCGGCGCATTATGCGATGGCAGATTTGTTTGCATTTGGACCCGAATTATATGTGAGCACCGGGGTATATACGGTACTCACAAGTTGGGTCCAACTGCAAGCAACATAGATCCTGATCTGTCCTTACATAATGTGCTGGCATATCAGGGTCTGTGTTGTTTGTTCTATTGATTACTTGTAAGAAACTGCATAGACCCAGATCTGTGATGCATTATGTGATGGCAGATCTGGGTCTCTGCTGTTTGCAGTTTGACCTGACTTGTAAGTGAGTATATATGGTAACTACCAATGGGATGGATTAATTTAAGCAGAGCAAGAGAAGTGACTGTTGAAGAGAGGTTAAGCTGCATTCCGTCTCAGAAAGACCAATTGAGATAATAGCATTACATGATTTTTGGGGTCTCTCAGTCAAGAATAAAGAAATAAAAAATTGCAAAAATGTAAACCAAATTTTTTTTAAGAAAGGGAAACCCAAAGAGGGGCCCACACCATTCAGCAGACCAGATAACATGCAATTTAGCCACGGTGATTTCCAGTATGTTGATCATCATGTATGCATAATCATACTGGTGAAAAGGTCAGTGTTGCACATGTAGCTGGACATAGCCCATCTATAATTATCTCTGGGATTGTCAAAGCACAGTATGAAGTGCATGTTATCACTGTCTCAGTGTTGATATCAAACCATTTGCCCCAACCTCAAACCTTTAATACCTCAGAAAGTATCACAGTCCCAGTCAAAAGCCAAAACAAGCACTTGAGGTTGTTACTTGGAGGTGACTTGTTGAAGGTTGCACTATAATTGTATTTATCATTTTAATCTCCGAAATGATGACATTTTCTTAAGGGTAAATCTGTGAAAATTTTAACTTTATCAACACAGAAAATGCAAATGCAATTCAGAAAAAATAGTGCTTATGCAAATTTATTTTAACTTTTAGAAAATCAACTGTATTTTCCATCTGTTGGCTACTACCATATTGCCGAGGTAAAATGGATGAATGCTATGAAAGTATCAGAGGATATCCAAATGGTTTATTGCATCACATGGTTGGTTTGTCTTCGCTGCTGTGCTACATGCACACAGTTAAGAATGTTATTGCAGAGAAAGAGTTTCATAAAATCAAAAATTTTACCACAATGCATCTCTAGTTTTGTTTGCTTTTAATTCAAGTGCAGCTTCTTTTGTGTCCACAAGGACGTACATTTGTGACGATTTCTGACTTCATTAAAAGCAAAAAGGCTGCTTTTATTGGTGGAACCATCACTTGAAAATGGAATGACTCCTGTTTTATCTGGGCCGAAAATTAAAAGCATCAGTTCCTATTTTAGTTTCAGTATGTGGAATGTCTGACTAGTAAGTAAATATTTTGCTCTGTTCAGCATAGAAATACTGCAATTACGAGTTTCAGCTCCATAGTGAATGTAGCCATTGTAAACATGCCAACCTTGTGACATCACAGACAGTCTCTAATGGCGGTGGACAATGACATGATAATATGGTACTTTCAAGTGATTTATTTCATACAAAGACCAGATATTTTCCAATTCTATTGTGAAGTTCATATATAACTTTTCTCTTGCATACTACATTTAATAAATAAAATGTAATATGGACTTTCTCTTTAATCTAGCATTTAGGCTTTTCAGCTTAGTTTGTAAAATTTTGCGGTTACCAAAATAAAAGGACATTTGCAGTGTCAGGTCGAAGTCGGCGGGGCTGACCAAATTTTTTTTTCATCCACTTGTCCAGTCCAAGTGGTTTCAGAAAATTCACTTGTCCCACCTACCTTTTCACTTGTCCCAAAATTTAAATCACTTGTCAAGATTTGATGAGACGTATGCACTTTAAGCCATAGAAAGAACAAATGTAATAATGTACAACATTTATATCTTGATAGAATGTAATTTTTCAAGAACATATATTATACATTTTGTTACATCAGAGGTTTTCAGTTTTCCCTTGTCCAGATATCTTATATGCACTATTTCTTGCTCTGAGACGGTAGCGTCACCAATAATAGAAAGGAATTTACTGGAATTCAGACCTTCCAGGACTTCATCTCTCAAGACTTCATCAATTGATAGAATGAAGTCTCTTGCCCTGAATCTCTCCTTGTAATTAACACCAACTTAACACTGTTCCTCTCCTGGAGTGCACACAGCATTTCCATATCACAAAATGGTTTTTCATAATGGGCTAGGCTGTATTCTGTGTTAAAGAGAGCTCTCATTTATTTCATTTCAGTCTCATTTATTTTTGAAAGGCCCTCCTAGTGGAGTGTCAGCAACTCAAACTTCAAGACAGGGATAACTATCAACCCATTGCGGCTGAAAATTTCTGTGTATCTTAGTAGTGTCATATTTGACATTTTTTTTGCTGCCACAGAGTCTGGCTTATATCTCTCTGGTCAAACAGTTACCTCACACTCTGTGGCAGTCTCACGTTTTACCCCTCCACTTTCATATGAATTTTCCTTCTCCGAATCTTCTTTATTAACTTCCTTGTGAAAGTATTTTAGTAAACTCATTTTATACACATAGTAAATATCACCTTGCTTGACAGCTACAACTGTACTTCTAAAGTGATCATAACATACATCTTATGAACAGAGACAGCTCCTTAATTAGCGTAATTCACTCATTTTGTGTGTGCTTCAAACGCAATATCAGACGTGGAAGTTAATCCTCTATATAATCAGTTAAAAGTTAAAGATTTATTATTGTCTTTTAATCAGTTCATAAAGGGAACCAACACTAATGTCAGTAAAGTGCCTTTCATTAATTTCATTGGATTGATTTGCTGGATTAAAATCAAAGGGTACATTGTTCGTGAGGATCCAGTTTGAGTTAACACAATGCAACAACACCATTTAAAACACTGCTATTTAATCATATTGGTTTTATTTTGTTTCATATGTTTTGATTGGCCAATACTTTCGTCGCTTAGCCCAATATGCAGTCAAGCTGTAATAGAACGTGCTGATATACAACACTTATCAATGACCACTGGCAGGTGTGATACAGGATGTAAATAAATGCCTGGAGAGGGGTAAAATCAAGCATTCAGTACGCCTGGAGGGCATGAATGGCCAGATAAAGGTAGATAACATGATTATGGCATGAAAATAAGCACCTGCCCGACTTTGTTAAAAACAGGAAAAAAGCACTTGTCCGGGACTAGCGACTTGGAAAATTTTACTTGCCCGACTTTGAAAATAAATAGTACGGGACATCGGGCTATGGGATTTGCTCATGTAAGTAGACACTGGAGTAAAAAAAAAAAAGTCGACATCATTGAGCAAAGTGTGATTTGAGATGGTCATCGCATGAACAAGAATTAATTATACTGTAAGCTTGATTTTATCTGTGTACACTGACTAACCTATCAACTGTAGTCAGAAATTGTAAATTTGTAGCGAGTGCTATTTTTTGACCTTCCTGGTGATGTAAACAAAATATGATGCCCCACAGTGAGGAATTGACAGAATGTCAAAAGCAGATGATAGTTCAGTTAGCCAATAAAGATTTTAGTGGCAGAAAAATATCTGAAATTACTGGAATATTGTGATCTACAATTCAGAAATATCTGATAAGATTTCACAAAAGGTGGTCCACAGAAAACAAAAAACAAGGAGAGGAGATAAAAACTCATGAGCAGAAGTGGTGATCATCTACTTTCTTGCTTTGTTCGCTACAAATTTTGACAATTCAAGACAAACTTTTCACGACCTGAGTGTAGCTTTGAATGATTCTGTCAGTGTTAATGTTTCTAGAAGTGCTGTCAAAGGATTACAGAGTTCAGGATTCATGAGATGCACTGAAAGGAAGCAAATGGAGATTTCACAGCAGAATTGTGCATCATGTGTAAAGAGAGGCATACCTGAACAGTTGAAAACCAGTAGTAAAGAGTAACTTTTAGTGATGAATCTAAAGTTGTTTTGGACAAAGATCTGAAGTGTACATTTTGAAAGAGCTCAATAAGGAATGGCAACCAGACTGTTTAGGCCTGTGTGATGACACTTGCCATTCAAGAATATTTGTGTCAATGTTTTGTGAGGTGCATTACCAAGAACAGTATTGGAAATCTGAACCCAGGTGAGGAACAAATATACTCTGACAAGTATATCAGCATCTTTGATGAAAATTTGTGGACAGTCATTGCAACAGAATTTCCAAATGGGGAATTGTCTTTCCAGCAGGTTTATTGTCTAGTGCATGTTATTAGGAGGACAAAACAGCGGAAAATTGATTAAACATTGAATCCTTTACCTAGCCATCACCCATTCTGGATCTCAACATTTTTGATAATTTGGCAGACAATTAAATCCTAGCATGAAAACAGACTACATGAATTTATACCTTAGGCTGATCTAATTTGTGTTGTTCTTGGGTCTCTCTCAATTGATCTTATACTAGAGAATTTCATGACTCCATTTCTAAGGGATTACAAGCTATGATAAGAGCCAAAGGTTTAATTACCAGATATTAGATATATAAATACTATTTTCTTTAATATTTTTGTCAGGAGATTGTTTAGAAATAGCAATGATGTTAGTGTACTTCCTGTGACATTAACATAAGTGGCTTTTAACCGGTACTGCATCTTTCACAACAATGTTATTGAGTGGAAGAAGGAGACTTGGTGATTATTACAATGATATTGTTCTCGATTATTGCTGCAGAGCCTGAATAACTATAATTATTGTGACTGGAGCACATTGATTTTTCATTAGATGGCACATCATGTAATCTCTATTTCTTCATGTAACATGATCGTGATGTAATTGACTTTTACGTGATGTCATAGTGTTTGCTTCTTTGAGTAATTCAGTTGAAATTACATTTGTACAGTTCAAGAGCAAATTAAATTGCAACTGTGTTTGAAACAATGTAATAAAACAATTATAGACCATTGTTTCAATGAATATAAAGTTTTATGAACCAGTAAACTGATCGTATTGATGTCCACCTCACATTGATCAATACAAGGTTTAGTGATTCATAAAAACTTCATATTCACAACCCTATCTGTTTTGCAAGATGGACAACAGGTTGTTTTTTATTTTTATGTACACTTATTTACATGAACACAATCGAGTTATTACATGTGACCATATGGTACAGTTATATATTTGTGAACATGCTCTGACGTGTTAATTGAGGATGAAAATCTAACATAAAATTAAAATGACCCAAAACTTATATGTAACATTTTTACTTGTTCATTTTATTACACGTTATATTGACTGCATTAACAAACCACTGTACAGTTTAACACTTGTTTATTGTTACCAAAATGTCTTGTTAAAGAAAATTGTTTAATTGCTTTTCTTAGTTTTCAAGAAAGCGATTTTTGATGATGATATACACTATATTCTTCGTACAGATACTTGTGAGCTAGTTCATTCATATCTGTCAGGCACTTGCTAAACATTTTGTTGTTGTTGCAGATTAATCATTTTCATGGCTTTAGAAACAGTGTACTTCCTTGCAGTGGTATAACAGATGACACATTGGATATTGATGCTTTTATTTATGGAGCAAACCTTATGATGTCTATCACTTCCCAGTATTCTTTGTACATAAAAACTGCGTAATTATGAAATCCTTGACAAATCAGTTGGTCTTCTTGAAGAAATTTTGGTGTGGAGTGGGGGTTGTAGACAGCTCCATCTTCTTCACACACTGCCCCCATTCCCCCATATGTAACAGCAGTAGATTTCATGTAGTCTATGTTGCAGTGTTGCAACTAGGGTCCCAAGGGCAAGGGACAGTGCGTCCCCCACCCTCCAAAATTTTTTTGGGACACAACATTTTGAAGTGACAATGGAAAATTGTAGTACATAATGCACTAGTAGTGCCAAAAAAAAAATGAGATAATCTTATTTGCTTTGACAGTTTTGCCACCCTAACCTTGTCATCTGCACTGTACTATATTTTCCTTGGACACTTACATTATTGCAATAAATGTTATTACATGCTTAACTAACTTATTAAATCATTTTTAAAAAAATGTATATATGTAGGTAACCTGAAATGAGCTGCACCATGGAATTTTCCATTCCAAATCTTGCTCTCATTAACTTTAGTGTTCACTCATTATCTACCAGCATTTGTTATAATAAATACAAATGTTTTCTTAATTACGTTTCTTTTTAAATTGAGCAATCATTAATTAAATGACAAATTGTGTATTTGCATAAATCTAGTCTCCTTTGTCATTAATTAAACTAAAAAAAAAATTTAATCTTCTAAAAATACGTTACACTAGTGGTCGTCAAAGACTTTACATTACAACTTGGCAGACTACCACAAACCTTGAATGTTTTCATTGCCAGATACATTGTTTTAAAATGGATATTCATTGCCAACTTACAGTTTTTATCACCTTTAGAGACTTTGGCCATTGCTAGCACCATTATCGACATGGATAGACATCCACTAAAGAAAAGGTATATACATATTTTTTGATTTTGATTTCTGTAAGATAATCTTAAAAAAGATTTTATTGGCAGTTCACGTAAAAATTAGTTTTAGGTTTAAAAAGGTCATCATGTGTGCAGAAGATGTGATGATGGGAGTATAGATAAAAAGACTTTATTTTTTTGACTGACTGCAGAAGTGTGTCAAGCAATCAGACAGTTCTCTTTAGGTTTAAAAAGAAATGTTGCATATTGTCTAAAAAACTAGGTTTATTATAATAAAAGTAAATGTGTTTAAATCTTATATTTCTCTGCTGATTGTTGTCTGCAATCTTATTGAAATCTTTTAATATAATTGGGATTGTGAACATTTCATGTCAATAAACTTTCTGTGAAGAGAAAATCAAAAAGTCATTATTCAGCCTGATTTTCTAACAAGGTGCAAGGTCTTGCTTCGAACTACCATATATACTCGCTTGCAAGTCAGGTCCAACTGCATATAACATAGACCCTGATCTGCCATCGCATAATGCACCAGCAGATTAGTGTCTGTGTTGTTTGTTCTACTACTTAGTCCTAACAAACTGCACAGATCCAGATCTACTGGTGCATTATGTGACGACAGATCTGGGTCTGTGCAGTTTGTAGTTGGATCTGACTTGTAAGCGAGTATATACGGTTGTATTAACATACTCCAGACAAAGGACTTTTCATACACAAATCGGATACATAAGGTAGTTTAGATTTTGATTCAGGTGTGTTTTAAATACTGCACATTTGGTAAAATGTAGGCTAGAGTTATGAGAAAGTTACAAAATGATTTGAAGTAGTCATTTAGGACATGATTGATGACCAGACATTTTCAGAATCATTTATTAAAGGACTAAATTTTTGTAACTTCAGATGAACCATGTCCGCCCCAGAAGCAATCTAGAGAGGAGGCAAAGGAGGAACATAAGGGAGAAATAGAATCAAAAGCAAGCACAGAAAGGTAGGTAACTCTCCAGCATACAAGATATAGACCCTGTAATGAGTAATTTACATAAAAATATAATTACAGCAAATATACAAATATAGTTGTAGAATATTGTCAGCAAATTTTATTACATTCGAATAAAAATTGTACAGATACAGATACCAGTGATGATGTATGGACAACTTACATTTTTGTTACCTTTGTGTAATAAAATCCATAATGCGTTAAGTACATGCATATGAAAAATCCATGAATTTGAGTATATGTCACATGTTAGAAAATTCATGTATCAGTCACATCCTGTTAGAAAACACATGTATAAAAAAAATGGTTGCCCTCGTTTGATCTATATCCCATTGTCAACCAACACGTGACTAAACAATTCACTACAATATTCATTGTTGCCAGCAGCACGTGGCTGTATAGTTGTTATTTACATGCTACATATACTTAAATTGGCATAGATTTTGGTCTGCCTAAGGCAACAAATGTAGTCATCTTACTGTGGTTACCAAAGGGATGAGGCTATTCGTAGGGAAATGAAAACTTGTCAACAAGTTGTGAATTCTCTTTGATTGCAAAACATTCAATGAAATTTTTTCAAAAAGTCTTTTAATTAAGCACAAATAGAATTTGCCTTTTTTTGCTGCTGTTGGTAGCCATCGTAAGCATAAAATAAGTTACTTTTCTTCCTGCATAAAAAAGAAAACTTTCACGGCACAATAAATGTGTTTCAATCACCAATCACTTTGGAAAATGCAACAATCGATCAGATTTCATTGCTTTTATTCAAGTTTTATGATGACTTCCTTTTATGAAAGGTGCATTATTTTTATTGAAGATTGTAGCGGGCTTGCTTTAATGAAGGGTGCATGCATTGTTGAAGTTGCCGCGAAAGGCCAGCTTTGGAGGACCAAACAAATGCCTGTTTGTTAATCCAACAGCAACATTAAAGCTGGCGGCAACATGAAATAATTGTAGAACAAAGTATGGGTCGGACCTGACAGCTTGTCAACATAAATTATTAGAAAACAAAGGATTCGTTGAAGAGTGGAACGTAGGGCTTCTGTTGATATATACATTTATTTTTTATCTCAACGTTGACATAAGTATGGCAAATTTGGTAGTAACAATCGACCAGGGGACCGGGACTTTGCTTTTTTGTCGACATAGGCAGTTTGTCAACATAAGTGATGTTGATATAATTGGGTAGGACTGTCATAAGCAAGGCATTAATGCTGGATTAAACTTTTTATGTTGTAAATAAGACTGAGTAATGAAAGCATCTCTCTCTTTCTCTCTCTCTCTCTCTCTCTCTCTCTCTCTCTCTCTCTCTCTCTCTCTCTCTCTCCAAATGAACATGAATGATCAAATGATTATGCAATCTAAGTATATGAATGCCAGATTGCACAAGTTTAATAGCATAACAACATGGAATGGCATCCTCAGACAATCCCAGTAGATCAAATGTAGGCCAAAAGTATGAAGGTGCTGACTGGAAAAATATTAGTCATAGGAACTTCTTTTATGTCAGATGATGCAGTTATTGGGTTTGGTTTGTTTCTCTTTCCAAGTTGAAAATTTTCATCTGATAAATGATAATGTTTTACTGAATGAAAATGGGACCTTTTTTAGAAGTTGGCTTCATTTGTTCAGAGAAAATTTAAGAGACATTTTCAGAGTATAGACTCTTTGGTTTTGTTTGTAACAAATCCAATTCTCTTCCATTGTAGGAATGTGACCACAGAATCCACTGCCTGTGTTGCAGTGAAAGATGAGGTAATTTATTATTATTATTATTATTATTATTATTACTATAATATGGGCATTTGTGGTTGTTACTAGTGAAAAGAGTGAGGTTGTCCCCAATCTCAACATTGTTCTTTATCTGATTTCAGTGCAGATTAAAGTTGGGTTATCTTGTGAAATAAGTAGATTCCAACCCAATTCCAGGCTGGATACATATGCTATGTTTACAGTACAGTATTTATTGTACAGTTTATTTGCTTGTTCCATGATTTTAAGAATGTTTCCCGACATTGTCCTTTTTCAAGTCATAAAATGTTCCAATAAGTATGTTGTCCCATTTCTCAAAAACATTACATGTAATGTTCAAATAACCACAAATAGTTAATCTACCCATTTGTTTGTTTTGAAGGAGAAATGAAAATTAATTAGCAAGCTTCTGATATGTGTTCTGCCCAGTTATATTTTTCACTTATTCTTTTTTTTATGAACATTGACTGTTCTTTGTGGAAAATGCATATAGGTACTGTATTTTTCTCCAACTAAAATGGTTATCTCACCAAGTATTAAGAGACTTTAAAACAAGGTGTGGTTTTAAATAGTTTATTCCAGGGTCTTCAGAAACACTATGTCGCGCTACATTTCTTTGGACAGGTAATTGGTAATTGGATTACACTGTAAATAATTATCTGTATCCAAAAACAAATGACATATAAAAGTCTGAGAATGATGGACAAAGCTAGAATATTGTTTGCCATACTTATCCTCAAGTGTTTTTAGTTTACCCATCACTTTGAGCACACACCTGCAAATAATAGACATGGAGGGGTTCATGGTTATACTTGCAGAATGTTTACTACGTGGACTTGGTAAATAGCTTAGTCCTAACAGTAAAGTACAGAGTTATGCGAAGTTGTAAAAAATATGGATTGCGTTTTTTTTTTTATTACATTGGCCTTAAGGTGATCTCAGTGTAAATGAAACTTGTACATAATAGGAACCTTCATTGAAAATTCCTGACATACAGTATGTCCTATATATGAGGGTACAAGATATATATTTTTGCCCCAATTAATATTGCTCATTTCAAGTTAAGAGCAATATATTCTGGGATTTAAAGAGTTTTAGATAACACACTTCTGACATATTTACCATACATGAAAGAATTCTAATTTCATAAATTTATGTTACAGATATCTTAGAAAGATTTTTAAAGACTTTAACCAAAACAAATCATATATTAGATTCAGCAGTATGTTTCACCAGCTGCTGCGTAGATTTTGCAATTACTACATGTATATGAAGCAGTAAGAATCCATAGAGAGCAAGGCATGCATGTATTTGTCAGTCTTCATTAAAGAGAGACTTGTGGGTTTTGAAATAATTTAATTTCACATTTTCTGTGTTATGAACAGATAATTGCAATAGCATTAGCGGGTAAAAGTAACTAGGATTTCCATTGGTCAGAATGTCACCATGTGATCAGTTTGAGCTGCGTTATTTCTGCATAAACTGTGAGCAGAACTACTTTTCTAAAAATACCTGCTTCTGTAAATAAAGTCACGTGCAAAGCAAAAGGTAAACACTGCAAATAAAGGCAAAAGTATATATGCCTTCAAAAGAAAAGAAATATGTTAACAATTTTGCAAAACATTTGAAAGAACTGAATTTGAAAGACTAAATAATACATATCTGTAATTTTTTTTATGAAAAAATAATTATTTGTAATACTAAAATGGTGAAAAAACAGGATACAAACATTGCAAACTCGCTAGGTCAAGGTCAGTGATCGCCGGTATTCACCATTGAACTGCTATATCCGAAATGGAGCACCTTTCGGGCATTATTTGCTGTATGATTCGGCACCTGACAGTTTATACCACGATAAACTCAGAAAAAACAACATTAAACTCTTAATTGATACAAAATGAACATTAGATTGGCTGAAATGCATATTGATATGTAGACAAAAGGACATTAAACTTGGAAACCCCAAATAATCAACACCCATTTTGTGTATAAATAGAAACAATAACTCTACTAATGCTTATTTCCAATTCAGAGTTCATATGAATTTCACTGTAATACAGTGTGTCAGTTTTGTCTTGCCTGCTACAGACCTCACAGGAGTGGAAACATGGTAGTCACAAAGATGTTCATTGATGGTATCCACTTTTGATCAGAGTTTTTTTCAGATGGATTTATCTCCCCTTTTGTATCATTGAATTATTATTAAACATAGGAATGACATGGAATATTATAGTTGATTGTTGTACTTTCAGGTCAGAGTTAAAGGTCATATTATATTAGTACATTTGTTACATGGAAAAAAGCAGAGGAATAAAAGAGGTTTTAGTTACAATTATAATTTTCGAAAGTGCCTTTTTCTTCTGTGCCCAGGAAGAAGGTCTCAGTAGGTCAAAACAAAACTCGTGTCATGGTCTTTGAGGTTAAGTACTACTTATAAATGGCTGAATATCCTGTTTCCCTAGCTAAAAGTATATCAGTTCGAATGAGCAAGGCAATGTGAAGAGGACAAAAGTCAAATGTCAAGCTCACAGAGGTCATTTGATTAATGTTTTTCTTAAGTGTCCATATTTACAGTTACAATGTACAGATAGTCCTCAAAGTTTTCAGACCAGTTATATAATTATGAAAGAAATATCAGCAGACAAGATCACAGGTTTTAACATTTATCCAAAGCAATACAATAAAATTTCCTTTGTGAAAAATTCTCTAATTCATATGATTTGAACTATGATAAGTTTATTTATGTTTGTTTCAGCTGTGTAAGCTAAATACAGTGAAACTCCTCAAAACCGAACCCTCAGGATACCGGAATCCCCTCAAGACTGAAATCTTTTTAGTCCCGACATTTTCCTTCTTTAATATCATCATTTTTTCCCCAGTAAACCAAAACCCCTCAACTCTGAACACCGGAACAATTTTCTATAAAAAAATTTCAATTTTACGCTTAAAAAACCCACATAAAACCGAAACTCAGTTGAAACTTGGAAACATATTTTAGCTGCTAAATTCCAGACACATGCTGGAACAGATTAATTACGGTTAACAGGTGCTGTAGTAGTCTGATCGATGAGACAAAGACCCAGACACTACCCCAAGGGCACGCGAAGTCAAAACAACACTTGACCCACGCGCCGACACAGATTAGGGCTGACAATAGGCTAATCTGAAGTCTTTGCAGCATACAAAAGAGTCAACTTTTAAGGCTAATTACATTATTAATAACTAAATGCTTATAGGTAAGCCAACTGAGAAAGACTATGTTTATCTGCTGATTATCTAATTGTGATTGATGCTATTCATTTGGATACAAGATTTATGTATGTTCTGAGCCACCTCGCAGTGATATGACATACCCCGAAATTTAGAGTTTATAAAGAGATTAAAAACTTTCGCGATTGCAAATTATGACCGTTATTTGGCTATGGCACAAGAAATGGACTCATTAACGCAAGCTACATTAGTTAAAGAACGATATAAGAAACAACAGACAATGCTCCATGCCTTCTTCAAGCCTGGCTCTTGAATTGTGAACATTATGAATTATACGGAGTATTTACATATTGTGGAAGATCATTCATAATTCCAGTGGACTTATAGTAAAGTTATAAAAGTACTGTATTTCATTCCTCATATGTTTCTTGTGACGAGGACTGTATTTCTATGTGGAGCAACTGTATTTATTCCTGTGAAAGGATACAATTTCATTAGGAATGTATATTGTTCAGTTAATTCTTCATTAAATGCATTTATTATATACTTTAGTGTGAAATATAGAAACTTATTGACGAAATAATTTTCATATTTTTTCATTGCTATATTTTCACATGTGAAAAATATATCCGTATATTTTCACATGTGAAAATATAAGATTTCCCATCATGCCTTGTGACGCTGGATTGTGTGTGCCTACCGAAGTTATACCTGCAGAAACAAAAACGAGCATTTTGTGAGCTAGAACAAATAAATAGAAACTGCATTACATTTCAGACATGGAAATTAATTTTTGCAGACGAAATTTTAGTTGACGCCGTTCGCGTTTTATGAAGTTATTTCCCCTTACTTCCTTGACAACAATGATAAACCCGCTGCGATGCATTGATGAATCGGACTCGCTTCGTGGTCAAATATGATCAAATAGTTTACAAAATTTCAAAAATATAATTTACTGAGACAGATTAGGTCAACCCAATCATACCGCTATCTTAAGTCACTGATATTTATATGACCAGCCTATGAAAGTGAGTGAATTTACGAAAAAGGGGTGGGTGGGGGTGGAGTGTGGTGCTGAATAGTGAGTTTAATCTTCTAAGCTTCGATTCTGGAGCAACGTTGGTATATAATAAAAAGAAAATTTTCTTTTCCTGCATTAATACCGGATATATTTCATCTTGTGGTGCCAAAAACGGTATATTTTAACTCGTGACTTCGCCACTCGTTAAAATATCACGTTTTTGGTACCACACGATGAAATATATCCGGTATTAATGTAGGAAAAGAAAATATCCTCTATGTATTAAAAATAAAATAAAAAAATAACAGCTTTCTTAAATTTGTGCACTTTTACACACACAGACACTGATGCTTTTGTAACTGCATTCTCTCTCTCTCTCTCTCTCTCTCTCTCTCTCTCTCTCTCTCTCTCTCTCTCTCTCTCTCTCTCCACATAACAGCTCAGAAAGAGATTTTTTTCACATCTGCAAAAGCCTCAGTAAACTGAAAACTTTTCAAAACCGGAAAAAATATTGGGTCCCAAGGGTGTTCGGTTTTGAGGAGTTTAGCTGTATTTGAAAGGGAGATGTTCAAAATGAATTCTTAGCAGAAACATTAAATAGTGACCTAATTTCAAGAATTATTCCTTTCTCCCACTGTTCTCAGAAAAAAAAGGTTTGAAGAAACTGAGAGCATTCAATTGGATTTAGGAGAAATTACATGTTAATATGTTATCTTTACATGAACATAAAGTTGCAATCACGTGCAAAAAATTGAAAATTGACATAATGGCATGACATAATTTTGTGCCTTTCATAATTAATAATGGTGTAAATATTTTGAACAAAGGTATATCAGGTACACTAGAGTCAAGAATATAAAGGGGGAATCTGAGTGGTGACTTGAAATGTTGGGCAGACGATTTATCACTTAAATAATTTGAGGTGTTTCCCAGTACATTGTTCGTCACTCACTCATATCACCAGGAAACTGGTGACAAGGTCACCATGGCATATGCAACTGTACACAGTAAACTCATAATTAACTTGAGGGGTGGCAAAGCAAAGTGTAGAGAGCACATTGTTACGACTCTATGGTCTAAGAAAAATGTAACAGAAAGAAAGTGAAACCAACAAATCAAGTAAAAATCAACAAGCAATTTATTACTAGATAATTAAAATGAAAAATAAAAAAGTCACTTACAGTAATGTGTTTTGAAATCCTAATAATCCAATGAGAATGATTGTTCTAATCACAAGTCCTAAATATAGAATGTGTTCTTGAATGTTATTATGTGCCAATAGTCTCCAAAGTCCTGATGTACTAGAAATCTTGATGTGCTGAAGTCAAAATGAAGTATTCCAAAATCTCTGAATAAGTTCACATAAATTCCAAAATTGTCAATTAAAAATCCAAAATCCAAAAGTTTATGAGCACTGTTATAATCCAATGAATATTTAAAAATAATTCCTCTCTTAGAATTTGGAATGAATTTTCACAACTGTAATAGCTCTTTACAAGACTGATGGTAATGTCAAAACTGAAAAAATGTCCACCAAACATGGTATATATAAGGATTGGTCACATGACAGAATGTTCTAGAACATGAGTCATCTTAATGGAATTTTTACTTGTAAACAAAATTCAACCTTGACCTTCAAATTGAGAAAACATATTGATCAAAACAACCTAATTCAAGGACACTAGTTAAACATGTTTTTCCTGATAAACATAAAGATTTAAGCAAATATTAAAGTGAAGAAACATTTATAATTTCCTAAAATATTTATAATATTATATAAACATCATACATAACACCTCCCCTCATAAAGAAAAAGAAATATTTATATAATAAAGCTTTCTTTTGAATATACATCTAATACTACAATAACCAAAATTACATAAGAACATGTTTTATGATACTGGACTTAATTACATCAAGCAATATTACATTTCTAGGCACGTGAGAGTGCATCTGCAATCACATTGTCTTTTCCCCTGATGTGTCTAATGTCAATGTTATATTCTTGCAATATCAAACTCCATCTCAACAATCTCCGATTTTTATCTTCAAAATGCTGTATAGCCAATATCAAAGCCAAACATTCCTTCTCAATTGTGGAATAATTTTTCTGGTGCTTGTTTAGTTTTTTAGAAAAATAACACACAGGGTGATCCACACCACTTTTGTCTTCCTGAATCAATACTCCACCAACCCCTACATCACTTGCATCAACAGATAATTTAAATGATTGGCTAAAATTTGGTGCAGAAAGAACTGGTGCATTCTTAAGCATGGCCTTTAACTTGTCAAAAGATTCCTGACACTTGTCAGACCAATAAAATTTGGCTTTCTTACTCAATAAACTTGTCAAAGGTTCAGCAATTTTGGAAAAATTGGAACAAAATTTCCGATAATATCCAGCCATATCTAGAAATCGCATCAGTTGCTTTTTACAAATTGGAACTTGAAATTCAGAGATAGCTTTGACCTTAGCTTCTATAGGTTTAACTTGACCTTGTCCCACAATATGTCCTAAAAATGTGACACAAGCATGGCAAAACTCACTTTTGCTCAAATTAATTGTCAGATTCGCATCACTGAGTCGATCGAAGAATTTTTGAATGGTTTCCAAATGATCTTCCCAGGTGTTGTTGTAGATAATGACGTCATCGATATAAGCGTCACAATTATCAAGACCAAATGTTATCATGTTCATCAGACGTTGAAACGTTGCTGGCGAATTTTTCATTCCAAACGGCATGACTTTATATTGATAACGTCCATCTGGAGTTGCAAATGCTGAAATTTCTTTTGCCCTTTCCGTCAGTGGAATTTGCCAGAATCCTTTTAAAAGGTCAAACTTGGTGACATATTCCGCATTTCCAATTTTATCAATGCAATCGTCCATTCTTGGGATTGGAAATGAATCAGTTTTGGTGACACTGTTGACTTTTCTATAGTCAGTACACATACGGAATGTAATATCTGGCTTGGGAACAAGAATACATGGTGAACTCCAGTTACTTTTACTTGGTTCTATGAAATCATTCTCCAGTAAATACTGAATTTCTTTCTTCAGATAGTTCTGTTTGAGAGGATTCATCCTATAAGGATGCTGTTTCACAGGCGCAGAATCTACAATGTCAACGTCATGATAAATTTTACTTGTTCGTGTTGGAACATCAGGAAACAAGTGCTCATAGTCATGTAATAGCTGTTTTAGTTCATTTCCTTCCTGTTGTTGTAGATGTGAAAGTTTCTGGTCTAGGTTGTTCAATATTTCTGAATTCCGAAGATTGGTTATACCAGAGTCACTATAGTCTGATCGTACTCCATCGTTGATATCTTCACTGTGTGGGACAGGTACAACTAAATTAACAGAATAATTAGCTGAGCTATCTCTGTCAAAATATTCCTTTAACATATTTATATGACAAAGTTGTTTCTGTTTCCGTCTCCCAGGAGTGTTAATGATATAATTTAAGTCATTTACTTTCTTTTCAACGGTATAAGGACAAAAAATTTAGCCTGAAGAGGATTCTGAGGTATGGGAAAGAGAGCCAGAACTTTGTCACCAGGTTTAAAACTCCTTTCCTGTGAATTTCTGTCATACCTTAATTTCATTTTTGACTGGGTAGTGTGAAGATTAGTTCTTGCTACTTCACAGGCCTTTGACAACTTGTATTTGAAATCAGAGACATAATCAAGAAGATTAATCTTCGAATCTTCATTTGAAAGAAGTTTCTCTTTCAATAATTTCAATGGTCCATGGACAGTATGACCAAAAACTAGTTCAAAGGGACTAAAACCCAACGACTCTTGAACTGATTCCCTAACAGCAAACAACAACAAATGAACACCCTCATCCCAATCCTTTTCTGTATCAAAGCAATATGATCGAATCATATTCTTCAAAGTTTGATGAAATCTTTCCAAAGCACCTTGACTTTCAGGGTGATAGGCAGAAGATTTAAACTGTTGGATGCCTAATTCATGCATAACTTGTTGGAAAATTCCAGACATAAAATTTGACCCTTGATCCGACTGGACAGATTTGGGAAGGCCAACAAGTGTAAAAAACTTCACCAAAGCTTTCACAATAGTTTTAGTTTTTATATTTCTCAGAGGAATTGCCTCTGGAAATCTTGTAGATGCACACATGATGATCAACAAGTATTGGTTGCCTGACTTGGTTTTAGGTAAAGGACCAACACAGTCTACTATTATTCTACTAAATGGTTCATCAAATGCAGGAATAGGTTGCAGATGAGCCTTAGGTATCTTCTGATTGGATTTTCCTACCATTTGACAAGTGTGACAAGATCTGCAGTATTTAGAAACATCACTTTTGAGTTTCGGCCAATAAAAATGATTCAAGATCTTGTGATAAGTCTTACGGACTCCTAAATGACCAGCTAAAGGAGTTTCATGGGCTAAATTAAGAATTTCCTGTCGATATGACTTAGGAACAACAATTTGATAGCTCACTGACCACTCGTCACCAGCGGGTACATCAGGTGGTCTCCATTTCCTCATAAGGACCCCATTTTTCACAAAGTAACACACTGGAACTTGTGTGGCTTCAGTTTCACTAATAGCCCTCTGAAACAAACAAGATATCTCGGGATCTTGCTCCTGTTCAACGACAAGAGATTGTCGTTTGTCACCCTGAGTAGAACAAAGAGAATGAGTTGCCAAAAGAGGATCACTGTGATCAATACCATTTGATTGATCAATACCTGAGGAAAAAGTGACCTCATTAAAAGACTGACCAATACATGTGTCAGCTAAAGGAATAATATCCTGATCAACATCAATCTCAAGAGCTCTTTTTGCCATAGCTCTAGTAACTGCACAAGCAGGGTACAAATCAGGGATTTCAGTTTCGACAGGATCAACTTTCTGATCCAAACAAGGCTTGTCAGTTACAAGTGGATTTACCACAACCTTATCTCCAGCTAGGTCATTGCCTAGTAATAAATGAACACCCTCTATGGGTAAAGAAGTCACTGCCCCAACAGTCACAGGTCCAGAAACTAAGTCTGATGCCAAATTTACACAATGGAGAGGAACATTTACAAAGCCGCACTCAACTCCCTGAACAAGAACACTTTCACTTGAAGAAGACTCCTCAGACAAAGGCAAAGTACCTGATAATAAAAGACTCTGAGAAGCTCCAGTGTCCCTTAATATTTTAATTGGGATAGGTTTGGCAGAATCACCAATAAGTGATATAGAACCTTCTGACATGAATGGTTCATAAGCCTCAAAAATAGAATCAGACTGGGGTTTGTTTGACCCAACAAATGTATTGCTTTCAATACAAGACCGTGACCTTGACCTCTTAGAAATAAGAGCATTTGGAAAAGCTCTGTCTTTTCTCTGTTGCTTGTTTTTCAACTTGAAGCAATCAGAAATAACGTGCCCTTTCTTTTTACAAAAAGTGCACGTAGGAAGAGATAAGGATTTCTGATCAGTCTTATCAGATGTTTGATTCCTAACAGTTGTGCTGTTGTGAAATTTGGAAGTACTCGAATGAGATTGAAGTGGTTTTTTACCAGAAAACTGCTGAGAGGACGACCTATTGCCAAATGAAATTTTGTGAGTCAAGGAATAATCATCAGCTATACGAGCAGCATTTTCCAAAGTTTCCACATTCTGCTCGTCAAGATAGGTTTTAACATCACTATGGATGCACCTCTTGAACTCTTCAATTAATATGAGCTGTCTGAGGTTATCATAACCTTGATCAACTTTCTTGGCTGAGCACCACCTATCAAATAGTTGTTCTTTATCCCTTGCAAATTCGACATGAGTTTATCCAGTTTCTTTTCTACAATTCCTAAACCTTTGTCGATATGCCTCTGGTACCAACTCATAAGCTTTCAAGATGTACTCCTTAACCAAATCATAATCAGTGCTTTGTTGTACTGACAGTGAAGTGTAGACTTCACGAGCTTGCCAATAAGTACACTTTGTAATAACAAAGTCCAATGCTCTCTGGGCCATTTCAAGTTTTCAGCTATTTTCTCGAAATGAAGAAAGTATTTATCTACTTCTTTTTCCTGAAAAGGGGGTACTAACCTAATATATCTAGTAACATCAAAACCTGAACTTGTGTTTAAAGGAGTGGAGTGTGCTCTGTTTGCCAGTTCTAATTCTCTTAACTTAAATTGCATTTCCCTTTCTTCTCTTTGCATCTGCATTTGTATTTGCATCTCTTCTTTCTCTCTCTCCATCTGTATCTGCCTATCTTCTTTCTCTCTCTCCATCTGTATCTGCCTCTCTTCTTTCTCTCTCTCCATCTGCCTCTCTTCTTTTTCTCTCTCCATCTGTATCTGCCTCTCTTCTTTCTGCATTTGTATCTGCCTCTCTTCCTTCTGCATTTGTATCTGCCTCTCTTCCTTCTCTCTCTCCATCTGTATCTGCCTCTCTTCTTTCTCTCTCTCTCTCTGAATCTGAAGCTTTGCCAATTCTAAATCCATCTGGTTCTTTAACTCTAATTCCCTTAATTTCCTGTCAGAACCAGATAAAGGCTTTCTCTTCAAACTTAAAGCACTGCTATCAAAAATTCCCTTTCCTACTAAATACTGAATCAAAATAATCTTTATCTCCTGTTTTGTCAATGATACTTTTGACTCAGATAGACTATATTTTCTGGCAAGCTCGAGCAACTCATCCTTTCTCATGCACTCTAACCCCTCCTGGGTAGGTTTTGAAATGAAATTCTGAACATTAGATGCCATTGTAAATGCTTGTTGGTTTCACACAAAAAATTTTTTTTTATTAAAAATCTTTGCCAAAGACAAAAAAATTCTCCGAGACAAAATCAATATGAATTTCAAAGATAAATTTAATATCTCTAATATGCTTTAAAGAAATTCAATCCCGGAAGACGAACCCCCAATTTCTGTTACGACTCTATGGTCTAAGAAAAATGTAACAGAAAGAAAGTGAAACCAACAAATCAAGTAAAAATCAACAAGCAATTTATTACTAGATAATTAAAATGAAAAATAAAAAAGTCACTTACAGTAATGTGTTTTGAAATCCTAATAATCCAATGAGAATGATTGTTCTAATCACAAGTCCTAAATATAGAATGTGTTCTTGAATGTTATTATGTGCCAATAGTCTCCAAAGTCCTGATGTACTAGAAATCTTGATGTGCTGAAGTCAAAATGAAGTATTCCAAAATCTCTGAATAAGTTCACATAAATTCCAAAATTGTCAATTAAAAATCCAAAATCCAAAAGTTTATGAGCACTGTTATAATCCAATGAATATTTAAAAATAATTCCTCTCTTAGAATTTGGAATGAATTTTCACAACTGTAATAGCTCTTTACAAGACTGATGGTAATGTCAAAACTGAAAAAATGTCCACCAAACATGGTATATATAAGGATTGGTCACATGACAGAATGTTCTAGAACATGAGTCATCTTAATGGAATTTTTACTTGTAAACAAAATTCAACCTTGACCTTCAAATTGAGAAAACATATTGATCAAAACAACCTAATTCAAGGACACTAGTTAAACATGTTTTTCCTGATAAACATAAAGATTTAAGCAAATATTAAAGTGAAGAAACATTTATAATTTCCTAAAATATTTATAATATTATATAAACATCATACATAACAACATGCTCTGTCTGAGTGTAGCCATATTACGATTTATACCCGACCTAAAACCTGATCTATTGATAAAAGTGTAGTAGATTGAAGTGATAGTCAAGACAGTCATTTAGACTGCAACATGGACAGTTTGGGTGGAATTTGGTTTTAAGACCATTGTTTTACTAGATCTATTGTCCATCGGCCAGAAGAACTTAAGGGTTGGCCTGTTGTTATTTGTCTGTCTTCTGTCAGTTATGCACAAGTTTGTTATCACTGCTCCTAAACTTCTTGGAGGATTGCAGTGAAACTTTACACATGCCTTCATCCCTGGTCTAGTTGGTCCTAAATAAAAATGGTGCTGTTCAGGCATACAATATGGCCACCAACATGATCCCACAGTGGCTGTCTTTAACATTTTTCTTATCCCAGCTCCTCTTGCATGAATAATGGCAGTGACATGGGGTTTTCACTGAAACTCTTCTTGCAATATTTAATTGGTTCTGAATGAAAATGATGCAGATCTAATCACCATCATATCCACACTGTTGTGAAGGAGTTTGAAAACCTGACCTAATTGACCTTGAAGTCGAGTCAGAATTCATTGCTTGCATTTTTGTTCTTCATTGAACTTATGAACGCAGCGACTAGTACATATACAAGTGAGTTTTGACCAAACTTAGTATAAGTTGTATTCCAATGAACAAGTTGATAGTCAGCACTCTGTCATTGATTTTAAGGTCAAAGGTATTGACTTGGTTTTTTTTAACTGTGCAAGCTTGTGAGCATGATAACACAAATACGAATGGATTTTTATCAAATCCATTTTGTGGATATATCTGATAAATACCTTGAATAATGCCACTTAAATAAACAATATAAAAAATTTCAAAACAATATTAATTATTGACTTATGCAAACTTTGCACATGGGTATATCTTGACACTGAGACAAGTTGAATGATTTTCTATGCATGATATCAGGTTCAAGGTCAGTGGTCTTGACAAAATATTTTGTCCAGCACTTGACAGGTATCTTGTGAATTTTTTTAAATTATCTCTGATACATAAGAAAATATTTTTGTTACCAAATTTGGTATGTTGGAGTTTCTAAAGAATATCAGAGATGGTATCAGTACTCAGCAGTTAAAAAAAAGAAATGGTCTTATCTTGGATTCCTGGAAATTCTTTTGGACAGTTGAGCATCAGTCCCTTCAAGGAACTCTTGTTTTGTTTGATACTGCAAAACATTCCAATAATATTTGTACAAAATTGGTTTTGGGAAGGAATGCAACTTTAACATATTGCATATACAATGTACAAAAAATAAAGAAGACCGAATGCTATTTAAATGTACGCTAGCATCAAAGGTCTACACATGTTGATGCAGATGGGAGAAAAAAGTGATAAACCCATCAACTAGGCAGTCTTCATTAAACTAATTATCTCATTGCTTGACTTATTTGAAAAATAGAAAATTGATTGATGTTGAAGTAATGTGTCTGATATTTATTACAAACAGGAAGTACAGGAAAGTAAGCAAGTAGCATAGTTAGGTCAGGTAGCTTTGATTTTCAATTTTTCATATACAATCAAAGGGCTGTGATTAATCATGAAATCAAGACCTCATTTCCTGCAAGTTGTTTTCTGCATTTTCATACAGCCATTGAAAGCAGTCCATAAAGTGGCATGTTTTCTTTGAAAGGAGAGAGAAAGAGAAATAAGTTGATGAAAATTAAAAAATTATTATACTCATTGTTTATGAAGAGGTACTAGATACACACTCTACATACCAGAATGCTTAAATTGTCAATGATGACGGGGTAAACCAATGCTTGAGGGAGCCTGCATTATCATGTAATGGAATAATATCATCAATGGAGGGTACAAAATAGAACTTGTGCTGGAGGCTCAAATTTTACACAAATTTGAAAACTGTTATCATATGCAATACTAGAAGGAGCACTTCCAGTGGTAGCAAAACTAGAACAATGTAGTAACAACTGGCTGATTTATGCACCATGCCAACCATGCAGCTTTGCTCAATCAGCAGCTCTGTTAATGTTTTCTTTTTTTATAGCAAACATGTGGTGTTGATTGTTTTCATTGTTTGACATGAAATACTATGAAAATTTATTGGAGATATAACTGTCTTGGATATACTATTTACAATCGCTTATAAGTCGAGACCAACTGCAAGCTGCATAGACCCAGATCTGCCATCACATAATGCACCGGCAGATCTTGGTCTATGTAGTTTGTTAGGACTAATCAGTAAAACAAACAACATAGACCCTAATCTGCCGGCAGTTGCAGTTGGATCCATCTTATCAGCAAGCATAGATGGTAATATATCCTTTTTTGGTGGTAAGCATCTTTGCTCAATCAGCAGCTCTGTTAATGTTTTCCTTTGTTATAGCAAACATGTGGTGGTGATTGTTTTCATTGTTGGACATGGGTAAACTTTGTAATAGCTATTTTGCTGAACAGGATGTGAAATACTATGAAAATTTATATGAGATATAACTGTCTTGTATGTACTATTTACACTTGCTTATAAGTTGAGTCCAACTGCAAACTGCATAGACCCTAATCTGCCGGCAGTTGCAAAGCAAACATAGATGGTAATATATCCTCTTTTGCTGGTAAGCATCTTTGAGGTAATTATCCCCATGCTTTTCCAAGGAAAGGTGTGTCTTATGTAATTCTGCCCAGTCTGAGTATGTGAGTAATGTCATGCAACTCCTCCTAGACCATTTACATCAAACTTTGGAATCTGATTTGGGTGGTCTGTAGATGTGCATAACAGTTTCAGAATTTTGATCCATCTCATAGGGGTGGGGTGAAGCTTGTCGGATTGGGACACTTTGGCATACATGTAATTATATATAAAATGTGTAGTGATATTAGGCAACTTTCTTAGACCTTTCCAGACAGAGACTTAAGACTTTGCAATATGATTGGAGGTGGTTTGTTGATTTGCATAAGGCCAACAAAAAAATATGTGTGTTTCTGGTCGGCCGACCGTCCTTGTTTCTCATTCCCAAGCTACCACTTTTTCCCCACCCCAACAAAACAAATAAAAAAAAAAAATCACGTTGTTGAAATTGATTTGTGCATCTAATTGAACCGGTTTTTCCCAGTACTTTGAATAGCTTGAAATATTATTTGATTTATATATAATGTTTTTTTAAAAAAAAAAACTACCGGCCTACCCTAATTTTAAAACCAGTGCAATAGGAAACACACATATTTTTTTGTTGTTGTCTAACAGTTCAGAATTTCATACCCTTGGGATGGAGCTTTGGAAGTGGTGGGTGACACTTATGCATATACCATATATACTCACTTTGAACTCGTCTAACTGCTGATAACATTGACCCTTACCTGCCATCACATAATGCGCTGGTAGATCAGGTCTGTATTGTTTGTTGTACTTGTTACTCTCAACAAACCTACATAGACCCAAATCTGCTGGTGCATTAACTGACAGCAGATCTGAGTTAGTGCAGGTTGCAGTTGGACTCGGGTTATGTGAGTATATATAGTTTGTACACTTCAAGTTAATTTTTGTGTCACCTAGATTAGTAGATGACATGACCAAGGTATAGCATATTCTGCAGCGATGGTGACCAGTGGCTGTGACATCATTTCTCAGATTCTATGATAAAGTTTTGTATTTAAAGTTTTTGCATTTCAGATAAATTGTGTGTGGGGGGTACTTTATAAGACTGTACATAGGTGAAACACTGGTCTCTGTAGAACCCAATTTTACTGCTTTGAACATCGTTAACTTGGGACATAACAATTTTTTTCAATACTTATTTTTAAAAACCTTTAATTCCAGTTCTAAAGTTCTGTTATTAGAGGAAGTCCGTAATGAAAATGACAAGCTGATGAACTTTCCATAGAAGGTCATTGAACTTGGAATCACTCTTTATAACATGCAAGGTCATTTAACTTGGAATGACTATATAACAGTTATTACAAGCACAACTCTGTAACGGAGCACTGACTTAAAACTTTGCATAGATGCACACAAGTATAAATGCATTTTAATTTACATATATATGGTACAACATGCTGGAGAGTAGGTAAGTACGATTTAAAAATAATGTATCTTTTTTTTTTCCGAGGGGCACTTCTTCAAACTGGTTAATTGATCATGCATTTATGGCCAGCATAGTTTATGGTCAGATGATGGTAAAGTTTGACCTACAGCTCTTCAGCAGTGAGATAATCAGCATTTTGATCAAATAGAACCAGTCTTCCGTGATTTCTATGCTAAACCACATATGTGATAAGGGGCATATAGTACAATATATCCATTTGTTTGTATATAATACCTTGGTTAGGGTTTTTTTTTAGGTCAGTTTTTTAGGCACAGTGGTGGGGGATTAATGTTCGTGAAAATGTTTCTTGTTCCTGTAAGTCTCACGGATATTAATACTAACTTAAGGGGTTACCGTATATACAGTCATATAAGCTGGGTCGAAATGCAAACAACGTAGACCCTGATCTACCGTCGCATAATGCGCAGGCAGATCAGGGTCTGTGTTGTTTGTTCTACTGATCAGTCCTTACAAACTGCATAGACCCAGATCTGCTGGCGCATTATGCACCAGCAGATCTGGGTCTATGCAGTTTGCAGTTGGTATAGGCTTATATGCGAGAATAAATGCTGGAAAATATTATGACAGCTTATAAACCTTTTGTAGGGTTTTTACTGTTTTGAGACAAATATATCATTTAAAACATTAAGGTGTACTGTACAAAAAGCAAAAAAAAAAAAACCACTTCCTTTATATTTGATTTAATTTTGGCATGGAGACTGCTGATAAGTAAATATAGAATATCCTAGTGGTTGGTTGTCTACCAATTAGAAATATGGCTTACAGTGCCATATCACTGTTACAGTTTGGCATGCACATCTCACTAAAATATTTTGGTACTAAAGTACAATTGTATTAGTGTCTCATATATTAGATATCTAAAGGTATTTTAGTTTCAGCAACTTTTAAGTCTACCACATCATGTAATAGAACTTGGTATCTTGTGTATCTCACTCGCTGTTGATTGGACAAGGAAAAAATCTTAGAGCTTGATGTCATTATGATAATAGAGTTTGATTTCAGAATTCTATATAAGCAGCATAAATGTGTATTTTATGCAAATTGACTAAAAACACATGAAGTTTTAAATGCATTTAAGCATTTACTCAAAGTTGTCATTTTATTGCTCATGCTGTAATCACACTCCATTTTTTTACAATGTTGCATTTGATCAATACAAACTGTGGTATTGGAACAAGTTTAAGATGTTCTGTGCATATGTTAAATGATACTACCACAAGTAAATCAAATAGTCTGACTTTTTACAATAGACTCTTAAGTGTTCCTTGAAAGATAACAGCGCTAGTTTTGATCATAATTAAAGTTGAAATATAATACCGGTTTGCTGCCAGATTTTGCCTTTGGCAATAAAGCAAAGAGCATGTGAAATTATGAGTAATTGCTCTTTGAACAAACGTGGAAATATGTTAAGTCTACCCTGCATGCATCACAGTTAATATGGAAATTCTTGGGAACCCTGTTTATGGGTCTGTTATGAAATAGCATTTTCTAATGTTACTTAACTGAAGAAAGAAAAAAAAAATAGTTTAATGTGATGCCCTTCTTTCTTCTAATAAGGTCTGTTTGGTTCCTGTTTAAAAAAGTTCTTTATCTCAGTGGACTAATGATGTAATAATTGTTGAAGGTTACCCCCTCTTCAATTGATTGCTCAAATTAGAAAGGTTTTTCTCATGTCCTGAAGATATCTGTGAAATGGTAGACAGAGATTCCTGATACCTATAATTTTGACTTGAAAATTTGTTTTTTATGGGCTGCTATTAAAAAATACGAGCTTTAAGAACGTGCAGTTTGTATTAAATACATGTTTGATGGGTTTTTAAAGGTGACCACAAGTTTCCTGATACCTCAGCTTGGAAATGAGCTTAAAAGAGGATATCTCTGAAACAGTGGACAAAAATTCCAGACACTGAAAATTTTGATTTTTTAAAATTTAAATTTGTTTCCATGGCTATTATTAAACAATGTCTGTTTGGGGAAAATTAATTTGTTTACACATCTGATAGGCTTTGGCTATAGCAAGCCTCCTGTAATAATAATAATAGGAAGAAGAAAGAAAAAGAAGAAACGAATACATCAGTCACTTATTTTAGCACACCCAGATAACTCACAAACTCACTGATAACATGGGGGCAGGAGTGGATCCCACTTTTTCTTGTAGAAAATATCCCCAAAATAGGCCCTTATTTGCCAAAAGTGAGTAAAATTGCAATCAAAATTGGTAAATTAAACCTTGATATATCGCTTGTTTTATTGTCAAAAATGGCAGTTAGTGCCCAGAAATTTGGAATCAACCACATGAAGTTCACAATTTTTAATAAGAAGTCGTATCTTTTGTTAAATTTTCTTTTAAAAAAGTTCTCAATTCACTGGAAATAATAATACACGATGAAATATCTATCAGGGAAAATGTTGGTAATGCCTACACTAGGCAACACTTAAGAAATAAATGCCAATTCAGTAAGTCTTGTAAAGTGAAATTCAGTTGTATCATCTAGCCCAGTTTTAGTATAATCATCATAAATGTGATATTACTTCATGTATTCAAATGTGAAAGATGTCAATTGACTGTCATAGTGATGCCCATAAGTGTTTCCTTGAGAACCTAATCAAGTGCTGACCATGTTTTGATCTGTGACTTGCAGAAGTGTTTTTTGCAGTGTTACAATCAGTTGAGAGTAGACCTGTTTTGTATTATCACATTAGTTATGCCTTTTGTATCAAATTAAGTCAAGGGGGTAAAGAAAAAATTAAAAGGCATGCAAATCCTACAGTACACGCATCGTGTTTTTATGAAAAAACATGTCGTGTGCGTGGAGCTTAATCCTTTTCACGATGTGTCGTCGTGGACAGGATATCGTGGTCGTCGTGGATTGTCCACGTCGTGGCTCGTAGTGGACGGATTAAGTTTTATTGCCCATTTGAAAGTCGCAGCAATATAATTATGTAATAGTGGACGCCCACTACCATGCCCACTACCACGCGCGGAACTTACCTATCGGCTCAGCTACAGCACACAGTGCTGAATGCTCTTTTTAATTTATACGCAATGCCATTTAATATTCAAAGACTCGCTCGCTAAAACGCATTCACATACGTGTATTGAAAGAGATGAAAGATAAATTGCCGAGAAAAGAGTCACGAATGATGCTTCACAAATTATACAAAGTTTAATTATCTTAATTTTAATGAGGGGGGGGGGAATTCTGTTTTAAACAAACAAAGGTTAAAGGAAATCACACGTAAATACATGTATTAGCGGGTTTCATTCCGTTATTAAAATAAAAGAATGCGAGAAATGTTGTGATTTTGTTTTTAATTACCCTAGTCACTTTTAAATGGTCTGCTTAAAAATGTTCACACACAATGAAATATACACGGCGCTATGCAATATACAACATCTACTATTCCAGCCTGTTTAGTACTTGCGACTCAAATATACATGTCCATGCGACACATTTTCTCAGGAACTAGACACGTGTTTACTTTTACTGTAGACCTACTGTTTTAAACTCCGATTCTACGAAGTACGTGATGCTGCATTCTATGACCAACAGCTTTAAAAAAATATACTTAAGATTGCTGGTTTGGTCATCTAACGAGTTTAATATTACCAAATGGACTGGTGAAAGCGATAAAAAGTGTGTAATCACGATTAATTTGCTTCAATTGGCGAAACTTTTAAAATTTCCGGTGTTTTAATTAATGTATCATTCAGTAAGATTTATTTTGTGCTTTGGAATTACTTCTTTCTCCCCTTGTTTAACTTGTACTGTATTACACGCAAGCTGAACACATCATATCTATCAATAATGTCTTGTACATCACCCGAAATTGCGACGCCACGTGTTTGCCAAGACTATAAAATCTATCTCTATTATTGCACTCATTGCTGTAAACATGTGGCTTCTTATTTTTCGTTAACTACTCCGACCTGGAGGTGGAAAAGTTTGGGCTTCAGAGGTTGTAAATCCCAATTATTTCCTGTTAATTTTGAACCGTTCATATTAATTCTAAGGTGGTCGCGAATATTGTCAGGTTCTCCTTGATTATTGCAGTAATGCTCTCTCATTGGACTTTCAGTCTATTAAATTTCTGAAGCATTAAGTTCGTACATGGTTAATTATGACCAGATTCGACAATAGACAATAAGAAAATAAGACAAAGGACACTAATAGCAGGTGAATAACCCAATGAATTATATAAATTCTTGTTAAATACAAAATGAATTGCCAAGCAGCGACTTACATATTAACTTACTTATATAAAGAGTGGAATCAAAACTGTATTTCTAAATTTTGTCAGTAGACGAATTCCAAAATGAAGATGAACGAGGCACATTTCTAAAATGCATACTCTCTAATTAGCAATTCCTGTTTCCAAGTTTGCGATAAAAGCTACGGCTAACATCGATCGAAAGTTATTGTGCATAATCTCTCTCTCTCTCTCATGTTTGCATGTGATAAACACATTTTATTACAAAAAGATGCATTAAAAAAAAAAACAA
The DNA here is from genome assembly GCA_029931535.1 of Margaritifera margaritifera. NCBI lineage: Eukaryota > Metazoa > Mollusca > Bivalvia > Unionida > Margaritiferidae > Margaritifera > Margaritifera margaritifera. Next base: position 1,378,307 of record JAQPZY010001627.1, read on the forward strand.
GCTTGTAGTGTAATACAGCTTTCTTAAACATGTAATAGCTTTGTGTTGCTGTGATAGATTTGTATTATATGCGCTGCGTTGCAAGATTAATTGGGAGATACAAATTTTATATGGTTTATTTTATATACCGCTAGAAACCAGTTTTACGCAAAAATATCACAACTTGACCACATTGCGTTTCTCACTCCATATTACAAGTCCAAAATTCGTTGTTCCACACGCAGCAAAAATAGTTTCATTCAGAAGTTAATGCTTCTTTTGAAACATCGGGGCTACAAAAAATAAGATAGAAGCTCAACACTTCATGAATGACCATGGTTAACAAGCGTAGCGGCTAACGTAAAAGTAAAAATGTCACTCCTCGGCTGCTGCTTGATGATAGATTCACGAATAAAGTGACGAAGAAAGTAACCTTTTCCATAAAAAAATCACTTCGTTTATGGCATGAACAGCCACTGAAATAGAGCAACCTTCAATACCGTGTGGACGAATTCGGCTCATTTAAAAATTATCCTACTCTGAAATAATCAGTCATTTTTCTAAGTCTACAGATAAAGGTATTTGTATCCTGCTTTCAATAATTTTTTTAAAGAAGGTTTTGGAAACTGTGTAGACATTAAAGAAAAACTATGACAAATTAATAACTAGTACAAGAAGTTCTGTATGAAATATCATTTATTGAGAAAACACACTGAAGTTGCCGCTTATGCCCAGAGGCAGGGTTGACGCGCAACTTGTTTATCTAACGCTGTTTCATTCACTTCTTTCTAGCGCTTGCATTACAGGATGTTATGCCAGCTGAATTGGCTTCATTAAACAGAAACCCTTGGTGTTTTCATAACAATATTCCCATGACATATTTGTATTCTGATTTAAGTAATTTAACTTCTACTCTATGTGCTACTGGGAGTGCGGGTGTGATAGGATTTAGCTTTAGCAAAATTACACTTGTTGTGATTTTTAGAAAATAAAATATTAATAATTTTACGTGACTTTACGTGGCAGCTTGTTACATTTAAATGCTCGTTTCCTTATCGGGAAAATAACAATACTATATATAGTTTGCTTTATATACCGCTAGAAACCAGTTTTACGCTATAATATCAACACTTAAAGGCTATGTGTTTCTGAGACTTTCTCTGTCTAAATTCGCTCTTCACAAACTAACATCTTCTTAGTTTTAAAGCGTTTGATTTTGCGATAACAAGAAAAATTTTTATTCAACAGTGGGTTTTTTTTAAAAACATAGAAGCGCGACACTGACCAGTAGCTGCTAGGAATTGTTCTAATTTAAGTCATTTAAGACTTCAACTCTATTTGCTTATTACGCAACGGAGTAGGGAGGGGGGGGGGTTGTAGGCTGGGAGAGAAAGAGAGACGGAGGAGATGGGATATAGCTTAAAACAACTACACTTCTTCTGATTTGTAGATAGTTTAGACGTGCATCAAGGCCAGTACACTCCCCCCCCCCCAAATTTAAGTTAAATGTTTTACACGATAATATGAGAACTTAACATCAAATGCGTTTCTCAGTACAAAGTTGTTTTTCACAAACTAACATCTTTTTAGTTTTAAGGTGTGTGGTTTTGTGATATTTTCATTCAACAGTTATTGTACTGTACATTTTGAAACATCGAAGCGCGACATTGAACATTAGCTGATGACATGTAGAAACTGTCATGACGGACTGTTGTTGACTCGAGGCAGGAAGCTACAGCAACAGGCGTAGCGGCTGGTTTCAAAGTAAGAATGATACTCCTCAGCCAGTTCCTGGTGATGCAATGTAGATTCGTGAAAAAAGTGTGGACAGGAAATAACTTTTTTTCTCATTGAACTCACTTGTTTATGACATGAATTGCCACTGATAGAGCGCAACAGTCAATACAGTGTACACAATTCCATGCATTTAAAAATTGCCGTACTGTCTCATAAACAATGTTATTTTAAAAGTTTAAGGGTAACAGTACAAAAGAACCTTTCCATAGTATAGCTCCTGTATCTTTTTTATTTTAAAATACTTTGGCAAGAATTATGACATACATGTCATAATGTGCCAGTTTACATGATCGTACATGTTCGATATAAATATTACGGCGTTCGTTGTAATCTCTTTTCGAGTTCTATATGTATTACTGCTTTCAATGATTTCTTTAGGTGGGTCTTGGAAATGATATGGAAATTAAAGGGAAACTGACAAATTAATAACCAGTACACAACACACTTTTATGAAATATCATTTATTGAGAAAGAACCTCGAAGTTACCGCTTGATGCAGAACAATGTCAATTTCCGCATCTGTATATGCTAACAGGTATATATATATACATGTATTAAATCAGCAGGGATGTACTTTGTAGCTAAGCAATTATTTCTGATGTACGCTTTGTCATGGACAGGGGTGGAAAGATATCCAAGAAATATAAAACCTCATTTGTTCTACGTTACGCGCGTTTGTCTGTATGTATCCTCAGCCAGGCTACTGATAAATACACAGGAAATGTTACCACTGTAAAGGTACAGGTAAAGGTATGAAATTGATACCTGCCATATTCGGTTTACGGTGTCGGAGTTTCTCCCATGTTTGTTTCGTGTGTCGACTCGCGGAGCGAATACAATAGAATCAGCGAGGGGTGCCATAAAACCCACTACGACTCACGACAACTGCAATAAAATCCGTCACGCACTTCCACTAGACTGAGTGGATTTTCACTAAATTAGTGTGAAAATCCACCAGACTGCGTGGACTTAAACTACTCATAGTGGACATTTAATCCCCTGCCCTCTCTCCACGCCCACGCAATTTTCGTGGTGAATCATAAAAACACGATGCGTGTACTGTACCTGCATAACAGCTGGCAGTTACAGTCATCTGTCAAGTCAGCTCATTTCAGTTGATCAGTCAAAACCGTTTTAAATTTTATTTTGCAAGTAACATCTAGCAAAGGAACTAAGTGAAAGTCATACACGGTGCATGAAAAGCTTAGTTTCATAGATAGCGTTTAATTATGTAGAAGCAAGATCCAAAGTTTGTAGTGAACTTAACATTCCCAAATTGGCACTCAGCTGTTTGCTCAAGGATGAGGAGAAATTTTGCAACTACTTGCAATGAAATCAAAGCATCATGATTTTACAGATTGAAGAATAAATAAAATTGAAAAGAACACAAAAAATTTTTACATTGTTGTTTCACAAAATAAATATTGATAAGAATCTAGTTTTGTTCTGAATAAACATTAACTCTAGAATGTATCCATGTTCACATGCAAAAAGCACTGATGTAATATACGTCACATGGTGTGTATCAAAACCTTTTGGAGTAATGTTTTTAACAATCCTTGAAAAATTGAAAATAAAGGCGAGTTATACAGAAAGGCAAACAACTTCAGGAGAAAAAAGTTATTTATGGACCCCGTTATGCACAAGTTATCAAGGGAGAGGTGTACTAATAATAAAGTCTTTATTTTCAGAGGGTAACCCAGTTAGTATATAAAAGCTTAAGGCCATCTATTATATAAAGATATTTACAAGTATATGTAATAAAATTAGTAACAAAGTGTAGATGCACTGGCCATTAATGTTAGTTGTGTTTGCAAAGGGAAGCAACTGAAATTTAGGTAAATTATGATCCTTGTAGTAGTTATCTCCCTTAGATATTGTTCCGCTGATTGTAATGCTTGAAACATAGCAGAAAATGCTTTTAATAGGAAATCATCACAATAATTTCTTAAATAATGTCTGAAATGTTAATATGAATTCTCTGATGACATGGAAACATATTTAAAATAATATTGTACAGATTATTTAGAGCAGTTGGTAAAAAAAACCCCAAGAATAGCAATATCTCTGAAGTTATCTTCTTCCATCTGATCTTGCATAAATTTGTATCACTTTAACTCTCCAGTCCTTCAGTATTTGCAATACTTTGATTGTTCATAGGCATGAATGACTGCCATATCAGATAATTGTAGCTATCTTTAGCTAAATGTGTGGGTGAACAGTTACATTATTGAAAATTCCATGTCATAAATTTTTCGTTTCTCCCACTTTAGCATGGGGTAAGACATAGGTACAGACTCTGAAATAGGTAATTTTACACTGAAATGAAAATGAAATGCAGAATGAACACTAATGAAATGATGAATGAATTGTGAAGAAAATGGAGAGCGCACAAGCAGAACACAGATCGAAGAATGAGAAATGAAAAAAGAACGAAATTATATTTCATAAATGGATTTGACAATCAGCTATTTCCATGGTTGAAACCCCTTTCAAGCTACAAGTCCTGACATTTTTGTTGTAGAGGCAGACATAAAAAATAACAGCCAATGATGTGATGACATCATCACCAGTGGTTGTATCTGTACAATACTTATTTGAATGAAACAAAATAAGAAATAAAATTTGCTTAATAATCAACAACTATATTTTTACACTTATTGCAGTTGTGGTTATATTTATGTAAATTCAGTGCTCTCTTTGAATTGTATGCATCTCCTATTTCATTAAAACACACTTTTTATAATACAAGATACAAGAGCTATAGTTCTATCCCATTAACTCTTGAAAATGGAAAACTTGGCTTCAGTGCATGCATTTACTATTCAAACCAAATGAGTGGGAAAAAAAAGAAAATCATGGATGGAAGTGGTCAATACAAAATATGAATGCATTTCTGAGACCATAAACAAAAGATGCTGAGATAGTAGATGCAATGCATATGTGAATGGAATGCAAACGGAAAGCAAAGTACCATAAATACTCAAATATAATCCAATACCAACTGCAAACTGCATAGACCCAGATCTGCTGTCGCATAATGCACTGGCAGATCTGGGTCTATGCAGTTTGTAAGGACTAATCAGTAGAACAAACAACATAGACCCTGATCTGCTGGTGCATTATGCAACAGCAGATCAAGGTCTATGTTGTTTGCATTTGGACCTGGGTTATATCCGAGTATATACGGTAGATGCAGATTTGGTGAAGTTACCCATTTCAGGGTCTGTATAACTTGTTCAGTCGGTGGTGGCAGGGGAAATGGCAGCAACTCTTTGGCTAATTAGGTTTTGTTCCAGTTTCTCTGTATCATCATGGCTGTAACTTCCAAACCATGTGAAGAACAGCCATCATACTTTGAGTGTAATAATATCTGGAAACTCAGACCTTTCATATTCATGCACCTCTACTCTCCCTTTTTACCCTCTAGCAAGGTCAATGTAATTTGAAAATGAAAATGTATATTGGGCACGGAAGCAGGAAGATACGGAATTCCTTGGAATTCTTGTTTTGAATAAATGTTGGACTGCGGTGGAAAAACTTTTTGTATTCTGTTTTGATCTGGCATGTTTCTATTGGTGACAATTTGTTCTCTCAAAGATGTATTAATTGTGGCCCCCCCCCCCCCCCCTCAACACCCACCCACACAAAGAAATACATTTTAAAAAATCTTCTTTTTTTTCAGGAAATGTGTATGAAATGGATATTTTTAAACCTGGAGTGGGTGTGTAATTCTGACATTTTGTAGTTGTTTTTATGGCTGAAGCAATTGCCACCCACAACACATAAGATGCTGTATTGATTTATTGTGCTGACCTTTGTGGGCTTACATTATCCTATCTCTGTGTAGTGTAACTGAATATTCCTGTGGTCACAATACAGTCAACAGGAAACCCTAAATATACACCTAAAATATCCACTCCTTTTTCCTGCTAAACATTATTGATACTAACAAAACTTGATAACTAAGTATGGGGTAAGTATTAGTGTATCAGATAGCATGACTTGAAGATATTCATGCTATTTTAACACAGCAAACTGACAATAGGAAATGTCAAAATTGTACAAGGGGTCATCATGAGTGTAAACATCTTCTGAACAACCCATTGTAAGGTTGAATCTGTCCTCATTGCTTAAAGTGCTGTTCATCCTTCCATGAATTATTCTTTATTTCTTGAGCAAAACTCTAAAACCATTCAATATATTGTGTGTGTGTGTGTGTATATATATATATATATATATATATATGTATGTACATGTATATAGTATCAGGATAGTAATGTAGATGTGCATTTTGCTATTGAGAAATTGTTAGTTTAAATATCTTAAAGATGTTTTTCATCCATCTGCCCATCCATCGATCCATTTACACACTTTCATTTCTGGATTAAAAATCCAAAACTGTTCTTAATATTCCGATAAGAATTTAGATACATATCTGATTCATGGTCAAGATGTGCCTTTTGCCTTTGGAATTCTTCAGTGAAAATAATACACAGAGAAATACATGCTGACTTTTACTTTTATTGTTACCCATCCACATGTCACCAGGGGCTAAATTACCAATAGTAAATTTGACCCAATTTAAACAAGTGCACACACATGATGCCTATCACTTCCCTGTATACTTTGTAAATCCAAATTCACCATATATGAAATGTTTACCAAATCCTTCAGTCTCCTAACTGACATTTTGGTGGGGGTTGGGGGATATAGAAAACTATCTTTATGTCCAGTCATTGTAGGAACTATAGAGTATATAGCATATATATGAATATTTTCTTGTCAAACAGAAACATGTGGGACTGTTTCAGGATGTTTGCTTTTTCTCTCTGTCAGGTGGTGACAAACATACAGAGAAAATAATAGATCACTGTCATACTTTTCGGGACCTCATTACCTGGTTTTGCTTTTTAATTTTATTTTGCTCTTTCTTGGAAAAGAGTTCAAGTGAAACTTAATGAAAATTTTGACAATAATTGTTAGAAAATCCTTGTTAAAAGTGATTATGCATAATGGATCTATCAGGTAAGGTCTATAAATGAGGTTGAAACTGTTTGCAATGGAGTTTTCAGTAATTGACTTAACTGTGTGGTTTTATGTATTGACCCAAGATACACCAGTGTTGTGGCTTGGAAGAACATAATGCCATACACCCACGTGTTAGAAATGGAATGTTCCAGAGGGTCTGATTTTCTAATGACAGACTCAAACATTATCATGTTTTGCAGCCATGAAATGTGTTAGGCAAATTAACCAAATACAGATTCATTCTATGTGGATGGGAGAAATATGTGTCTGTCATTCATAACCTAAGCTGGCCTAGTTTCTGTATGGCCCTAGGGAGATTTACAGTCTCTGATGCACTGATCTTTATGCTGTGGCCTATACTACAGTGTTATGTGTTATATGGGATAGGATATGATATTTTCCTGTAGTGTCAAACTGAAGAGACAAAAATGCTTTGGCTAACTAGCACCAACAGTCATAATGTGAAGCGAATTACTGAGGATGTATTAAATTCTCTTTTTCAGGCATCCACAGGTACAAGTAGCCATGTAACAGTGGTGAAACACCCAACAACAGCCCCAGTGAAAGAGCGGAGGTGAGTCAAATAGGTTCATTATGTCCTGTCAATGACTAGTGCATCTGAATTGTGAATTGAATGAATGGCTGACAGGATAGGGGTGATTAGTTCTTATGTGTAGGGACGTACGTAACACAAAATGTCAAGGAATGGACATCTTTACTATCTTGGACAAACCTCTAACAAACCAAGTGGACAAAGTTTAAAACAGTATAAACAGCCTGAATATATAAAGCAACCATATTTATGTTGTTCTTATTTTAATTTTAATTATATGTCTGTATCATATTTAGAAATTGTTCCAACCACTTAACATGTCTGCATGAGTGGATGCATTACAGGAAAGGCATTTCTATTAAAGATGAGGCAGAGATTCAGTTTTAGGTTTTCAATAAAAAAAAATGAGAAAGAGGGAGCTGGAGATGAGCTCTACATTAAGTAGAATTCAGGAAGCAATTGATTAATGATTTTTTGGCAGGCAGAGTAATTTTTTTTTTTGTTCTAGAGACAGATGGGCTCCTTTGATAAGAGTTTTGTTTAACCTGTGATTATGTTCTGTGTTATTGGAGGTGAAAGGTATGGAGGACTGGGAGTAGGGAAAGAGTTATAGTCCATTTACATGTTGTTTTGTTCATGTGAGTCCAAGTACATTTCTCAGGTATTTGTGAGGTATAGTACATTGTATATTGATGTTAGTGCAAGACCGTACAAGTAATCATCTCAGGTATTTCTGAAGTATACTGCTTTGCTTGAAAATCAACTTGTACACCTGTAACATGAGTAAACCTTTTCAGAAAAATGATAAAGTGATATTGTTTCAGTTGTTTGTTTACTTTCCATATACAGATGCACGTCTCAAGTATATCTGAGGTGTTGTACATAGTATATACTCAAGAGACCTTGGGAACAAAATAAAAAAGGCCTGCCTGTTTGCATGTATATGTACCTTTTTCCAGGAAATTTTGACAGGTAGAAAAAAAACTGGATACAAATTCTGATGGCTTAACTCTTGTGTGTGATAAATCTTTGTTGTTGTAAAGGAAGTAATATCTACTTGGAGTAAAAATTGTTTTCTTTTGCAAACTTTGGGATAAAGATATTTTATTGTATTGATCCCAGTCTTGTATTTGCATTAATATGCACTTCACTATAAAATACCTGAAATGTATATTTGTACAGTCTTGGAACATGAATATATAATGCACCGTTTGCACTCTCTGTGTGTGTGTGTGTGTTAGAGAGCGAGAGAGAGAGAGAGAGAGGGAGAGGGAGGGAGGGGGAGAGAGAGAGAGAGAGAGAGTACTTCCTTATATTAATGCTGTATATGGGAGCCATAGAATATAAAACCTTACTGTGAGGTCACCTTGTAATGAAGCACATAATACATTACTCCCTTGTTATAACACTGTCCATGGGAGCCATATTGTATAATGCCATATAGTGAGACTGCCTTATAATAAAGTACATAATACATATTATTTTACTACCATTTAATGAAATGGGATCCATGACCATACTTGAACAGTGTTATAATGAAGGGCCTTATATTGAGAGAGTACAGTATAAGCAATGGACTTATTACATAAGCAATTGCTTCTGGATATACACTTGAATATGATGTGCAGATATTGGACAACTTGTGTTCCATGGAGATGATGTCTTTCAGCATATCACTGTTGCACTCTAGTTGTACTGTCAGGGGGACATTCTGTGTACCTCAGTCCCCCTGCAATCAAGATATGAGGATTTTTTTTAAATTTAGGGGGACACTGGCAGTTTGAGGTGTGAGACTGTCTCATGGGCTTGCTCGAGGTACAGTACTGACAAGCAATGTATTTGTCAGTAGGAAATGTATTTTTTTTCACTTGTTTCCAGACAGGAGTTGAAAAAAATAATAACACTAGGAATGTGTTAAGTTGACAGATGGGAAGGCCAAGTGAAATGTTTGCAGCTTGTTTGGTTAAATTTTCAAACGATGCCTTTGTCAAATGTTAACATTCATAGACTGTAGTCTTTGTCAGATGTTAAAGTTCATATATTACAAAAATCACTTTCACTGCAGCATTTGTCAGGTGTTAGAATTCATATATATTGCAAGTTGACTTGGATGACAGCATTTGTCAGATGATAAGATTCATGTAATGCAAAATGACTTGCACTGCTGCCATTGTCAGATGTTAGAATTCATATATATTACAAGCTGACTGGCATGACAGCATTTGTCAGATGTTAAAATTCATATATTACAAAATGACTTGTACTGCTGCCATTGTCAGATGTTAGAATTCATATATATTACAAGGTGGCTGGCATGACAGTATTTGTCCAATGTAAAAATTCATCTATATTACATGGTGACTGGAACTGCAGGTAGCAAGTAAAATTGTAATACCTTGTATTTCTTTTTCCATTGAAATGAATTTTACTTTTACCAGGGATGTAATAAGTAGGACTGTTTGTATAAATAAACATACTGATTATAGGCGTTCTTTACAGTGCTTCCATTAGATTGGGGGGGGGGGGGCTAAAGTGATGGCATGGATAATTAGGAACAGCATTGTTCTCACAAGAGCATTGTACTCCAATGGTTGCCGGTTTGATACCCACTGAGGCCAGTCTAGGTAGACTGACTCGTTGTGTCCTTGGGAAAGGCACTTAGCTCCCATTTCCTCTGCTTGATATAGCCAATAATGTGTTAAAAGTGCCATTGAAACCAACAAAAACAAAACAAAATAAATCATAAATTGGCAAGTTGTATCTGAGGAAGGGAAACTGTATTCAGAAGGTTTATACTTGTGTTATAATAATAATAATAATAATAATAATAATAATAATAATAATAATAATGACTTTATTTAAAGTGGTGACACAATTAGTTGCATGGAACTTAATCCTCCTTGTAGCACTCTATTATATGCATATTTACATACATAGTACATAGTTGTACACAATAAAGAGAGGCACATACATGTGCAACTCTTAATTATTTCTCTCTCTCTCTCTCTCTCTCTCTCTCTCTCTCTCTCTCTCTCTCTATATATATATATATATATATATATATATATATATATATATATATATATATATATATAAAACAATAAAAAAAATTATAAAAAATACACAACTTTATACTGGAAAAACCCCCCATTAATAATAAGCTAAATTTCTATATGGACATAATAAACAGAAAAACTTTATAATAACATGCTCTAACTACATCAATTATATATATATATATATATATATATATATATATATATATATATATATATATATATATATATATATATATATATATATATATATATATATATATATATATATAAAGTACAAAAATAATGAGACATCAAAATGGAAGGTTTCAGAATTTATACTTTAAATTGTAATGTATTTGTTAAAATCAAACAAGTTCCACATTTCATTCAGTGAATTAGATTATAATTAAATACATTTATATTTGCACTTTCTCTAATTTCCTTTGGGATTCTGTTTGAAATGAGTGACCCCAAATATTGAAAATGTGTCTTAAAGAGTTCTTTATTTGGTTTTGGAATGGAAAGATAGTTAGCTGAAATTGATCTTAAATTAGGAGTGTTTGTTTTGTCTTCTAGCATGATTTAAAACCCTCTCTGATGTTCTTGAGCATTTGAATATTGGTTTGTTTTTACTGTTGTTACATTTCTTTCTTGTACAAATCATAACACTGTCTTACTCAACGTACTCCTGCTGTTAACATGAAAACATTTCAAACAGAGAACCTTTGTTTTTCCATGTAAATATGTAAATCCTTATCAGTTATAACTGTTAATATGATGGGTGTTGATAATAAGGGTAAGTTCACACACATAAATGATATATTCCATCACTTTATAAATTAATTGTAATATTCTTTGTTGAACAGTTTCTGCCAATATTTACTGCACATATTCTGTAGTCTTTGATTTGAAACAGTATCCTGCAACTTTCTGCAAACATTTGGCAAAGGTTAATGTCTGAAGACAAGAATGCATTTGCTGCAAATATTATGTAAATACCTGTTGCAGATATTTTGCAAATATCACAAGCAAATGTTTTGTAAAGACTTGGTGGGTGCAGCTGCATTTACCCTTTGCAAGCCCTTTGCTTCAGAACCCAGCAGTAAGTAATCTGAAAACATGTAATAGCATTGCTATACATGCAATTTGGGTTAAATAAAATCATTCTAATCCCCTCAGGCGTTATCAAAATCATATCCTTTAAATACATGTCTGCTTGATATAATGTATACTTGCAAATGGCTGTCAATAAGTTCCACTTCAAAAAAAATCTCAAGACTAATTTGTAAATGACAATTTGTGAAAAGATTCCAATATATTAGCATTGTTTTATTGGAAATATTACGATAGCTGCTGCTGCTTTTGAATCACTACATTAGAAACAGCGTGTTTGGCATCAGATATTTTTAGTTGGAATAAAATAAAGAAAAGTGATAACGTTAAACATCATTTATTCCCAGAGTAATAAATAAATTGTTTCTAATCTTAATTATTTTCCAAGTACCTTTTTGCAAAAGCTTTGCATGGCTAAGTAACTATTTGCAATCCAATTTGTTGAACATCCGGGGTGTTTGCACCTTACTTGCACAAAACATTTGTATATACCTTGCAAACTGTGATTTAGAAAAAGATACATTTTAAATGTATTCTGCAACTGGATTGCAAAGGAAAAAATAGCTAGCGTAGGTAATTTTAGGAGCAACATAATTTCAAAATATTTGCCATCTCACAAATTGGAATTATAAAGTAGTATTTGTTGATAAAATTAATCAATTTTTAAGCTGCAATATGACGAGCACGTAATTGTGTAATGAATAATCATACCAAGTGTTTCCTTATTTAGCACAACTTAAAACAGTCCTTTGATAGTTTTTTGTTTCAGCTGAAAAGCGAGTTATATCTTACACCTGAGGCAATCATTAAACATGCTGAAGATCATGTCGGCTTTTCGTGCTATTACCTCTACTTTAGTCTGGCTATGTTACTTTTTGCCTAGGTTAAATTTATTTGAATTAATTTGCATCACATTTTGATGGTAGGCTTTGTTGCACATTGTCCTGTTTATATCTGTAAAAAAAAAACAACTAGTTTCTATCCATTGGTTCTTGATCTGTCCTGTTTTAAGTTCTGCTAAGGGATTTTTAGCATGGGGTCTTATGATATACATTTTGGTGGCTAAATAATTAAACCCATTTTTTGGGAGGGGAAAAACAAAAGAAACAAAGCTATACTTTGTATATTTTGGTATGATTCTAGAACTCAGTTTTGTAAAGGAGGGATTTAAAATGACAGTTATTAAATTTACATGCAGCTAGCCTGGAATGCTTATGCAGCTTGTAAGATTTTAATATTGTAGTTTCACATCTTACAACAGTTGAGAAGGTATTAATGACTTTTTTGGGCTATTTTTTAAATCTTTAAGTATACTTAAAATGTTATTTTGACAATCTTTCTGGAGCAATTCTTCTTCTTATTATTCTTATTCTTTTTATTATTAATGTCCATTTGTCCATTTTTACACTGTCAGTGGATATTTTGTGTGTAATTTTTTCTCTCCAAAATTCTATTTGGAAAATTAATTGTTGCCATGTCTATAATAGATGACCCAAGAGCCTGCAAGAGTGGATTCATTCTTCTGTGTGATGCATCAGATATATCACCATTATACTGTTATGTTGAACTCAACAACTCCACCAAAAATTTGAAGACAAACTGAAAAATAGAAAAACCCAGAATATAAACGTATGTAGAAGAGTGCGAAAAAAAGAGAGGAGTGGATCAAGTAGTTATTTCCTTTTTACTTGTGATACCAGCTCCCAGATGTTGCCAGCTTCTGTTATACTTGCTTATAAGTTGAATCGAATTGCAAACAACATAGACCCTGATATGCTGTCGCATAAAGCACTGGCAGATCAAGGTCTGTGGTTTTTTTCTTTCTGATAACTCTTAACAAACTGCATAGACCCAGATCTGCTGGTACATTATGCAATGGCAGATCTGGGTCTGTGCAGTTTGCTGTTGAACTGGACTTACGAGTGAGTATATATGGTACTAATAATTTATTGTCTCGTAGTTATTACATAGCATCAGGGTCTTGTCAGGGATAATGCTTGACATAAGCTGTTTGAGTAGAGGTTATCATTTGTGAGCTTAGCTACAGCAGTCTGGGTCGGTGCAGTTGATAAGGTGGTCATTGTACAGCATAGACTTAGAATTGTCAGTTTACCAAGAATAGATCAGAGTCAACATGCATGCCAAGCTTGTCCAATTTTAATTTCGAAGGATAAGTTTGCTGTAAAGACAGCAATGTTATTATTAGGATGGGAAACAGATTGGTAGATCCTGAAAAGGCACAGGTTTGGGAGGTCTAATAGAAGGAATATATATAATGATAATGAAGTTAGTAAATCACTCAGTTTATGATCACTTCCTTTAGCCTTCCCAGCAGGTCTTGAGTACAAGTACATTGGCCTGTGGAGTTGTGGTAATAAGTTCATTTTCATAAATGTTTTATAGGTACTGATGAAATAAATAAAACAACTTTAGCTTCTAATTCTTCTCAATAATCACCTCCAAACATGCACACACACACACACACACGCACCAGGTTGTTTTTATTCCATGAATAATTTCTGCTCTGGTTGTGAATGACCTTCATTGATCTGCAACAGGTTGGATGTACTGAGTAACTGCTTACTGAAAAGTTCTCTCATCAATAAAAAAAAATTCTATTTAATTCAGAGCAACTTCAGAAACTTCATTGCTTTTGGGTCAAAAAGAGTTTGTTCTGGTTTATGTTTTTTTGTGTTTCCCAAGTATCTGGAGAGAGAGGCTTTAAACCAAGACAAAGCTGGTCCCAGTTTCACTAATCATCATAAAATTTCTTCCTCAGAGTGATATTTTAAAATATCTTTCTTACTGACTGGTTAATAATTAATTTTTCACAGAACATTCAACAGGCATCAGGGATTCAAATATAGTGATAATATCTTAAATGCTCCTAATAATATGAACCTTGTTATATAACTGAGGACATTTTGAGGATTTCCTCAAATTTAAGGAATTACTGTACTTATTTTCAGTATTAATAAGGTTTTTACATGTCCCGTTTTATACTTGTGATTTTGCATCTTTTACATCATCTCTACTTCTGACAAAATATTGATATTGTATGATGTATCATAAGGAAGATAATGTTAAATTTCATTTTGAACTGTAGTGAAACCAGGGTCAATGATTTTTGATATTTGATTCATTGATGTTGAAGCAAGGAGTTTTTACTGTAGTAAATTTTTTGATAACTGTATCGCCTGTACGATAAGGTTTACCAGACTCTGAGTTTTAAGATACCCATTACTAAGAAAACTGTAAAGTTCATGCTCTCTTCATAAGATTTTTTTTTTACCATGATTATCCCTTTCCAAAAAACTATATGAAAGAGATAAGGTGAAGTTAGTTTTAAAATAAAGAAACTTGAATTACAGGTCACTAATGATTTTTGCCCCCACTGCAAGTGGGGATACAGTGTAGCTTGATTTGCTCCTGTAAAACCAAACCGGGTCTATCATTATGCTTCAAGGTGCCCTATAGTTGCCCATTTCTGAATTGAAGATTCCATACAGTGGTTCAACAAATTACCGTATATACTCGCATATAAGCTTATACCAACTGCAAACTGCATAGACCCAGATCTGCCATCACATAATGCGCCTTCAAATCTGGGTCTATGCAGTTTGTAAGGACTAATCAGTAGAACAAACAACATAGACCCTGATCTGCCGGTCCATTATGTGATGGTAGATCAGGGTCTATGTTGTTTGCATTTGGACCAGGATTATACGTGATTATATACGGTATATAAATCTGCATGTTCTATATACTTGGCAAAACATGTGGAATGAAAACTCCATGAACAAGATTCAGAACATCAAATTCAACATTGGAGACTGGCATCCCTCATATACAGTAAATTGCAGAGATGAGGTGGTACTGTGCTGATTGCGCATAGGACATGCATACCTGACCCATGTATACTTCCTGAAGGGTGAATCTTGATCAGAGTACATACCTTCCCAGTGTCCACTGACAGTCGAACATATTCTTGTAGAGTTTATTGACCTATACCCTTGGAATCTAAAGTTTTCATGTTAGCTAAATTATAAAGTTTTTTGATCATGTACCACCAGAGAAAATGATGGACTTTTTAAAAGAATGCAGTTTATATAAGAAATTGTAACCATGTTTACATTTACAACTTAGCATTAAAAGAAGAACACATTGATGCAACTAATATTGGTCCTACGATATCCTCACTGCTCAAGGGACTTAGCCCATGGCATGTTACTTTGGAAACTTTATATATAGATGCTCAAATGGGTGGTGATAGGCAGAATGGGTAAAAATGTGGGGATACGTGTTTTACAAACATGGTATAGCCATGCATCTGTCATGCATCATCAATTAACAGTGGCTGTTTTCAACTTTTTACGAAAACCACTGCAACAATTTCCACGAGATTTGGTATAGAGCTTCCTGGCTTGAAGGCCTTTCAATTTTATACCAGTGATGCTGATCTGCCATCAAATATAGCTGCTGTTACTGAAATAAAACAACCTCTTTATAAAAAAATCTGAACAGAATTTGACCAAATTTGACAGAATGTGTCCTAGCTTGAAGGCCTTTCAGACTTATACAAATGATGACAGTCTCTATCAGTGATTAAAACCAGAATAATATTGAAACAATTTTATCCAAAATTGCTGCTCAGTAGAATTAAACCAACTTGGACAGAAAGCATCTTTGCATGAGGCCTTTCTGTACTGGACAAATGATGCTGATCTCCCATAAAATATAGATGAAGACTAAAAAAAAGAGATACCTTAAACTGTTGTTTTCATAACATTTGCAATGAACAGCATCAGAAGAAATTTCTGCAGAAAGCATCGTACTTACCCAGATTTCTTGGTCAACTGCTCTTGCATTTGTCTGTTAAGCAGTTGTCAACCAAGTGAATGATCTCAGACTCACTTGGATCTCTTGTGCTATTTTGCTGGTCAGTTTAGTCTTCAGTATACTTTCTTTTTGAAAGAGTTATGACCCTTTGATTTAAGTTTTTAATTCTTCCCCTGAGTATCTTCTAATTCTTCCCAGTCATAAAGTCCCTTAACTCCTGTGCTCCTCCTCTTTTGGAGTTGGATGTATCTTGTATTTTGAAATGTCTCTTTTTTGGGGGCATAATTTTACTTTTTCTATGCAAAGCCAAATCTGTATTATTTGGTATGTTAAACTTATTCATTGTCAAAGCTAAATCATACTTTTACCAATGTTGCTAAAAACACATTGCTGCACAGGAAGCCTCATCCCTGGAATTGTAATCCATTTTCATATTTTTTCTTTATTGAGTGAAACTTTCCCTTTTCTCATACAAAACCCAATTTCATGAATACAAACCTACATGTAATATTCACAGTTTCTGATTTTCTAAATGTCCGTAAATGATATTAAAGTTTTCCATGCAGAAAGTGTTCTTAGCTCTGTTCCTGTTTGAAGTAACAGCATATTTCTTGTCGAACCATTTCACTCTAAAGGAAAGTCTTGGCCACTTATGCCATGCATTAAAATCCCATTGTAAGGCTTATTTGGCAAATAATTTGTTTGTGCTTCTGTTAAATATCACCAGTACATGGGTTTTTTTTCTTCATCATATAATGTTATGAATACAAATATAATCTCTAGTTTAGATACTGGTCACACATAACACACAAGCAACAATATTTCTATGCACTGGCAACCAAACAAATGGCAGAACCAGAAGCTATTCATATGAAGACAGTAATGCTGCTGCTGATAATAGTCACATGGAATTCTAAAAGATTCATCTTTTGACTTTTGTTTTCCATAATGATGAATTCCTTTGGGATTGGCTGTAAATCTGATTACTGTTTTACAACAATGCTGTTAACTTGGCCATTTTCACAAAGATTGATTTTGGGGAATTATTTCAAGTCCTGTGGCCAGTTTCCAAACTCCCCACAACAGTGCAAATTGACATAATCTAAGCAATTTTTGAAAATTGAGGACTTGTAGTAATTGTTTTGTGGCTGTGATTTCAATAGAGTGAAATGTGCAATGTTACAACACAAATCCAATGATGCTTGCATTGGATATGAAACATCATTCGTTGCTTAGTAATTTATTTGTCACTTTGAAGGAAAGTAATCGCTGTAATGCAGTATCATGCTCCCCACTTAGTTTTAACTGATCCATAGGTGCAAAGTGACATTAAAAGTGTACCCAAGGTAGGAAGATCAAACTGATCATGGTGTGAAAAAGATGACAGCATTTCACATGCCAAGTCCTCAACCCACTTCTAGGCTCCACTTTACTTGTATCTTCATTATTCAGTAATGTCGTAATATAAATAGCACATTTCACACCATACAGAGGGCTGGAGTTGATTAAATACCGTATATACTCGCATATAATCCGATACCAACTGCAAACTGCATAGACCCAGATCTGCCATTACATAATGCACCGGCAGATCTGGGTCTATGCTGTTTGTAAGGACTAATCAATAAAACAAACAACTTAGACCCTGATCTGCCGGCACATTATGCAACGGCAAATCAGGGTCTATGTTGTTTGCATTTGGACCCGGCATACGCAAGTATATACGGTATGCTGGAACATAACTTTTTCATAGATTCAATTTTTTTTTTTTTTATTAAAAAAATAATAGTTATTATAGCTGTCAGGAGAAATTCTAATGGATTACAATATGATGGTCTTGGCTATGGACCTAAGAATTCAACTCCAGACCTCTACTGAATAGTCCAACAATTTTGAGGGTGATATGAGGGAGTGGGGTCTCTTTGGCTGACTGTCTGTTTTGTCAAGCTCACATTAGTGAGAAGTATTACATAGCAATCGCTTTTCCAAAGCTAGCAAAAGCAACTTTTTTTTTTAAAGGTTTTGGTTTTTCATTTGTACATGTTTTCTAAACTCCTTGACAGATTCTCATCATACATGGCAAGAATCATTATGAAGCTAAGACAGTTCATTCTGTGACACAGGCACTTGCCTCTTTTACCTGGGGTCTAGGTCACATACATAAAAAAAAATAGTGTTTTTGGTTTCATTTGCTTTTATTTCCTAGACCGCTTTATGGATTTCTTCATACAAGGAATGAATCATTATGAAGCTAAGACAATTCACAGTTGATACCCTCTTTGACTTTTGGGTCAAAGTCACAGTTCTAGAAAATGTGTGTTCATGTTTTGGTTATAGTTTTTTAGTTTGCGTATATCTCCTAAACCCCTTGATTGATTTTCTTCATACTTAGGATGAATCATTTTGAAGCTAAAACAATTCCTTGTGCGACATGTTGACTTGCCTCTTTGACCTTGGGAGCAAGGCCACATTTGTAGAAAATTTGCATTAAGGTTTTAGTTAACGTTTTTTCATATGTTTATATTTCCTAAACTTTTGATAAATTTTTGTTCATACTTTGGATGAATCATTATGAAGCTAAGACAATTCATTCTGCGACATACTCTCTCAACCTTTTGAACTTGGAATCAAGATCACATGTTTTACAGCAATGCTTTGAAAATGTGTTTAACATGCAGACCTTCTCATTAATATGATCAATCTGCCCAAGATAACTGCCGTATGAAGTATCAGTTACATTTGTTGTTTTGGGCTAGCTAAGAAAACATTACTGTCCTGTGAAATTCAATGTGTCAGTGTATTGATGTGTAAAATTGTGGTAATTGAAAGTACTGATGATACCAGAAATAGAAACAATAACATAATTGGTGGATTTAGTGTTGGGAATTGGATATAATTTAATGAGTGTTAATCAGTATCTTCTACTAATCTGTGATCAATTTATAACCGATTAATTTAATCCACATCAAGTTTGGCAAAACACGAGTTATTACTAAACTAGTTTGAAGTCTGAAACAGTTGGAATAGTGCAGAACTAAATTTCACCATAATCAATCGTAACAATTGTAATCGTTTAATTGGTTATTTTACTGAAAAAAGACAAACGCTCAACAATTAAGTAATTGGAACAGCATTAGTTGGATTTCATCCAAATTTGGCATCCAGCTTTCTATTGATGAGACCTTAAATGAGTTGATTTCCAGCATTCCAAGTCTTCATTTAGAGAATTTCTGCAGCATAATTTTATTAGGCATTGTAGGGCTTGAATTATAGTTAGCATGCGGCTTTTATTGATGAGATATTTAATCAGTTTGATTTCTAGTGTCTCGGCTTTATCATTTTGAGGAGTTATGGTACCTAATTGACCATCCTCGTAACTTTGGTTTCTGCAGTATAACTTTACCAAGGACATTCAAGTTCAAATAAATTTCATATGCCCTTTATATTGATGAGATTCTTAGACGAGTTTAATTTCCAGTTTCTTACATTCTGATATCAAGGGCTTATGATATCTGATTTCCCATCTCCCTAGACGGGTTTATTCAGAATTACTTTATGAATGTTGGATGCTAATTCAGTTTGATGTGCAGCTTTTTATTGATAAGATCTTGGATGAGTTTAATTTTCAGGATGAGTTTAATTTTCAGCATCTACTTCCAGTGAGAACAATTGTAAGGATATAATGTCATTAATAGGTGGAGTTTTTTTTCTCCAAATATGGTTTATGCACCATTGTAGTACCAGCGATCATTGGATTTCAAGTGAATTTCTTGTGAAGGTTTAAACTGATGAACTTTTGTATAAATTTTACATCATTAGCTCACCTCGCCATAAGGCCAAGTGAGCTTATGGTATGGTGTGCAGCGTCTATCATGCATCATCCGTCAGTATTTGCTAATTTAGACTTCTCAAAAACCACTGGACAGATTTCAGCCTACATGTAGTTGGCTGAAAGCATCCTGGCATGAAGGTCTTTCAATTTGTACAAATGATATCAATCCCTTGACAAGTTTGGCTGCCATTCCTAAAAATAGATAAATATTTATAAGACTTATTCTCAGTAGCTGATAAACAGAATATGACAGAAAGCATTCTGGCATAGAGGGCTTTAAATTTCTGTAAATGATGCAGATCTGCCATCAAATATGGTCACTGCTGCTGTGAATAGGAAAACCTTTTAGCAACTTATCAAAACGCACTCAGCAGAATATGACCAAACATGACAGAAAGTATCCTAGCATAAAGGACTTTAAAGTTTTTACAAGTGATGTTGATTCACCATTATATATTGCCACCATTACTAAAAGTAGAAAAACCTTTAAACAGCTTCTCAAAAACTGCTTAACAGAAGTTGACCAAATTTGATAGAAAGCGTCTAGGCATAATGGGCTTTCAAATTTATTCAATTGATGCTCTTCCATCAATAAATATGGCCACTATTACTAAAATGTAAAAGTTTTTAACATCTTTTCAAAAACTGCTCAACGAAATTGGCCAAATTTGACGAAGCATTTTGGCATTAAGAGCTTTCAGTTTTGTACAAATGAAGCCAATCTGTCATCAAATATGGCCACCATTACTGACAATACCAATGAAGCTGATTCACCAACAAAGATGGCCACCATTACTCTAAATGAAAATACCTTTAAACAACTTCTTGAAAGCCAGTCAACAGAATTTGACCAAATTTAACAGAAAACATCATGGCATGAAGTCCTTTAAGATTTGTACAAATTATGCCGATTGCCATCAAATATGGCTGCTGTTGCTAAATATAGAAAAGCATTTATAGAGCTTCTCAGAAACTGCTCAGCATAATTTTATCAAATTTGAAAGAATGCATTCTGGCATTAAGGGAAATTTTTGATTTGTACATACAATGCCAGTTTGTCATTACTAAAATACAGAAAGTCATTAAAATGACTCCTGAAAAATCACTCAACAGAATTTGACCAAATTTGACAGAAGCATTGTGGCATGAAGGGCTTTTATGTTTGTACAAATGGTGCCAATCTGCCATCAAATATGGCTGATGTTGCTAAAATAGGAAAGCCTTTCAGTAACTCGACCAAATTTGAGAGAAAGTGTCCTAGCTTGAAAGACTTTCAAATGTACATAAAGAACGTCAACCTGTCATCAAATATAGCCATTTGTACTAAAAATTGAAAACCATTTGAACAACATTGTCTATATGTAAAAAAAATAAAAAAACACTAGACAGAATTTTGCTTACTTTTTGATGGAAAGCATCCTCCTGGCATCAGGCCTTTTAATATTGGACAAATAATGCTGATCTGCTATCAAATATTGTTGAAGATACAAAATGTAGAGAAGCCTTGAAACAGATGTTTTCTCAAAATATGCTATGAACAGCATTGGAAGAAAGCATACTACTGACCCAGATTTCTTGGCCAACTGCTTTTACATTTGGATATTAGGCAGATGTCAGTCAGATGAGCAATCGCAGGCCCACTTTGGCCTCTTTTTTGATAAGGATATTGTTTTGAAAACTTTGTTTGATAGTTGTGCAGAAATCACTTGACCAAGGCAAACAATATTCAAGTAGCAATAAATGATTTTCTCCAATTTTCTCCTTTTTTTTTTCTTTTCGTCATGCAGTGGACATTTCTGGGACATGCATGTTTTTCATACAAAAAAAACCCCAAAAAACTTTTTTGTTTATGTGGCAAGAGTCCTTCATAATGAAAGTGAAAGATATCTACTTCTTTGCAAATATTATTTGATTTTTCTCAGTTTAATAGGAAGCATCATACAGTGTACACTATTTACTACCACTTCATTGCATGTTCCACTGTTCAGTGTCACTTGAATATTGTTAGTTTTATTGCCCAACCATGATTTCAATCTCCTTTCTTGCATTTCTAATAAGCTCTGCAGGATGGGGGAACCATATGTGTATATATGCATTCTTGAGCAAAATGTCACAATGTCTCCATAAATTAACAGTCTGCTCGAATGGTTGTCTTTGACCCCAGACAACATTCACTTAAAACTAGCATTTAATTATATGAACAAGTATGCATACATGTGCACACCTGCATGCTTGTGTGCATAATACATGGTGTCATTGCTTGCTTGGAATCTTATATAATAGCACATAAAATGCAAATGTTGCAGACTTGTGTGAATGATGAATATGGAACACTATTGAATTTAATTGAATTAGTGCAAATATAAGTTGACCCAGACATATTGGTCATCCATTTTGCTGAAGAGACTCCTCAGTGTTAAAGCCTAGAAGACTGACTGTTATTAACCAGGAATAAATTTGTAGCTCACCTGGCTATAAGGCCAAGGGAGCTTATGTGATGGCATTTGGTTTGTCATGCATCCATCCATCAACAATTGCTTGTAACCACTCTGAAGTCCATATTTCTGATCCGATTTCAATCAAAACATGGAATACGGGTTTATATCATCAAAATCTCAGACGAGTTTGATAACAAGTGAGATCCATGAATCCTGATGACGTGATATTGCATATGATTGGCTGAGCTTGTTACCCTTCTGGAAGCCATATTTCTGACCTGATTTTGAGCAAACTTGCAATATGGGCTTATATCATCAAGATCTTGGACGAATTTGATAATGAGTGAGAACCATACATATTAATGAGATAATCTTGCATCCGATTGGCTGAGCTTGTTGCCCCTCTGTAGGCCATATTTCTGACACAGTTTTGATCAAACTTGGAATATATGCTTGTCTCGTCAAGATCTCAGAGAATACAATAATGAGTGAGATCCGCACAAATTAATGAGGTGATCTTCCATCAGTTTGGCTGAGCTTGTTGCCACTCTGGAAGCCATATTTCTGATTCAAGGGAGCCCCGGGTGGCTGAGTGGTCAAAGGTTACAGATCACTGACATCTCACCTTTATAGATCACTGACATCTCACCTTTATAGATCACTGACATCTCACCTTTATAGATCACTGACATCTCACCTTTACAGATCACTGTCATCTCACCTTTACAGATCACTGACATCTCACCTCTCTTCACATGGGTTCAAGACATGGCTTGGTCAACGTGGATATGTGAGAAAGCTTGCCAGTTGCTTCCTGTTGGTCAGTGGTTCTTCCCTGGGTTTTCCTGGGTTCTTCCTCCACCAAATATACTGACCGCCATGAATAGCTTATAATGTGCTGATAAATGGCATTAAACTCACAAAACCATAAGCCACAAACTCAGATTTGATTCTTATCAGACTTGACATATGGGCTTGTATCATCAAATTCTTGGATGAGTTTGATAATGAGCAAGATCCACACATATTAAAAATGTAATCTTGCATCTGATTGGCTGAACTTGTTACCACTCCAGGAGCCATATTTGTGATCTGATTTTGATTAAACTTGGAATATATGCTTCTATCATTAGGATCTTGGAGTGTTTCACTAATGAGCGAGCTTGGTGGATATTAAAGCGTGATCTTGCATCTGATTGACTGGGCTTCTTACCACTCTTGAAGTCACATTTTTCATCAGTTGGGTTTATGATGATCAGCATCTTGGATCACTTTGATTATGAACAAGAAACTACATATTAATTATGTCGTCATCTTTAGAAAAAATCTTATCATGATATAGTAAAATCGGTAAAATCAACATAATATTAAGTTTGGGAGATAGTTTACATAGCTTGTGTTCTACATAAGCCTGCTTAGTAAAATAGTAAACTGTTAAGTTATGTAAGTCAGGTGAACAATAGTAAGTCCACTTGGAACTCTTGTTCGCTCTACTGGTCATAGATCATTTAATAACAAAATTAGGAATGGAAATAGCCATCTTCCAGTTCAAGTCATGACTTGTTTATAGGGATTTGAGGAGTTAGGTCAACCAGGTTTATGGGAATTGCCTGCAGAAATATCCAGCTGTGGTTCATTTTCAAAGCCATATACAGTATATTGGTCTGTCTGTGGATTTGTCTATTTTTTAAAAATCCCTCTTCAACAAGCTTGATGCTGAAAACTGATGCAAAATACTTTTGTACATCCATATTAATTAATTGTACATGTATCTTGATTAATATATTGAACATGATATCCCAGCACAGTGTTGGTAAAGAGATTGATCTGGTTCAATTTGGGATATATATTTAACAAGTGAATGAATTATAAGGAAGCAAAAGTGTTCAAACTGGCTTGTCACCTTTTAGGTGGTCAAAAGGAACCACAAACTATCTTTGTCAAAAGTGTTTGCATACTGTAGGCTGGAGAGCCCTTTAATGATTGTTGTTTTTATTATGTTGTAGAAGTGTTGATGGATAAACAGTCCCAGACTGATAATGAAGTCAGAATATTGCTTAAAAAATTCCTGCTATGAAATAATGTATTTAAATATGCTTTGGACAATGATTTAGCCAGTACCTAGTGACATTAAGTAACTAAAGGTAACTGTTTCTATATACTTGGACTTAACATAATGAAGGTATATTTTTCATGGAATACCAATTAGTTGTGAAGGCCTAATCGTCACTCATATTTTTCATCCATACTACTGTACTTGTTGTTGGCAAGGCTAACTTTAGCACTAAGCCACTTTATACCAGACTGGGAGAGGTCTGTGTTGCTTACTAAATGGCCTGCAATATCTGCATCAAAATGGATTTAAGTGGTATTGATGCAGATATTGAGGGCCATTTAGTATGCAACACAGACCTCCTACAGTCTTCTACCAAGTGGCTTAGTGCTAAAGTTCACATCGCCAACAACCAGTAGCAGTACAGTAGTAGGGATGAAAAATATGATAGGATAATTAGGCCTTCACACCTAATTGGTATTCCATTAAATGTATACCTAATGTATGTAAGGTAAAGAATATATAAGTAGTTATGTTTGGGTACTTAATGTCGCTAGGTACTGGTTGAGTCATTGTCTAAAGCATATTTCAAAGCAAGGATTTTCTTGAGTGATTGGGAGTGGGGTGCCTGGGGCTACTCATTTTGTGAAAAAAATTGAATCAGTTGGGAATAACATTTTCAGGAGTAAATATCAGAAATTGGGAATGCTGCATGATTTGGAATACTTTAGATTGGGATTGGGCTCCATTTACATTGGGATGGTCCCTGAGGACCCATACAAAAATCACAGTCTGGAGCCATAAACATTTACCAGTGTCAATCAGGAGACCTCAGATATCGGTACTTGCCCCCAGTGGAGGAAAAATTTTGAATCTGAAGGTAAAGTCTCATGACTCAAACATTGTCTTAGTTTTGTGGCAGATGCTGTAACTTGGCACACAGTGTGTGAAAGTTATTTTTTGTTATTTTTTAAATAAAATATTTGCCATATTTTAAAAAAAAAAAAAAATGCCACCTCTGTTCATCTTTGGTGCAATGTTGACACCTGGAGTAGAGCAAAGCAGTTTTATAAATTAAGGCACTGCACTAAGCCAGATATATTGTTACTCATGCACATTATGATCTGGTTCCTCAGTGACAATTCTTGACTTGACCCCTATGTGTATTCGAAAATATTCTGACCAAACAGAAGGCTGCATTTGTCAATTTTGAATAATATTTCTAAGTATGGAGTAACATTTTGAGTAAAATGAAGTTGAGTGCGGTTTTAATGGAGGGTCATTCCTCAGTTTCACTAAGCATCTCCAAATTTCTTTGTCACATTAAGGTTTTTGAATATCTTATTGCTTGGTTGATAACAATAACTTTTTCACAGAACATTCAGCATACCGAGATTAAAAGCAGCCATATTCTTTGAAGGAGCTTGCCTTATCTCTTTGGACATTTTGAGGATTTCCTCAACTTTTTTTTCAAGATTTTTAAGATGGTTTTTATGTGTGAAATTTTTAAACTAAAAGTGATTATTTATCTTTTCTGATGTCTCTACCTAGGATGAAAATATTTGTCAGAAGTATCATAAGCAGGATGATGTAAAATCTTAATTGGGGGAGAACTTCTGAGAATTTTTGTGAAACCAGAGCCAGATTTTCTGTTCATCTTTACCTTGGATCATCTGCTGCTTTTTAGACATGGCTCCAAACAAGCATAAGTAAAACTACAACTTTTGGTAGCTGGCATTTAATTTTGATGTATGAAACCTTATGAGGTTGCAAAAACAATATCTTGGAATCTCCACCAGACTAGGGTATGACTGGAGAACTGAAAATGTGTTCTTGACATTGCCAGTCCAGACAAAAAAACAGTTGGCAGGCCTGACCTTGAAAGTGGTATTATATGTTCAAATTCTGTTTGAGATAAATTTAAGTAAACTAATGGTATACACAGACTCTAATAATTCAAAAGATAAGAAATCCCACCTTCCTGTTTACCATATAGCCCCTTTGCTAAGCTCACACAATTATGTTGAACTGTCATCATTTTCAATTATAGACTCCACAGACATATTAAATTGCATATTTTTTAATCTAGTAAGCTAATTATTTAATTTGCACTTTCTTATGACTTGATTGGTTCTTCTCTGGTCAAAGGGTGTTTTGCCTCATTGCCTGTGATTAAATGTCACTGAAAATACCACTCAGTGAACTTAAATTTTATCTGTCTAGCCAGGGGCAGCTGGTGGCAACTTTGTCTCACTGGAATGGAAATGCCTTCATTTCCTGTGTGCTTCAGAGGATGTATTTTGTCATCCTGTTTTCGGTGATGTCTTTGTCATTGTCGACAATGTTAAGATTTTGTGTTGAACTTTCTTGCATTCATCTGAAACTTTGGGTATTAGTTTTCATAATTTCAGTAGACAGATGGCTAGTAAAGTTTCAGTTGTCACCAAACAGCATTTGTTTATGCTATCATAGGTAGTTTTAAAAAATCTGACAGATCGGTCCAAGTTTTGTTTGAGCTAACTGGATAAAAATCCTTAAGATTCAGTTGTCCTATAGAGGGTTAGAACAAATGGGATTTTACCTCTCATATTTAAAAATGAAGCACTATTTCCTGCTCGTCACGTTGAGTTTGAATTTTCACAAAGGTAACTTGGTAAATTCCCGAAACCCTATTGGCCCCTAGTGAGATAAAACAATTGGGATTTGACTTCTTGTATTTCAAAACAGGGCTCTAATTCCCACTTTTCAAAAAAAGGCAGTAGCACTGTTTAGAAACAGGAAAAATATGGAATTTTTAGGTGTCAAGTCACTGGGAAAAAAAGCAAGAGTTGAAAGTGAATGATATCAAATAAAGGAATAATTCTTACAATCGGGAAAAGGGTAAATGAATGTTTCAGCAGGCATGGACAAAAGACAGGGAATGGCTGAATCATGATTAGGAATACAATGTTATGCAGTGTGACAGGTGCAAGGAGTTTGCAAAAACAGACAAAGAGAAAAAATCCAGTTTTGTTGCAGGACTAGTGAAGATTCAGCAGGACTGGTAAATTTTTCAGTCTACTGGTCCTTCTGGCTAGAAAGAAATTTATGTTAAATTCTAGGCCTGTTGAACTGAAACTTGGATTTAGTATTACTGGAAACCCAATATATTTATCCCCAATATATTTATCCTGGTCCAATTGGGTTTCCTGTGTTCCCAGCTTATGGTTGTCGGCTTTTAGAAAATCAGCACTTACTATGCAACTCAAAATGAAGTGATCATGACATTATGATGTCATCAATATGACCACTTTTTATCAAGGTGTATCATAGTGCCATAAAGTCGGGGAGAGATTAAACATAAAATAATATTCTTGTGACTTCTCTCTGTTATTAAATAATGAAAAAAGAAAAATGTTTATAAAGTTTTAATAATTGTAATAACAGTCATGTGATAGACAATGATAAAGTCACTAAAATGTGCGTGAGACTTTGGGAAATCTTCAGCAATTTATCACCTGCTGTAAATTGGCCGCACAGGCTTCTGTTGCGGAAAACTGATGTGTCATACTGAAAAAAAATTCACTCACTAATATATCCTTTTCTTTTGAGTATTTGATAAGAGGAGTGTATGATCTTCAATCTGTGCAAATTTTCAGAATTGTTATACTCTTATAGCAGTTATTTTTGCAGTTAGTAGCGGGGTACTTTTTCCCTTACTTTTCTGTGTAATGACCGTTACTTGGGGATAGATGTTCAGCTACGGGTAAGCATGAAAATGCATACCACCAGCCTGTACATTTTTTTTAGTGATTTTGGATTGCTTCAATCTGTTGCAATGGAAATATATTAATTTAAAAAAAATATACTTCATTTCACAAGTGATCAATCTTGATCAGAAGGTTTGTTATCATAATTAATGACATTCATAGGCCAGACAGTGACCCCAGTCCCTGGAACCATTGTTGAGAAGAAGGGAATGATTTGTTTAGGTTATGCTGGTAACATTGCTTACTTAGATCAGTACCTCATTAAATAAATGTCATTTCTATGAAATGGCTGGACATGATTTTCTTCTAAAGCACACTCATCGATTTAACTTGGCAATGAGACTTGTATCGTCAAATCAGTAACTGGAGTTAGTGGGCGGGCATGCTATGTGCCCAGAATTTTCATTCTGAAAGTTTGTGTTATAAAATGTATGCTAATACCAGGATAATACAAATCAACACTGGTTTCAATTATGAGGTGTGGATGAATGATCGGTACTGTATGAACCTTTTATACGGTGATAAAAAAAAATTTAACTTTGAATTTTTTTTATTGGTCATTTTCAAACAGTTCCCACTTGATTTCAAGGAGAATTACAGGGAATAACACCAAAATTAATGATCGTTAAAGACGACACAGCTTGTAATTTCATTGCATCCCACCCTTCCACTTGTGCATCTGGTGGATACAGGGTATGATTTTGTTTGTCCATTGATTGTCCTTGCATCTAGGATGCAAAATACAATATTACACATAACAGCTGGGTAAATAGTTGGACAAGTAAGGGTGATATGGGCAAATAATGCTTTTCAGTACTTGTCTAATGGGGCAGGTGGAGTTATTTGGAGAATTTTCAACTCCTGAATAGATCTGTGTCTACCCATATAGACCCAGATTTACAAGTGCATACTTCAAATGAAGGTTTTAGTGTGGCAGGTTGGGTGTATCAGCTTACATTGGTACATGATTTAGATCAGCTATCCAATATATATATATATATATATATATATATATATATATATATGTGTGTGTAGAAAATGGACAGCTTTATTGTCGAAATTAATCACAAAAGTGTCTGCCTCACAACTTGTCAATCAGCCGCCCCCTCATCGTCAGTTTGTGTACTTTTTTTGTAATTCCTTTTAGGTTGAATAATGTAAATAATCTAAATTCCTATTATTGCCCACATTTTTGGTAACTTAAATGATTAAGTTTAACACAGAAGGTTGCTAGAACTTTAAAAACTTGAAGGGACCAAAAATGTTCCTGGATTTTTCAGTTTGATTTTTTCAAGATTGCAGGGAACAAAATTCCTTAGTAATGCCAAGTGTTTGATTGATTGATGTTTGAGATATCCGTTGATTACTGTATTCGTCTACTTTAATATTCTATAACCCTCACATATTTTTAATAATTTTTTTTATTCATATAATACTAATAAGAGCACAAACACGCAATTGATTTTAGAAATTATTGTATAGCAGATATCCAGACTTGTACGATACACAGCACTAAACATGGAAAAGCACAAATCTGTGACCAGTGATAATGCCTAACAGCTTGATGTGTTGCAGTAGAGGATTTATGTGAAAACCAGGAATCTAATCTCTCTTTAACTACTGACTGTTGTTTGATGATTTTGCAGTGCCTTAGAAGCACATTAACTTGCTTGAATTAGAATTGATTTTTTTAGGCAGTAAATTACACTTTTTATTGGTGTGGTGTCAAAGCCAGCTATGGGAGGAATTAAGGAGGATCAGGTTGCCCAACACACTGCCAGTCATTGTGTTGCAAGGGGCTACCTGATTTACCCTTTAGTTCTCAGGCCAGTAAAAAAAGATTTATTCAGTGCTTTTAGCAAATGAACTTGAGAGAGGAATTGTCTTGTTGCAGTATGGAGTTATGGTGACAAATACACAGATGGTTATCATACATTTTATGTCAGTTTTCAAAATCAGATTTGTTCCTTGAAACATTCCTAGCGGTGGGTTGAATTGTGACATGCTTGACATCCTGGATAGCTTTGTAAATCAATTTCCTGAGTTACCATACACAATGCTGGTCTGTCTAAATGTTCAGATGATGTTTTGAAATGTGGCATTTCCAATAAATGAAAACTTTGAATTTTAACAATTAGTTCTATTGCAACTTTGAATTTAACAATTAGTTCTATTGCAAATAATGTAAACCTATATCCTCAGTTGCAGTGAATCATAGATCACAATGTATTGTTGTTAACTTGGGAATGTTAGTAAAGAGAATTTATGTGGGAATAGAAAGCACCAGTTTAGAAAATGAGTTATCCTATAGCAGGTGTATACATTTCACCTTCTGAGTGCAATAATTATCATAGAGTGTTCACAGAGTTTCAATTAGGGTTCAGATTCATTTATGTCCATTGGAAAGTTATACAAGTCATCAACTTAAATTTATAACAGAAGGAGGGAGTAAACATTACAGTCTTGCATTTATAGATTTTTGGCATATGGCTTTGTCCTTCAAGTGAGTGATGCTATTGGGTTTCTGTTTAAAAAATTGTCAATGACACAGTAATCTCAGGCAGTTTGTAAGTTCAGAAATTGAGTTTCAAGTATTACCTAAAAAAAAAATCAAACAAATTCTTTTATATCTCACAACACGATACATGTATGTCATATAGAACTAATTGGCACTCTAGATCATCACAGGCAAACAAGAATTGCTACATTCTTAGCCATATAAGCTGCTCATTCATATTATGTATGCACGATCAGATAAAATACTTAGAAACAGTGCAATAAATGGTCTAAAGTTAACTGGTTTATTTTTTTTCATTTTTTTTTTTTTTTCATTTGCTGTAATTATAATGCTCATAAATCCTGATAGTTGTCAGTTTTGGCTCGTGAAAACTTTGATTATTTCCAGATTTCCAGATTTGAAATTTGTTTTCATTTTTTAATTAAAAAAAATGTGTGACATAGGTTTGATATGCAACATTTTATCTTCGAAATTTTCTGGAGTTGCAGCTCTACTTCAGGTTACAATAGGTCAAGCTGGGTATTATTAATATTCTAAATTTACAAACTACTGAGGGTTGTAATCAAATTTGGAATAGTAATACAATACTCCCTCATTATAATGTTCTTCATGGGAGCCCCTGTAGTGGGAACACCTTATAATGATGTACATTATGCATTTAATGTTGCTATTGATTCATGACTATCTATACTAGCCTTATAACAGGAAACATGTTATAATGAAGGGCACTGTAGTGAGGGAATGCTGTATCAATAATAACTTCCATGACAATTCATTTTTAGCTCTACTCGTCATAGACCAGAAGAGCTTATGGGATGGCCTGTTGTCTGTTGTCCATCATCCATCATCCATTATCCATCATACGATGTCTGTTGGTCCATTTGCACAAGTTTGTTATCTTTTCACTCAAAGATTTCTTATGATGTCTAATTGGTCTGAAATAAAAATGGTGCCAATCTGACATCCAATATGACAGCCATGGCAGCTATTTTGAAAATGTTTTTATTCCTACTCCTCTGAACAGAAAGTCATATTGACATTAGGTTTTCACCAGAAGACTTCTTATAATGTCTTGTTGGTCCTAAATGAAAATGGTTCTGCCCAAACATCCTATGTGGTCACCACAGCAGTCATCTTTTTAATCTTGTTATTCTTTTTCCACCTGAATGGAAGGTCATATCAACCTGGGTTTTTTACTGAAATACTTCTTATGATGCCTAGTTGGTCCTAAATGAAAAAGTACCGATTTGACATCAATATGGCCACCACAGCAGTCATCTCGAAAATCTTGTTATTGCTATTCCTTCTGAACAAAAAGTCATATCAGCATGAGGTTTTCACTGGAAGACTTATTATGCTGTCTAGTTGGTCTTCAATTAAATAGTTGTGCCAGTCTGATATCCAATATGGCCATGACAGTGACCATCTTGAAAATCTCCTCACTACTCCTCCAATATGGAAAGTGATATCAGCACTGATTTTTCAACAGATGTCTTCTTATGATGTCTAGTTGGTACTAAATGAAAATGGTGCTGATCTGATGTCCAGTGTGGCCACCATGAAAGCTATAAATCTTGTTATTTCTACTCCTCCTAAATAGAAAGTCATATTGACATGGGGTTTTCACCAGTAGACTAATTATGATATCTAGCTTGTCTGGAATAAAAATTGTGCCAATCTGACCTCAAATATGGCTGCCACAATGAACATATTGACAATCTTGTCTCCAATTGTACTGAATGGATAGTCAAATCAATATGGGGTTTTCACCAAAAGTCTTTTGATGGTGTCCAGTTTGTTCTAAATGCAAATGGTGCAGATCTTGCATCCAATATGACTGCCAAAGTGGCAAATTTTAAAATCTTGTTGCACAAGAAATAGCATAGATGGTTTCAACTCCTGGCAGTTAAAAAGAACTGGTCTTATGAATTCCTGTAAATTCTTTTAGGACAGTAGAACGTCAGTCACTTTGAAGGTCATTTGTTTGTGTAGGCATGATTGTGTCTAACCTGTGACCTATATTACAAAAGGGGACTTGCAATTCACAGTATCTGTTGCTCTTTCATCTGTCGTACATTTGTTAGATTTTCTGATCAAAGACCAGAAGAGCTTATGCAATGATCCTGCATCCATCATCAGTTGGCAGATGGCACTTGTTTGTTTTATCACTACTTCTTCTGAACGGCCTGTCAGAAAGTCATGAAATTTGAAATACAAATTCATCCTGAAGTCTAGTTGGTCCTGAATTAAAATTGTGCCTCATAAACATCCAATGTGAAGATGGTACTGATCTGACATCCAGTATAGCCACCATGGCAGCCATCTTGAAAATCTTACTTATTGCCACTTCTCCTGAATGGATAGTCATATCGAAATGGGGTTTTCACTAAAGACTTCTTATAATATGTAGTTATTCCAGAATGAAAATGGTGTGGCTATGACTCCCAATATGGTTGCCACAGTGGTTATCATGAGAATCTTGTTATGACTACTCCTTCTGAAGAGATGGTCATTATGACATTGAATTTTCATTAATACACTTCTAGCAATATGAAGTTGGTCCCTTGATAAATTGATGCTGATTTAACCTCCAAAACAACTGCCATGGTTATTATCTTGAAAATGTTTGGCTTCTACTGAATCGGTGGTTGAAGATTGTTTTTCAATAAAACACTATAATAGTATGCAGCAGGTCTGAATGAAAATGGTGCTGATCTAAACTCCAATATGGCAATCATAGTGGCCATCTTTAAAATCATAATATCACTACTTATTTTGAAAGAATGGTATTATTGGTATTAAGGTTTTCACTAAAACACCTCTTGCGATATATTATTGGCTATGAATGAAAATTGTGCAGATCTGACTACCAACATGTCTGCGCTATAATTAACATATTTGAAAACCAGACTTACTTGACCATGGGGTCAAGCCAAAGGTCACTGTTTGCACTTTTGTACTTCATTGAGCTTATGAACATGATGACTTGTACATAGATGAATGAATTTTGACCAGACTTTATATTTCATTGTTTTTCAGTTAACACATTGGGAGCTCTCTGACATTGATTTCATGGTTAAAGATATTGACTTTGGGTATTTATCTGTGACAGCTTGTGAGCATGATTACACAAACAAGTATGAATGGAATTGTATTGAACCCAGTTTATGGATATATCTGAAGAACAACTTGAATGATGCCAGTTCAGTACAGCTCTCCCCAGTTATAATGCATCTCATTATAACGCAATTCAGGATATAATGCGGTACTACTATGGACCCCATGACCAAAATCATACCAATGTATAACAATAAGGGCTGAAAGAAAACAAGGTGAAATTTAATCTTATATCTTAATTTCCTTTTCAAAACACCATTATTTAAAAATATTTGATAGTGTCCACTATACCACGGTTTCGTATACTACACTATTCTCAATATATCATGGTTCCGTATATATTGTGGTACTCTGTATAATGCAGTTTGGTACATAATGTGGTCAGTGGTGATGGACTCCAACTACCACGTTATAATGGGGGGGGGGGGACTGTAACTTTGGCCTGTGCAAAAAATATTAATTATGAATGTAACCATACTTAGCATGTGGATATATCTTGATAGTATCTGAGATGATTTCAGTGATACGAGGTTCAAAGTCAAAGGCCATGACAAAGATTTTTGTACTGCACTTATCTTTAAACTCGTTGACTCAAACACACAATAAAATAAATTTTTTTACCAAATTTAATATGTTGGAGTTTTTCAAGAATATATAAGAAAATTTCAATATCCAGCAGTTAAGAAAGGTACAAGGAGGGAATAAACTGACATCTCATGATTCCTACAAATTATTTTCAACCAGTAGAGTGTCAGTCCCTTGGAGGAACTCTTGTTCTCAAAGTTTCTTTGAAAGGCAGTATTTTCTGTTGCATCAATGGATCATAATGATAATTAGCAATCAAGTTTAGGAGAGGGGCAAAGAGCATTCCTTGAGATTGAAGAAGTAAAGGTTAAAATTAAGTTTATCAGAGTTGCTCTGTCAGCAGTAAAAGTTATTGGATGTTCTTTTGTTTAGTTTTCATGAGTCAATTATCGTTAGTCATTGTTCACAAGGTTAACAGGGGTCATGGTTATCTTTTGGATCACAGGGTTAAAGATCAAGGTTGCTAGGTTCAGTTTGTTGAAAGGTTTTGGAAGTGTCATATTTCAGGTTTGCAGTATTTAAGTTGGCATGAGACTTGACCCAGGTAACCGCCAGTATTATTTAACATCCTGAAGGTCCTTGGTAGGTCAAAAGGTCAAGTGTTAAGTCGCAGGTGCATTGTATAAGCTTCTCAGGATCCATTGAATAAAATGTTTAGAAATGGCTATATCTTCTGTCTCCATGAATTTATTGTTATAAGATTTTGCACATACAAATTCTAGGCAAAAGCTTGAATATGCATTTGGCAATAATACATTTTGATTGGTTTTGTGGGTTTAGCGCCATTTTTCAGCTCATGATAGGCTATACATGACAGCCAAAACCCCAGGAAGAACCACAAACCCACAGCAAGCTACTGGTGAGCTTTCTCATATACCCACGTTGGCCAAGCCGAGTCTTGAACGCACACGGACAGAGATGAGATGTCAATGATCTGTAAAGGCTAGCACCTTAGACCACTCGGCCACCCAGAGCCCCAAATACATTTTGATTAATGTTTGGATGCATAAATATGTTGTACATGAACGGTAACTGGAAGAGCCTCTATCATTTTATATCAAAGAATATAAGTTTATCACTTAAATTCCAGCAGCAGACTGTCATCATCATTGTCATCATCATCATCATCATCATCATCATCATTTCCCTTCCCTTGCTACTCCTCATCCATAGATTTAGAAAGATGCTGAATTGCATAATACTATGTTCATTTTCAAAAAAAAGTTGACGATATCAAAAGGTCTGAAGAAAGATCTGATATCATACATGTAAAATGAAAGCAATGAAGGCCTTCAATTGTTTTCATTTCTTGTGTAGGAATGATTGGGGAATGATTGTCCATAGATATTTGTGTCAGTGGTTGTCATGATCAAAGGGGCATTTCCTAGGTAGATAAATAATTTACTAAAAGTCATTTTATGTTTGGTGGAGCAGTTATTTACAAATCCTTTGCCTTTTGGTACCAATTGGGAATTCCTGGAGAAGACATATAGGTCACATGTCTTTCAGTGCATTTTATTGATGGCTAGTCAGCAAAATGCATAGTGTGTATATTGACAGAAATTGAGAAACTTGAATTGAATTAAAAATGCATCCATACGTCACAGATTTCCCTGCCAATATGATGCAATTAAACGGCAAAGTTTTAAATCAGATAGGGGGCATAACTCCCTAAAATTGTGCCAAAAAACATTAAAAAGTCAAACAGTTACTTGACCTAAGTGTTCTTAATCTGAAGCTTCATATCCAGTCTGGTTTCAATGCATGAAGTCCTTCAAAAGTTATTAAATGGAAATTGAATGTCAAAGTTCTGAGTCAAAAAGGGCGTCATAACTCCATAAAATTTTGCAAGAAAAAGGTAAATATCGAACTTGACCTAGGTTGTCTTCATGTAAAGCCTCATACTGAATTTGATTTAAATCCATGAAATCTTTCAAAAGTTAATTAAGCCATTCAAACGTTATTGAGTGGAAACAAAATTTGTGACACCGGATGGAACAGGACAGGACATGAAAGGACCGACAGACACGAGTAATACTATATAATTGTAAACTTCCACTTTTTATCATGTGACTCAGTTAGATCAGATGTTGATCATTTTGGGACTAAATTCAGCAATGTTAGTTGCATGGTCATGATGCATGAGCATCAAATTGTTGTGCACCAGAAGTAAGTGCACTCTAATGACAATGGCAAGTAGGCAAGATATGGGGACAGCGACGATTGCTGTCAATTTAGATCAACTGTTTGCTGATGCAGCATCAACACTAGATAATAGTAATAGCATGGAGAAAGCTGCAGGAAATGTGTGCATTCCCACTACTAGTCAAGGATCTGCAGCAAAAAGATATGTGATATATGTACTTGAAGTGTCGGTGATATATGCAATTGGATTGTCGAAGGATGTTTGTAAAAAAGCAACGAGTTATTTTCAGTTAAAAATGGGAGCAGGCTTGTTAACTGTAACTAGTCAGATGTCCTTGCTTTGTTGAACATGGCATATCAAGTAAACAATGCTTATAAAAATAATTCATCAAACTTTTTTTGTATGTTTTTGTCGAGAGAAAATATACAGTTGACAGGCCTATGCATATAAATGGGAACAGACTAATACTGAGGGAAAAAAAATCAAAACCTCTTACGAATAAGGACAATGGCATGTGGTAATTGACATGCAGTTGCAACATGTAATATATTACTTCAAAATGAATTGAACCTAATGAGAATGCGGGGTATGATGGAGTTTAGTTATGTATTGCAATTTAAATCTCTTATGTGATTGAATATAAAATACAGGAAACACACAAACAGTACATGAAGTGACTGAGTAAATATAGCATGCAGCACATCCATTATTAACATGTACGCAGTTAAACACTACAACCTAACACATTGATGACAGCACTGAATACTAAAATTAAAAAAGTCCCTTTCACGTGAAAATCACAAATCAGAGTTGCTTACACTCTTCTAACTTCATGATCTTGCTTTGATTAGTATGGAGCACATTGCTGTCATTCCAAGTTCTTTCTCGGTTAAAACTCCATTAAACCAAGAGTGCAAATTGTCTCTGTACAACGTGATGGCGTATAAAACATCGAAATAGATCATCTCTTCATAATTCCCAGTGTTTCCCTTGACGCAGACTTTTTGTTGTCGTGCATTTGTTGAAAGCAATTTGACCCCCAGTTCTGACACCAGGGTTTGTTTTGTGACTCTCACTCTTACCCACCTAGGGGAAACACTGATTAAATAATAACGTAATTGACCTAAATATCCAGCTTCTCCAGTTTCTGGAAACCATATTTTCAGAATTTGTAACAATTTTCAATATTGTGGTTTTAACAAAAAATTTTTTAGACACCAAGTACATTTTTTAAAGGCGATGGAAAATAAAACATTAAAGTTGGAATGTAAACTAAACACTGAAAATATTTTGATTACCCATATTATCGTGTGGATTAATGTAAGGTGTTGTCGATAGGTAGGAATATAAACAGCTGATATGCTCTACAACTCGTGATTACTCAGTGTGATATACTGAGGACTTTATGTAAACAATTCACATTCTCAGTAAAGTTGAATAACTTGTGTCATATAAAGTGTTTAACATGTATGTGGGTTATTATCTTTGTTTTCCCTTTTCCAGTAAGCTAAACTGGGTTGACATTTTATTTCTGATAAAGCGGTCAACATGTCCGACATGTGAGTTTCACAGTTCTTGTCACGTTTGTATTAAATGACATATTTACACTTGGAAATCTTGTTTTGGCCATGGTTCAGTCTTTCAATCTAAAGTATCATTACAAATAATGGTGTTCCGTATTTAAATTCCTGAACCAGTCCTAAGTATTTGGCTTATGTACATATTTAGGGCAACCATCACCATATTTTGAGTTTTAGTGTTGAAATGGTTTCAAGCATTTTTGAAGGAAAATATGTATTATCTTTAAGTTTTTCAGAGATAAGAATATGAGTAGATGTATATCATTTTGATGATACATTCTGTCATCAAAGACAATCTTTACATTTGAGACATTATCGATATTAGAACTGGCTCCAATCAGCATTGTGCGTACATTATTATAATCTAGTTTGCATTCATTGACAAATTTCTAATGATGATTGAGACGTGTTGGTTTTGATTTTGTTAATACTCTTCTCAAACAGATTAAACAACAAAGTGCACAGAAATTTAAGTATGGTAAACTGTGTTTTCACTACTTTTTCGGATTTACGGCATGTGTACCCCTTAGGTAAAAATGGGAGTACAACACAAATATTGTGGGTGCACATTGTGAAGAAAATAAAATAGTATCATTGTACTGGAGTATAGAAAAATGATAAAGAAATAAATTAATCAGCAAATAAATTTCACAGCTTGTTTGCATTTAGTACTTTAGAAAAGTAATGCTCATGTACAGATGAATTCAGTAGTAAGTTGTTTAACAACTCCAAACATTATAAAACTTCCTGCTCTTTTTTTCTCCAGAATGAAGTTTATTCTGATTTTTTCATTACTAAAAAATAGCTAGAAGGAATACCAATGTCTCCATTAATTTTCAAGTCAGGAA
Source organism: Margaritifera margaritifera (assembly GCA_029931535.1). NCBI lineage: Eukaryota > Metazoa > Mollusca > Bivalvia > Unionida > Margaritiferidae > Margaritifera > Margaritifera margaritifera. The sequence continues at coordinate 1,417,523 of JAQPZY010001627.1, forward strand.
TCCCATATGCCACTCCAGAATTTGTTATCACCATGTTTCTTTTTGGATCTGTACTGTGCACCGAAAGCATTTTTGTACAGTAGAGACAAGGAGCCAGTCTTCTTTGCAAGTCCAATATGGTGACCCTAAAAGAGTGACCACTCAAGTGTCATAGAATTTGCACACATCAGCTATGTTTGATCATGTTTTCTTTGCTGTTATTGAGAAATGGGTAGAAATTGAATAACACCGATACCCAGCTGCAAATACAGTTCTTACTCTTAATTTAGCGCTTCATTTTCTGTAAAAATGAAATGTACAAATCAGGCCAATGTTTTGTATGTGCCAAGTGCTGATTCACATGATTCACATACATTTTTGTGTGAATGGGAACACTGGGTAATTATATTATTTAGGGCCAGTTCACACTTCTCACCAATGGCATTGCATGTACTCGATGAACAGACTGACATAGTTCAACAAAAAAAAAAGAACGGCCTAAAATGCAGCCAGAATTCTTTATTTATAAAAGAAAACACTGAAACATCATCATGAAAGTGTTCTTTACTGGCAAGCAAGGATATGATGCAACCTACTGTAGTTTACCTAGACCACTACCAACAAGCATTGACCTTGCTGGTGCATCAATACACAATCCCGACAATAAAGATATTAATTTTCTGAACAAAATATTCGGAAAAATATATCATTTTAATTAGTCCACAAACTATCCGGTCAGAGAGAAAAGTAATTATTTTGTAATGTTTGGATATTTAGGTCAATGACAGTAGATGATTTTTAACAAACTACAGCATTAAGGACAATTATACCAAGGTGTTGCTAGCATAACAGCAAAAATTTTCTGACATTTGTCAATGCATATGTGCATGATACGCAAATTAGAAGTATGCATATAAGCAGTCACATGTTATGATAAATAAAACTTGCGCAAGGAAATTTTATGCAAATGTCTGAGATGTGAAAATAATCAGTATGCAATGACGTGGCTTTCACAGGATATATCAAGGGAGTTGTTACTTCAAGTCACAAGTGTGTCATGGATTTTACCTGGTACCAGTGGAATTTTCATTTGAATAAACTTGAAAAGCCATACTAATATAAAAGAACATGAATAGATTTCTTGTTCTTATAACAACAAAAAGGTAAACAAAATAAAAAATGTTATCATTTCCAATGCTGCTCATATGACCTGATGTGACCAACCTCGTTGTTAATTTAGGATCTTAAGAGTGGAGACATTATTGAGACATTATTGATTATTTTGATAGCCCAGCTTTGATAGTACTCTTGTATACTCACTTATAAGTTGTCTCTCTGCAAACTGCACAGACCCAGATGTGCCGTCACATAATTCGCTTTCAGATCTGTTTCTATGCAGTTTGTTAGGAGTAATCAGTAGAACAAACAGCAAATAATCCTGACCTGCTGGTGCATTATTTGATGGCAGATCAGGTTCTATGTTGTTTGCAGTTGGATGCAACTTATAAGCGAGTATATAGGGTTTACCACAGTATTGTAAACAGTGACCTTGGTGAGAAATGATGGCTAAAGCTGTCATGCTGACAAGCCCAGCTTTACAGCTTGCATTCTTTTGTCAACCAAGAGATTATATTACTTCAGCCACATACAGGTAATAAAGTGAGGAAATTATACCTGTGAGGTTAATATTGTAAAATGGGTCATGAATTTTGAACACAGGCAGGTCTGCCTTGCCTTGCTCATGTATTGACACAGAATATTCACCCAGAGCTCAGCTAAATAAAATTTTGTTTATATTGTTTAGGCCAGGTAATTGTATACTGAGTGTGTAATATGAAGAATCCCTTTTTTCTCAAAATCATGTCTTTTTGTCTTTTCTGACATGACAGTGTAAATTGGAAGCAGTTTTTATTGGGTTTTATTTTAGATGTGTGATAATGTCAATTACTCTTACACAATTGTAGTTTTTTTATGCTCGTGCCATTTGTATGGATTGGGGAAGTATGTGTTGTTACAATATGTCCATTCTGTCACAAATGTTGTTTTTACTCGATAGCTTTTGAAGGTAATTGATTTAAACCAATGTGTTACAAGGCTTTACATCAAGAAGGCCTAGGGCAAGTTCCAATTTTTTAAACATTTTCCAACTAAATTTAACAGAGTTATTGCCCCCGTTTGACTCTGCTTATTGCCCTTCTATTGCAATATAATTTTTTAAGAAGACCTAGGTAAAGTTTGATTTTCACAATTTTCGAACAAAATCTATAGGAATTATGGCCTCCTGTTTGACTTAAAACTTTTTCCTTCAATTGTGATTTAATTTCTGCAAAGTTATTTTTGAAGGACTTAATGGATTAAAACCAATTTTGATATGAGGCTTTACGTGAACAAGATCTAGGTTAAGTTTCATTTTCAAAATTTTTCAACAAAATAAGTTCCAGGCTACAGTTTGATATATAACTTTGCCATTCAGTTCCATTAGACTTTTGATTCTTCTCAGTTGAATGACTTTATGCAATGAAACCAGATTTTGTACAAATAATTACATGAAGAACCAGGTTAAATTTGATTTTCACTATTTTTTTCTGGCACAATTTGTACATAGTTATTGCCTCTGTTTTGACTGGAAATTTTGCCCTTCAATTGCATCATATTAGTGGGGACGTCCATGTTGTATTGACACATTTCTAGTTTTGTATATGGTAGTCGGCATGTGTTAACCTTAATATGATTGCATGAGGGTAGCTTTATAATCTTTAGCTTTTTATCCCAATATTTTATTGTAACTATTAGTACATGTACCATATTACAATTCAATTTCAGCTTGCCAGTTCATAAGTCTAATTGTTTTGGGGTTTTTTTTTTTTGCTTTTTTAATGGCACTTTTATTGGCTGTGTCATGCCGAGGAAATGGGAGCCTTTCCCAAAGATACACCAAGGCAGCCGGCCCTGGCTGGCCTGGATGAGTATTTAACCTGTGACTCTTGGTCAACCAACTGAGTTACCATGGCTGCCTAAGACTAACTGAGGCAGAATCCAACATTAAAAGTACACAAGCAAAAATATTCATGTCAAGGATCAAACAGTTTTGATAAGTTAAAACCCAAAGGCTGGAAAAATTGCTGCTATTTAACCATAGGAAATCAATGCTATTTTAGAACCCAATATTTCTAATTGGCAGGCATGCATTTAAACCAAAAATAGAGTATAGAATCTGAAAATAGAAGTAACGTGTTGTGTCACAGTGTATCTAATCTTAGTTTGATCATGGGAAATATTGATTCTTTTCACTTATATGTCCTTGTGTAAAATATGCTTCCAACGATAGACCCTGATCTGCGGACACATTATGTGATGGCGGATCTCTTTCCAAGCTGTTAATAGTAGATATGCATTTTACAGTTAAATATTGTATCACTCGAGTGAAGCTTATTAATTTCAGTTTAGTTCAAGTCAGAAAGAGTTAAGCTGGCCAGTGTTTTAGATCAGAATCTTCATAACCTTTTTTTTCTACTGAACTGCAGTAAAAATTCAACCAGGATTGTCCTCAGTTTCACCATACATTGACCCATATACATTACATAAACTTTGTGGATTTTTTCCCATCATTCTGTATATAAAAGGTGACAAAATGGGGTTTAGCTGTACAGTTGAACTTCTTCTGAGACCATCCCTTCTGCCAACAGAAAGTGGGGTCCATCCACGGAGAGTCTGGTTCATTCTATAAGTGAAAGAATCTAACTCTCTGTGCAACAGCTGAGATAAAAAAAAAAAAAAAACTCGTATATCAAATAATTAAAATCTGAAAACACTGGTGTACCATTTTACGATCGGACAGACATCGGTATCTGACCCAGGAGAAATTGCAAACATCCAAAACAAACAGTTTCAAAAAGCCTTCACCACGGAAGCTGACCAACCTATTCCTCTCAAAGGCCCAAGCCCCCATTCCTACATGCCTGATATTGAAGTAACTTAAAATCATGTGACAAAACTTTTTAATAATATCAACCTATCAGGGCCACCACAAGTTTTTGCTTGATGAAATGATGCCCCGGGCGAAGGCCGTCTTCAGAGCCCCCCATTCAGAAAAAAATATACCTTAAACTCTCTGAAGTGGCACTCCCGCGAACTTGGTGCCTCAGGCAGTCGACCATATCACCCGCCCCTTATGACGGCCCTGCAACCTATATAAGGTCATTGGATCTGACCAGATGCAGGATAGAGCACATCAGCCCTGTCCTAATAATAATATTTCAAAGATCACTGAATGTTGATGAAAGAACCTAAAGACTGGAAGTGCATCACTGTAAGTCCTTTATTCAAGAATTGTGAAAAATATGACCTTGTACATTACAGACCGATCTCACTTGCATGCATTACAAGCAGATGTTGGGAACATATCACTGGTAACGTTATGAATCACCTTGAAACTAATAACATTCTTTATAATAAACAACATGGTTTCCGGGCAGCATGTAAAACTGAATTAGTGGACATGGTTCATGCATTAGCCAAAAACCAACAACTACAGTATCCAGACTGACATTATATTTACGGACTTTACAAAAGCATTTGATAAGTTATCTCATAAAAGACTGCTTAATAAACTCAATTACTATGGTGCTCACAGTAATATTTTAAATTGGATTTTGGATTTTCTACATAACAGAACACAGTGTGTACTATTGGAATGACATTGTTCATACAAAATGCCAGTCTCTTCAGGTGTACCACAAGGAGCAGTTTTGGGCTCTTGCACACATTAGTGATTTTCATGAATACTTAACTACACTAGTTCTATCAATTGTATGTTATCATCCCTGAACTGCCAACTCTTCAACAGCATAGACTAAGTGCTCGCTTTATATTTTTCAACAAAGTTGTGTATCACTAATGTGGATATATATATATGCATCAGACAACCAGATCCTCAAAGACTCTAGAATTTGACAAACTCGCAACCTCTTCTTTCATACCATTCAAAGCACAAAAGACACCTATAAATATTCCTTCAATCCTCAAACTATTTCAGTGAGGGGCCCCGGGTGGCCGAGTGGTCTAAGACGCTCGCCATTACAGATCACTGACATCTCACCTCAGTCCGCATGGGTTCAAGTCTCGGGCTCAGCCAATGTGGGTATGTGAGAAAGCTTGCCAGTAGCTTCCTGTGGGTTGGTGGTTCTTCCCTGGGTTTTCTTGGGTTCTTCCTCCACCAAATATACTGGCCGCCATGTATAGCCTATCATGTGTTGAAAAATGGCATTAAACCCATAGCAACTATTTCTGTGAAACGCTCTCTGGTCACTGTTGACACTCTCTGGGAGTTCAAACCACATATATCAATATCTGTGCCAAAAGTACCTCCAAAATTTAATTTACAGAATATCAAAACTGTAAATAGATTTAATATTTACATAATTTGGAGTTGTTCATTTTTTTCTTCTTTAGAATTAAAATAAAAACTTTTTTTTACACTCATGCAGCAAATAATAATCCATTTAACTTGCTTATTTAGACACATTATGTAACACAGTTGATAAGTGCATGAAGTACAGTACTCCCTCATTATAATGCTGTCCACGGCAACCAGAGTATACCATCTTGTAGTGTACTATACTATAATAATAATAATAATAATAATAATGACTTTATTTAAAGAGGGTGACACAATTAGTTGCATGGAACTAATCCTCCTTGTGACCCTCTATTACATGCATATTTGCATACAGTGTACATATACATAGTTGCATAATAATAATAATTATAATAATAATAATAATAAAGCATTGATAATAAGCTACATATATATATGGACATAATAAACAGAAAGTTTGTAAGAATATGATCCAACGAGGTACATTGTGTATATACAGAACAAAAATTGTGAGACAACAAAATGGAAGGTCTGAGAATTCATACTGTAAGTTGTAATGTATTTGTCAAATCAAACAGGTAATGGAGTACATTATACATACAATTTCACTACTAATGAAATGGTATCCATACCATATTCACCTTATAACGGAAACAGCGTTATATAATGAAGGGCCTTTAGTAAGGTAGTGCTGTACATGTATATGGTCTTTTATGACAGGTGGTCTTCCAGAACAGTTGTCTTTAAGTGCAGGTTTTTACTGTACACAGTGTTGAGCCAAATGTGCTTTCATATGCTGTTAAATGAGCTCCTTTTTCTTCCTGTCTCATGAAAATATGACTTAAGCAACGGAGGTCTTTTTAGCTGACAGAATATAGATCAGTGTTATTGTATCTAATGAACTTGAAATCCTGGTCTATATCAACAAGTGGCCTTCTTGCTCTCAGTAGGGTGTCCTTAGAAGAATGTATCACAATCAATAAAGATTGATTTTATTTTTTATTATATGCCTATTTTCATGTGATCACAGAAGAAAAACCGTCTTCAGATAATATTAAGGTAACACACTTAGTTGAAAGACATGTTGACATAAAAGATCTCCTGTTCTGTCACTTCAACTGCAGTTTTATTATCATTTATGTTGAAAGAAATCACAGTAGTGACCGTTTTTGCTTTGTCATATGTTGTTCATGGTGCAATAAAAGTGGCCCACATTATAAGCGAGGAAGCCTCATACTGTGGGATGTTTTAGCAAAGCTGTGTCATAATAGTGCATACAAACTCAAAAATAGGGTATTTAATTATGTCAAATGACATTATAATTGCTTCTTATTAGCTGAGAAATACAATTAATTTAAATAATTCAAGTACCAATGATAAAACAAAATTCAAACAATTTATTGGGTGCTATGACCATACATGAGTTGTAAGAATGTGGCATCAGAATTGGTCTGTTTGCTCATGTGCAAATTGTACCAAATTGTAAACAGAATGAATTCAGATCTACCATCACATATCATATGTACTCTCGTATAATCCGGGTCCAAATGCAAACAACATAGACCCTGATATGCCGTCGCATAATGCGCCGGCAGATCAGGGTCTGTTTTGTTTGTTCTACTGATTATTCCGTACAAACTGCATAGGCCCAGATCTGCTGGCGCATTATGTATTATGTAAACAGCATGAATCCAGATCTACAATTACGTAATGTGGTGGCAGAATGGGTTTGTTTGCTCATGTATAACTTGTGCCCAATTGTAAAAAGCAGGGACCCAAATCTCATCTTATAATGTGGCGGCAGAATGGGTCAGTTGCTGATGTACAAATTTACAACTATACTGAGTAGCACAATCCCAGATCTGTCAGAACGTTATGCTTCGACATATCTGGATCAATTCTATTTGTAGATGGGTTTTGTCATGTACACAGGTAAATACTGTATATGATGTCAAGTTTTATTAAAAGTCTGAAAGGGATGTAAAGTCTGGATGTTACTGAGAGCCAAAGTAGCTCAATTGGCAAAGCATCGAACTCTAATCCATGGGTCACAGGTTTGATACCTGCTAGGGGCTAGCCTGGATCGGCTGCCTGTGTGTCCTTGATAAGGGCACTTTACTCCTATTTCCTTGGTATTCAGTAGTCAATAATGGGTTGAAAGTGCCCTATAAAACAAACCAGCCAACTTGATGTGGTGCTGTATTGTTGCTGCACTGATTAACTCACCATGATTTATGTCTCTGTTGTTCAATTCAGCATTGTCAGTATTTAATATACTCCTTTTACTTTGAGTTGAGTTTGTTGGCACAGTATTATGTACAAATAAGTATTGTAACAACTAGCTGTAATCTGAAACTAGTCAGATACTTACTATTTGATTTATTTTAAGATGCGCATTACTGTATATACTCGTTTAGATGTCAGATCCAGTAGAAAAACTGCATAGATCCAGATCTGCCATTGCATAATGCACTGGCAGATCTGGTTCTGTGCAGTTTGTTTAGAGTAATCAGTAGAACAAACAAGATAGACCCTGATCTGCTGGCATATTATGCATTGGAAGATCAGGATCTGTGTTGTTGGCAGTTGGACCTGTCTTGTAAGCAAGTATCGACAGAGTGTATAGAAATCAACTAGCAATTTTCACATGGCATAAACTTCATTTTAGGCCATAAGAAAATATGAACAATCATACTGGCCATAGACCAGTTCTCGCCATGTACGCATTAGGGCTAATATATCACTAAAGAATGGAAATCTTTACTTATTATGCATACATTTAAAAGATCATTTTGTGAGGTACTTTCAGAGGTTTGCATAAGTAAATATTCATGTCATTTTGTGAGTATTAGCCCTATGGTGACAATTAATATGCAGAACTGGTCCTCTGCCAGTACTCTAAGAGCAAAATTTAAATATCTGCATTATTTTCAGTAGAAAGCTGAATGAATGGAACAAATAATTGATAATTATATTTTGGGTGGTGCTTGTAGACAAGATTTTCGTAATGCACCTCTTTTCTTAGTAAATGTTGAGAAAAGCATGTTTTATACTTGAATAGGCAAATTTGGTATATTTATAATGACTCGTGTATAAATACCCCATCTGTAATTTAATGTTTTCCAGAGGAATATGTAGCATAATGCGCCAGCAGATCAGGGTCTATGTTGTTTGTTCTACTGATTAGTCCTTACAAACTGCATAGACCCAGATCTGCCGGCACATTATGTGACAGCAGATCTGGGTCTATGCAGTTTGCAGTTGGTATCGGCTTATACGCGAGTATATACGGCAACTTGGACTGCATGGATTGTCCAAGTAATGGCAAGTAATTGCTTATCGATTTTTCTTATGGTCTACTGGAAATGTAGTGTAATCCTATCAGGGTAGTTTTTCCAAATTATTACTTTGTGAATAGATTGTATAGCTAGTTTTATTCAGGCATGTCATACTTGTTACTCAAAAAGAGGAGATAATGAACATAATTAGCACAGAAAAATAGTGGTATTGGATTATTCAGCATCGACTATAGTATTAGGATAAAAAGCTAAATGGCAAGTTGAGGGAGAAAAAATATTTGTATAACCTGGAAAAAGATAAGTTGAAAAACTTGTTTCAAAGATCAAATCGGATGATGGAAATGAAATAACAGATCCTAATGAAATCATCGATGAATGAAAATGTTACTCTCAGAATTTATATTCTACAACAATCATGTAATTGATGAACTACATTCAATTTTCTTCAACAATCACAACCTGTATAAAACTCAGTTTGCATTAGAAGATTCTAAGCAGATGGAAGGACCACTAACTATGCATGTAAGTATCTCCAAATTGAGAAAATGGACAATCATAAGTCAAACAGTATTGATGCTTTCACAGCCAAATTTGATTGTTTTTTTTGTTTTTTTTTTATATCTTGGACATTACGTAGTAAACTCATTGAATTATACTTACATAATTCTTTCTTTTTCTATATCACAAGAGCCATGATAGCTCAGTTGGTAAAGCATCAGACTCGTAATCCAAAGGTTACGGGTTCGACTCACGCCAGCCTGGTTTGGCTGCCTCGGTGTGTCCTTGGGAAAGTCACTTAGCTCCCATTTCTTTGGTATGATATAGCTAATAATGTGTTAAAAGTGCCATTAAAACCAACAAAAACAATTTTCTATATCACAGAGACAAGATGTAATAACATGCACAGTCTATATTTAAAGAAGACAAATCAAAGTTAGAAATTGGATTCCTATTTCACTTTTGAATGTGGATATTAAAATAGCATCAATTGTAATTGCATACAGAATAAGAGAAGCTTTGCCAAAATGAATAAATGAAACCCAATCTGATCTTATGAAGTCCCGGTTTATTGGAGAGCTTACTCGATTCATTTTTATACGCTTGCCTTAAGGCAGAACATATTATGATGTTGTCCATCTGTTTGTCTGTTACCAATTTCATTTACACACAATAATTCAAGTTGTCCACAATCGGGTATCTTCAGTTACCAGAGTTTTTGGATGATGTGCACTTTAGGTAAGGAGGAACTCGACCAATTTTGGGGTCAAAGACTCAGAGGTCATGGTCACTGTGACTGAAAGAAGAAAAATGGTTTTTGCACAATAGCTCAAGTTTTCCACCATCTACAGTTACCAAGCTTTGTGGATGGCTTGCACTTTAGGTAAGGATGAACCCTATTGATTTCAGTTTCAAGAGGTCAACGGTCAAGATCACAAGATTGCTGATTAAACCATTTACCTGAACAAAGTCGGTGTTAATATGAAATTTTTCCACAAGGTCTTTGGTATAAAAAAATTCACAATGTCACTTACATTCATGGAAAACTATGGTTTTACTATCTATCTTAATATATCTTGTACAAGTCACATTCACTGCGATACAATTCTTCAAGGATGTCAATTTAAACTTTTACATAGAATTATTTTTACTAATATTTCATTGATGAAATGCAAATTGTCTGCGACAGAACTCTGCACATTTTGTAAAGAGGCAAGAGAAACTATAGTTCATTTATTCTTTGAATGTGTTTATATTAGAAACTTATCGCTTACATTTATCTCCAGCTTTGAACATACATATGAAGTTCCTTTGAAACCTGGTTTATTCCTGTTTTGACTTGGAAATTATGCAGACTCGGGAAGTGTTAATGATTATAAAATGGTATATTTATTCTTGTACAATTAAGAACACTTCCAGACATTATTGGAGCATTAAACATCATTTTAAATCACAATGATATTGATTTATTTTCCACTTTTCTCTACACCACAGAAAAAGCCCACAAGATAAAAGAAACATTTTAAAGTATCAAAGAGATCTTAGATTGAATTTTATTTTTTATGTACCATAATGTAATGTACTACATGTTGAGAAAAGAAACCTGCCCAAAAAAGAATCTATAGTAATGTGATAGTACATGAGAGACCTTCAATTACAGATTAATTGATGTCAGATAATAATACTTGATAAATGAGTTCATTTTGGTTGATTTTCAACAACATTAATGTTATATTGGGAAATTTCCTGATAGGCTACCATTAAGAACAGAGTATTAAAATTACCCCTTTAGTAAATGTTGACAGTTGGAATTTATGGCTTGATTCACTCCCATTTTGCATGCCATTTTGAACTAATGTTCATGATTGTTTTTTTAGGTAACTGAGTGGATTGTGCAAAATTGTTAATGAAACTTGTTTCTTGCAAAGATCCAATGTTAATGGTTCCCATCTAACATAATTCATTTATTAATTGTTACAAAACCCTTTTCAATGTTTGCTGGAGATAAGAAAATCCTATACCAGCAGCCTGTTCACAGCAGCTTTAAATACTGTATGAAAAGTTTATTATTATTGAAAAATATTGTAAACATTTCTTAAAGTGCTGTATTGGCACCCATGAGTGTAAGGGGGGTTATTGCCAAAATTTCTTAATGTTTAATTATGTAGGATGTCATTATGCAGGAGCAGTGATTACAAGTGCAGTGCATGGCTAATAGGGCAGGTTACGAATTAGGCAGATATGATGCCACACTTAATGACCTTATGCCTAAAAATAGCCCATGTGGCCAGTGTTTTAAATCCTGCAAACAAACTTTGTAACATGGCAGCTAAGTTTCAATATGTAGAGTTAACCGAAGACAATGTTCCCAGAGCAAAATTACCTTACAGCCTAATAGAAAGTCACTGTTATACAACTGAAAGGGTGGTTACAATGTCATCTCCATACAAGTGGAAATCGGAGTAAATTTATATTCTTTATTTCAGTAATTTATGCCACCGTCTTATAATACATACACAAAAAGTCACTATATTGAAGTGCAATGCACTTCTTATAGTATAACTTTCAGACATTAGGTACAAGTTGATGTCAAGCTATAGAACTTTTTCTAAAGATGGACAGGCACACCAACATTTATCATAATATTTTTTCTTCAAGATCTTCGTAGATTTTTTAAAAAAATGCATAATGTTCGTCATCAGCTAATAGTAAATTATTTCTGGAACAGAAGTTACAAAAAACTCTATGAAGCAATGTCACCTTCATATCTACATGTCACTATATTAACTTTATAGCTAGAAACATCTAAATATACAAAAGTCCAGAGGAATGTAAAAAGGTAATCCTCTGCATTAATATTTCTCAATATTTCATATCAACTTGTATTCTTTATAATACATAGAATTTGTTAACTGATTACCTTTTCATGCCAATTTTGTTACATACAATCTTTTTAATGTCTGAAAAAGTTAATGCATGAAAATGTATAAATCGTGTATATTTTTTCCCTCGATAAAAATTTTAATAATTTCACAAATTCCTCCACCACAGATTATTATTGAGACTGCCATTAATAATCTAACTGATTTAGTTTTCGATTTCACCCGTAAGTCTTGTAATTAAAAGGTATGCACAAAGAAACGGATGAACAAACAGAGGTAGGTCCATTTAAGTTGGTAAGTAAAAATGTAGATAAGAAGAAAATGAATGAAAGAATGAACAAATGAATGAATGAACAATTAATGAATGTAAGAAAAGATAGAAAAAATAGGAGAATTGCAAAATATATGAATTTACACACGAATGAGAATAAACAAGAGGATAATAAAGAATCATAACATTTCGCAAACGGACATTACAATTTTACTGAAAGCAGGAATGGAAATACAAGATGCAAATTTCGACAGTTAACGCAGCTTAATATATTGAATGAGGTTTTTATTTACTGTTTTTATTAGACTAAACAATAAAAAAATTATCTTCTTGGCCGATAAATCACTTATCTCCCCAAATTAGAGAACTTAAAGACTTTACAGCAAGTATTTTTTTGTTTTATTTACTAAATCTTGTTTATATTTGATCTTTGAGTGTTATTTTGTACACGTTTATATGAGCAGAGCAACATAGCTTACAAAGTCTGAGACATACCATATATACTCACATATAAGTTGATACCAGCTGCAAACGGCATAGACCCAGATTTGCCATTGCATAATGCGCCGGCAGATCTGGGTCTATGCAGTTTGTAAGGACTAATCAGTAGAACAAACAACATAGACCCTGATCTGCATGCGCATTATGCGATGGCAGATCGGGGTCTATGTTGGTTACATTTGGATCGAGATTATACGCGAGTATATACGGTATCCTGGAAATTCTTTTCAGACTGTTGAATTCAGTCCCCTCAAGGGACTCTTGTTCCAGCAGCAACATCAGTGGTGGCATCTGTGTTCAGATTTTGTGTTGAAGTTTCTTGAAAGATGTATATCTTCTACATCATTGATTGCGTGAATAATATTACTACATGCCTAAAATTTGTATCCTGATATGCTAGTGGTTTAACCTTGCCAGAAAGGGCAGAAGTTTGAATCCTGCTATCGGATCAGCTTGGGTGTCAATCATCATGTGTCCTAGTGCTAAGGCACTTTACTCCAATCGCCTTAGCACTAAGTAATGTTACATATGTTGCTGTCTGACCTGCAGCAATGGCATTGGTGACTTTAGCATTAAATTTCTGTGTTTAAGTTTTTAATCAGTGAATGTGTTAAACAGAATTTTTGGTGTAAATTTAATTTGATTTCAAAAGTTCATACTCAGGTATGCAAGGGATTCCTGTCTTACCATTTAAGCAGAAAACTGTGTCATCATAACGTCATTTCATAAAGTGAGACACCATATTCTGCAGAATCATTGTCACATGGATCTCTCATTGCCCGTCTACCTTGTTTCACAATTTTTTTTTTGTGTGGCTATTTCGTTTCGTGGATCTGAATTTCCAGCAATCTCCATGAAAAGAAGTAGCACCTGAAACAAGTGGATTTATGGTATATGGCCCATAATAATTAGACTGATAAGATTTTGTCTGTCTCATTTGCAGTTGTGAAGGCAATATATATATCTGCTGAGAATGTGGTTTTGAAATTGAAGATCATTTTAACTAACAATGCCATCTTTTAACCTTTTCAATGTCAGTTAATTTAGCCCTTTAGTGTCATGTACTTCTGTATTCTTCCAATTAAATGGTAGAAATGGAAAAATTTATTTCAGGGAGTTCATTTGTCCAATGTCTTTCTTAAAATCTCTCTCCTTAATGACAAGCATGTTGACTGAAACTGTGAGGCACAGTTTTCTCCTGTTGGTGGCAAATGAAGTGCCTAGAACTTGGTAGATACAACTGACGGCTGATGTGTTTTGTTGTAAATGGTATGCTCAGGTAGCAATAACCAATTACAATATGTCAAGCAGACCTGCATCCTGTTAGCAAGAGGAACTGACAGACTACAGTCTTGGCTTGGGCCTGTTTATAACTTCGTAGCAAGAAGAACTGAGAGACTATAATCTTTGCTTGGACCTGTCTGTAACTTCTGTACCAAGTCTGAATGAGGTCTGACAGGTTGACATTATGACCCAGACTGGGGGGTCAAGTCAAACCTGGCTCAAGAGGACTGTGTGTTTATTGAGGGACCACTCTTCCCATAACACTTTGCTGAGGGAAGAGTCAGAGTGGCCGGTTATGTTCTGGATCTCTGTTTAAAATGTTACATACTGATGGTTGATATTTATATGAATGTGTATGTACTTGTATCAGTCTCACCTTTGGGTGATGGAACAACATATAACTGGTAGTTAGATAAAGACAGATCTTATTTGCATATGGATTTTTGTATTGTGAAATGGAGCAGAATTTTAGCTACCCGTATGGAAATAACTTGTACCTGGCTACCCATATGGAAATAACTTGTACCTGGCTACCCATATGGAAATAACTTGTACCTGGCTACCCATATGGAAATAACTTGTACCTGGCTACCCATATGGAAATAACTTGTACCTGGCTACCCATATGGAAATAACTTGTACCTGGCTTATAGGTAACATATTCCAGGGTGAAAATTAAGTTTTTTCAGTTCTAACAGCATTTTGATAGTTGTAATATTTTCAGCTGGCAAAAATCAGGCTATTTTCAATGTTCACTAGCATATTTCTTATTTTGAATACAAAATATCACTTGCAAGAAACTTCTAGTTCATTTTTGTCAGCTAGCAATTTACTGGCATATAAGACTTGTAACCAGCAAAATCCTAACTTTCTATTTTGAGCCCTGTACTAATGCCTAATGCGCCGGCAGATCTGGGTCTATGCAGTTTGTAAGGACTAATCAGTAGAACAAACAACATAGACTCTGATCTGCCGGCGCATTATGTGATGGCAGATCAGGGCCTATGTTGTTTGCATTTGGACCTGGCTGATACATGAGTATATACGGTACTTCATTTATAAGTGAAATGTAAGTCATTCACTTTCTACACTTATACATGATATAAGAGCAAATTCCCGCCAAATTGAATGAATTTGGGTTTTACAAAAGTTGCCCTCCACCCCAACCTCTCAGCTCCACAGGAAATGTGGCCTTATATAAATACAGGTCATCAGTTTGATAGAATGCATACATGTAAATGGCTATCAATAAGTTCTGACGTTGTAAAAATCTCATACACTTCCATTTAGATAACAAATTTGTGAAATGGATCCAACACATTACACATTAGCCTGCTGCTTCAAGTCACCACATTTGAAACAGCTTGCACAATATCAAAACTTTAGCTGAAATAAAAACAAAAAGCGACAACCATAAACATAATTTATTCCCCAAGTAATAAATACAATTCTTCTTTCAAACATGTGTCTCGAGCAGAATACATTATCATCAAGTAGGCCCCTACAGCTGAATTTGAAAGCAAGTTTCAACTCACTGGCGCACAGTACTCAGTAGTTGTTTTTCAGAATCCGATTTCCATTCTACTTTGGCTGGTAAATGAATGCTGTCCCAAATTCAGTCGTCAACATGTAAATCCAACAATATTTGTGTATACTGCATGATGCTGAAAAACACAGAGTGAACAAAACAAAACCACCATAGGGAACAAGTCAGTGAAACATAATTCCATAAATGCAGACTGCCATGGTTTAAATGCAGGAAACAGTAGAGGAAACGTTGCCAAGTCTAAATTATGAGATAGTGTTTGTCCTAGGAATCTTTTGCAGTCCGCATTTTTGTCATTGAAACGTCGTTTAGCTGTAAAATAATTTTTCAGCATCCAAACAAGAAATTATTTCTATGATTTCATTAGAATATACAAACTTGAACATTAAGTGCTGAATAATATTGTTGTCAGTGAAAATTATAGAAAATAATTTATTGCTGGATGCTGAAAAAGTCCTTGTTTCAAGGTGTGTCCACATTGTGTGGGCGTACATGCTCACTCGGTTCCCCATTTAGCAGTTTACACACACACATTGCTTTATTCTAGTTTTGATACTTAAGGTCCATCAAAGTTTGAAGTTTTATTTGTGTTGTTTTTAAATCTTAAACATTTTTAATAAAACCTGATAAAATGTCCTTTTATACGACTGAACAAAATTGATAAATCTTGTTGCGAAGTTGGGAATTTTTGGAAAAAAAATCATTACACCTTTTGTTCGACTTGGATTTAATTTTTCATGAACTTACAGTTGACTTGTAGTCAACTGATAAAGTATTATACCACCTATAAATGACTTCTATGTCATTTAGAAGTGAAATGTAGGTGAAGCATGGATTAATATTATTTTCACTGTACTTGTACTTGTACAGACTGACATTTCAATTGCTTCATTACATAAACAAAGTATAAGTAACTTAAAAGGGACCTATAAGTCTCCTACAAGTCAAGCATATGTTATAAGTCAGAATAACTGATCAAATTTGGACCAATATTTTGCAAGATACTGGAATGTAAAGTTACTACACGTCTCCTATGATAACTCGTGAGCAGTGGGATCCATAAACATCAATTGCAGCATAAGCGAAGATGCAATATAGCAAGGGAAACAATTTTTGGTTAACATTGACATGGGGGAGGGGGGGTATGTCACTGTTAGCAACTGGGAATTATAATCTCTTTTACCCTTAACAAATATTCGTATAATGGATTTTAATACTAATGGGTGTTAGATCTTACGAAGGCAAATCTTACGAAGGCAAATCAGGTTAATAAATTGATGACAGCCTTTTTATTAAATAAAATATATGGACAGGAAAAAAGCAAAAAATCAGAAATATGTATGTTTTATCAGCACTTGCAAGTTATTTTGAACATATCATTCCAAAGTTTGAAGAACAGTCCAGAGATTAGCATTAGCCAAAGGCAAAAAGAAGTTGTCTGAAGTGTGTGATTGTGACAAGAAATAAGGCCAATCTAAACCAGGGCATTACTGTAAGGTCAGCATCTGTCAAGTACTGTAATGGGCTGGAGACAACTAATAATTTAATAAGCTTGTGTCATCTTGTTGAAGGTCCATTAAGTTTCCAGCACTTTTCAAAATAAAGTCAGCTTAGGCACTGAGTTAGCATTTAATTTGGTTCTCATGGAAGCACTCACGGACATCACCTTGATGGTCAACTGACTTTTTTCATGTTCAAAAAGATGAGGGCATGTCACATTTATGATGATTACAATGAAACCCAATTAAACAATAAAATTGAAACACAAATTTCTCTTAAGAAGACTTCTTTAATTTGTACTTATTTCATACAGTGTTTCCACCATTAGGCATTTACATTTTGCCAACATTTTGATCTATTGATATTTTTATTTATTTAGAAAATATTTTTTTTAAAGATAATCGTACAAAATATATTATTTTTTTCAAATAGAAATTTGCTTATTTCATGACAATGATTCCAAATTTCTGTGCACTAAACCCTCATTTTTGACAATAAAACGAACGATATATTGTGTGTTCATTTACCAGTTATTACTGTGATTATTTGATGCCAAGCACTTTTGACTGTGATTATTTGATGTCAAGCAAATAGTAGCCAGTTTTTTTTTTTACCTTTTCTGTAAGAAAAACATGGGATCCACACCTGTCTCCACATTATTAGCAGGTTACCTGGGCATGCTAAAGCACCGCAAGCTTCCACTAGCAATTCTATATTAGGAGTCAGTGCTTAAGTTGTCAAATCCAGGAGGCATATTCAGATTTGTAGGAGTCAGTGCTGATGATGTCAGAGGGTATATCATAGGATTTTCTAGAGGAAAATAAATAGCAAATTGTCATTTTAAATTATTTATTGTTGCTTTTGATGCTTGTTTTTGTATCTGTTACATTGTACACTTGCCAGCTATATCTAACCATTACCCACTGGCATTATGGTTGCCAGCTATATCTAACCATTACCCACTGGCATTATGGTTCATCAGCATAGTAATACATTACCTTATTTCCTAGGGTAGTAAAACACACATGACTGCCAATGATGTTGACTCTGATTTGTCAGCACATGTGCTGCTGCTGGTCTATGCAGTTCACTTTGAATCATCAGAATAAAAAAACAGGACAGATCCTGATCTACAAGCGCATTATGCACCAGTGTGTACACCATACATAGTAGCATGGACTGATTATACCCAGAAAATATGATATAAAAATGTTTCTTTCTCCAGTACTTGGCCAGTGGGATATGGCAATTGACTGACAGTCTCAAAGTGGAGTAGGGTAGCTTAACATACCGTATTGCTATTGTGTGGTGTTTGTTCTGTATGCACCTAGAGGGATATTGGAAATTGGTTGACAGTTTACACATTGGAGTAGGGTAGCTAAAAATAGCATAAACGCGTGTTTGTTCAATACTTGCCTAGAAGGATATCGACAGCTGAATTCGGGAAGTAAACAATGCAAGTGAAGATCAGCAAAGTTGGGAAAGTTAGTGTGCTTTACGTATGCAAATTGGCTTAATGGGCTTTCCCACAGCAGTCTTTCAAGCATTTAACACCGCCTGACCCTATTCTCAGACAATTAGGTAATCTGTGAAATGGTGGTTGCTTAATATGTCTGACCGCCTTACCTTTTAATTGCCAGTATGATAATCTGTTGTATAAACTGCCCAGAGGATAGTTTTACATGGGCTCGGAACAGGACTGTTTGCTGTTTATATAGACTACATGCTTGGGACATATTATAGTGGTGGTCGAAAAATGTATTTCTCTCTCTCTATTTTGTTTTTTATTTTTTATTCTTCTAAGATTACTCAGAATAGTGTTTTTCTAAACACGACAGTGTCTGGGGGGTTGGGAGTGAAAAATCATGTTTTTCATGTGACACATCGTGTTATGGCAGCTATGCTTATCGATTATTGCTCTCATTGTTTCATTGTTTCTCTGCATATGCTGGACTTGTGGGCATTCCAGGCACAGTCAGCTGTATTCATTGCTTGTCTTTCTGACCCACAAAGAGTTTAAAAGAATGTATTAAAGAGTTTGTTCTGTGATTTCAGGTGGTAAAAAAATGTCTGAAAAAATTTGAGGAATAATATGGTAAATGCTATGTTTACACATGTTATTAATCAAGGAGTGGAGGTTGTGTGTTTCATTCATTGGGAATACTTGTGAAACATTAATCCAGATTCAGTTACATTAATCATGCTGTACAGAGAGGTGAGTGCACTCAGCATATGATGATAGTTATCCAATTTACCCCAGTATAAAAATACACATAACTGCAAACAGCATCATTGACCCAAATCTGGTGTCACATGATACACTGACAGATCAGAGTGTGTGCTGTTCCCTGAAAATCATGGGTAGAACAAACAGGGTGGACTCAGATTTACCATTGCATATTGCATCAGAAGATCTTGTATATACTATCCTCAGTTGGATGCATTTAGCACTAACAAACGCTGTTGTCTACTTTATTTCCATTATATTTAGATGCAGCATTAGGCACATTCACTCATCATCTGTGATAACAAGTAATTACAAAGGCATCAGTTGTCAGATGATGAACTCTTCTATGTATGTATGTATGTATGTATGTATGTATGTATGTATGTATGTATGTATGTATGTATGTATGTATGTATGTATGTATGTATGTATGTATGTATGTATGTTGTAGTGTTTAATGGAACCTTAGCACAATAGTGGCTACATGGTGCCAAATAAAAGTAAAATTAAAAAAATGTCAAATTGAAGAATTGCACACAAATCTAAGGAAGATAAACCCTTCCAAATAAATATAAATATAAAGTACAAGAAGATAGAATATAAAGTATAATTATGTTAAAATTCTGTAAAAGGTAAATAAAATAAGAGACAAAAGCTAATACATGTAAAATCCTTAAAATATACTCTTGTAATAATGATGATATTGCATTACAAAGGGGTATTACAAACAAGCAAGATAAAAAGATATCCTGTTCATGTAAGCACCAAGACTTGTTTTTACAAAGTACAAAAAAAAAAAAGGAATGTAGTGCTATCCTTCTTAACAGTTCAAAGAGTGTAGTACTGTTCATTTCAACCATCCAAAGAGTGTAGAGCTTTCCCACTTAATAGTCCAAAGAGTAAAATGCTATCCATAAAGAGCCCAAAGAGTGTAGTGCTATCCCTCTCAATAGTGCAAAGAGAGTACTACTCCGCTCAGAACTCCAAAGATCATAATGTTTATCCGCTTAATAATCCAAAGAGTGTAGTGCTATCCTTCTTAAAAGTCCAAAGAGTGTAGTGCTATCTCTCTTAACAGTCCAAAGAGTGTAGTGCTACCCCACTCAGTAAATACCAGTGTATAGAGCTGTCCCTCTTAACAGTCCATGGTGTAGTGCTACCCCCACTCACAAAATACCAAAGAGTGTGGTGATACCCCACTCAGTAAATACCAAAGAGTGTAGTGCTACCCCGACTCAGTAAATACCAAAGAGTGTAGTGTGTGCCCACTCAGTGAATACCAAAGAGTGTAGTGCGACCCCACTCAGTGAATACCAAAGAGTGTAGTGCTACCCCACTCAGTAAATACCAAAGAATGTAGTGCTATCTCTCTTAACAGTCCATAGAATGTAGTGCTACCTCATTCAATAAATACCAAAGAGTGTAGTGCTACCTCACTCAGTAAATACCAAAGAGTATAGTGCTACCTCACTCAGTAAATACCAAAGAGTGTAGTGCTATCCCTCTCAATAGTCCAAAGATTTGTGAAATATCAGTGATGTCCTGCTTTGTTATCAATCTTACCATCCTACATCCAGTACATTTGGATCACTTGGGGCTTTTCTGTATTAGCTTAACATCTGACCATATTGAAACAATTGTTAATGTTTGTAAAACAAAAGAATCAGAGCTACTCGTACATGGAAACAATATGAGATTAAATAGCTGCTGGTTTAGTGTCTTTTTGTGTGATACATTGTTTTCACAAGAAAATGGTTAGAGCAAAATTAGGGGCAAAATCATATATTTAATGGGTTTTTTTTAGATTGCGGAATCAAATTCTAAGCACATTTTTGCTCAAAGTTTTACTCTGAGTAGTGTTTTGCAAAAATGATGCAGTGCACCAAAGACACTGAAGTCGTAGCTATTTATTTTTGCTGGTATTCTTGTCTGAGTGGCTTTGATTTCTTTAAACACTTTGACCGATTGTTACTATTGGATGACACTTAAAGCCTCTGCCAAAAAAACCCTGAAGTATTCCACATGCTCATGACGTAGAATGATAAAATTGATTATTGATATTTTGGACAGCTAATGACCTACATTTCATCCATTCAGAATGATATTTGCAAATTACATACAACAAATTTAATTTCTTTTGTTTGAAGTTTCATCTACATGTATCTACAATTTTAAGCTTTCTATCTTTTTTCATGTACGATTTTTAACAAGATATTTCTTTACTGAGAGGACAAATCATTACTATAATTTTAAAAATTCCAGATTTTAGATTATAATAATTCCTATGCATTGATCATCACCAGCATCATGATCATCATGTGTCCACTTTCACCCAGAAAACAGCTGTTTGCATTGGAAACTAAAATTGAAAATCTATTTTGAATGAAAACCAGGAAGCAGTCCTCTTATTAGCGTGGGCTGTGTTGCTGCCAAGATAAAAATATACAATCCATCAGTTTATTTTAGTTAGTGCTAATGAGAAAATTACAGATGTCTTATTCATAATGTGCCTTTTATGGTCGAGAATCCGCTGCTCTTAGTGTTTGGTTCAACCTTAACTCATTAACCCCGGGAGATTTTTTTCGTTTTTGCGTGAAATGGGGGTAGGCAACACATTTTTTGGGTTACTTCTGAATGCAGCAAAACGCATCTGCTTAAGAAAGTTTTTCCTTTAGCCAGATGCTTAGGTGTATTAGAAACATTGTTTTTCATTGGATATTATGCTCGCACATGTGCAGAAAGGTAAAAGTTGGACTTTTTTCTTTTTTTTTGGTATTGGATCCCCAATTTTTGTGTCCTGGCCCCTTTTTTCACTAAATCTCAAACTTATCCTACTTTTTGCAAGGATTCATCTGTCTGTGTGCAGTTCTGACAGGTCTGCTTTAGATCTAAGGCCAAAAAGTCTAAAAACCGACACAAACTCCGGTTCCGCAACTGTCAATTTTCAACCTAATAGAAATTGGGTCTAAAAAAATGCATTTTGTTCGCTGTACTTTTTAATGCGAGTAGAAAGTCAACATTATTGGTATCATTGTAGAGCTACATCT
Organism: Margaritifera margaritifera; assembly: GCA_029931535.1. Lineage (NCBI taxonomy): Eukaryota > Metazoa > Mollusca > Bivalvia > Unionida > Margaritiferidae > Margaritifera > Margaritifera margaritifera. The sequence continues at coordinate 1,439,934 of JAQPZY010001627.1, forward strand.
GTCTACTTTCCTGCAATACCATCCACTTTAGTGTATCTTATATAATGTTGATGTTACAGAGCTCGGAAGTAGGGTACAACCTCATGATGCGTAAACGTGGCGCTAGGGGTTAATGAGTTAAGTAAGAGCTTGGCAGTTGTTAATGCTTTCTCATTGATGTCAGGAACAAAACTTAATTTATCTTTTGAAATGAAAATCTTACAGAAGGATAGATTCAAGTAAATTTGTGAAGTAAACTTGTAAACAGGCAAGATATCACGACTTTGAAAAGCCTATTACATATACCATATAGTTATTTTGGAGTCCATAATGAAAATCGTTGAGATTTTTTTTTTTTTTGGTAAGCAAGTTGTGATATGTATGCATTAGAAAGTTTCTAAAATTTGACTGGTGTGGTTATATCACTCCATTTTATGCTGTAACATTTTTAATGTGCTTTTCTGCCAGCTTTCTATTTTTTTTTTTGATTGACATCGATATCCATAGAACAATACATATTTTTCAAGATTTGATTATGAACATAGATAAATATTTTTTTTCCTCATCAGTTCTTTAGTGTAAATTTGACATTATCCTGTACCTCTTGGATTGACTTTTCTCTGAGCATACATGTATGTAGTAAACTTACATTGATCATGTACTCCAAGACTTCAGCTAATATTGCATTTTAATATCTACCAGCATCTACTCCATACTTCCTGTTTGGGCTGATCAGTGTATGTTAATGATACAGCCAATTGGCTCAAGAAAAGTCTGAAGGGATGCTGATCATGTCTAAACCTTTATTATTCTGTTACTGTGATTCCTAATTGGTATGCAAGCCATGCAGTTTTAAAAGCTTCAAGTGCATAAATTGGTAGTCATACTGTCCATGGATGAGTTCCCACCAATTTACCCACATCTTCGCTAGACATTGGTCATCAATACACAAGGTTTCACAGCAACCCTTGGAATATGTAGCTAGCCAAAACGGTGTTTTGAAAATGTTCCCTCGTGTGGATAAAGAGTTACTGTAAATATAGCAAGCAAAAACAATTTACAAATCCGAGAACTCCTTCCTTGACCTGTTAGTTTTTTTAATCTGGTGACCTCCATGATGTCCACATGCCATGACTCAAAAGAAAAATGTGTATGAGAGGTTTAAATGGGAGAAATTTACACACAACTTGTGTTGGTCTATGGAGGCTGCTGTAATTATTTCCAGCTATCTTCCTTTGTTAATGTAATGAGCATTTTGATTGGATCACTTTCAGCTGCATCCAGTAAGATAGCGGAGCAGCACAAATTGGCAAGTAACATGCCAAGGGTCGATGTTGAGCTAAGTGGATTGATGACTCGTGACTAGCAAAGATGGTGTATAAATTGCAGATGGTGAATTTAATCATCAACCCAGAGATGTAGACATCACAGTTTTGTGGTTTATATTGCTGGGTTTAGGGTCCAGGCCACAGTTGCACTAAACATCTTAAATTTCCTTCTTCAAATCGAGATTTTTCTAACATCTTTTTTATTGCTTCATTTGCAATGATGAATTTCTCACCAAACGTACAAGAGGCATCAAGGTTTAAAATTCCATCATAATGTCCTGCATTCTCTTGGAAAGAGTGTTGTTTTATCCCCAATGAAATTGTGAGAATTTACTGAAATTTAAGGATTTAAAAAATTTTTTTTTAGCTCACCTGGTTGTAAAGGCCATATTAGCTTATGGTACGGCCCTGCACCCATCATGCATCATCCATCATGTGTCTATGAAGATTTGCTATTTTCTACTTATGAAAATCAAATAAACCAGTTTCATCTAAACTTGGCAGAAAGTATCCTGGCATGAAGGGCTTTTAAATGTGTACAAAAGATGCCAATCCACCATCAAGTATGGCCACCATTACTAAAAAATAGAAAAATATTTAAATGACTTCTCAAAAACTGCTAAACAGAATTCAACCAAATTTGACAGAAAGCATCATAGCATGAAGATTTGTCACATTGAACAAATGGTGCTGATCCACCACCCAAATATGCCTGTCGTTACTAACAGCAGAAAAACCTTTAAATTACTTCTCAAAAAGCGCCCACCAGAGTATGAACAAATTTGACAGAAAGCATCTTGGCATAAAGGTCTTGAAAATTTATACAAATCAAATGATGCTGAACTTCTATCAGATATGGCCACCGTTACTAAAAATAGAAAAACTTTTAAACAAGTTTGTCAAAAAAAAATTCTCAGCAGAATTTGGCCTACTTTGGCAGAAAGCAAATTGGCATTAAGACCTTTCAATTTTGGACAATTGATGCTGATGTGCTTTCAAATATGGATGAAGATATAAAAAGTAAAGAACCCTTGAAACAATATTTCCATAAGATTTGCAATCAACAACATTGGAAGAAATTTTCACAGAAAGCATCCTACTGACCCAGATTTCTTGGCCAGCTGCTCTTTTATTTGGCTATTAGGCAGATATCAGCTAGGTGAGAGACATCAGACCTACATGGGCCATTTGTTTACAAGAATTAAAAGATTCTTAAGTGTTGAATTTTATAAGTTGGAAATTATTTTTCATTCTCTATACATTTTCAGCCACTTTGAAAAATGCCAATATTTTCAGAAATTTCATAAGCAAGATAAAGTTGAATCTCAATCAGAGGGAAGATGTTGAGAAGAGAATTTGGGCAAGGTGCTTGAAATTTGTGAGGAATTACCGTATATGCTCATGTATAATTTGGGTCCAAATGCAAACAACACAGACCATGATATGCCATTGCATACTGCACCAGCAGATCGGGGTCTGTGTTGTTTGTTCTACTGATTAGTCCTTACAGACTGTATAGACCCAGATCAGCCAGCGTATTATACGACGGCAGATCTGGATCTATGCAGTTTGCAGTTGGTATTGCCTTATACACGACTATATACAATACGGTAAGAATGCATTTCCATGTCTTTCTATAAATAGGCAAGCCTCTGTGACCACCAGTTTAAATGCTGGAAGTGGTGTCAATTTTAAATGCTGGAAGTGGTGTCAATTTTAAATGCTGGAAGTGGTGTCAGTGATAACCATCATGGAAGTAGCTTCACTATGTAAGTGATAATTTTCTATTTCAGGAAGAAGATGTCAGACAGTAGTGAGAGTTCAAGTGGTGAATCTGACAGCAGCTCTGCAAGTGGGTCAGATTCAGACAGTCTGACATCAGATGATGATGATGAAGAAGATAAGAGTGAAGAGAATAAAAGGGAGGAGAAAGTAAAACCTGCCTCACCTTTTGTGGTTGCCACAGCATTGTCTCCTCCCTCACCCACAGAGGTAAACTTGAAACCCCCAATACTCAACCTTATCAGTGTTGCATCAGTGGGTATGGTACAGCAAGGTCCACCAGCTTAAATAAAAATTGTTTTAGATGCTGCAAAGTGATGACAAAGGTGCTCAGTTGTGTTGAGGAAAGCAGAAAATTATAGATTTGCAATCACTAACCCTTCCCTATGTTGGTTCCAAGGATCAAACTTGGGACCTCAGGGGCGCAAAGCAAGTGTTAACCTCTCTGCCATCCATGGCTTACGTCTCCTCTCACTAGTTGGCTGGTTCATATGCAGTGTAATGTGCCTAAACCAGGCCCTTAGTAAACACGCTTCATCTGCAGGCTGGCCACATATTAGGGTCCCAGTAGACCAATTCTAATATATTGCCTGGTTTAGGAACATTTTTATTGAGCCTATGTCAGTGAAACATCAAGACATAGCAGTCATCTTTCGATCAGCTCCGGCATTACCATCAACAATTTTTTAAATATAATTTGGGTGTTCATCTGATTATATTTTCTAAGCCCTTAAATGGATTCTGTTCATTTTTGCTATGAGACATTGTTAAGGAAAGACCAGTCATTCTGCAACTCAGTCCCCTTTGACATTGGTGTCAAGGTCACAGTTTTAGACGAGTCGTGTTATGGTTTTGGTTGAAGCTTTTTCATTTGCATATATTTCTTAAACCCCAAAATGGATTCTCTTCATACTGGGAATGCATTATTATGAAGCAAAAACAGTTCATTCAGCAACACACTCACATGTTCCTTTGACCTTTGGGTCATGGTCACAGTACACAGACCTAGAACAAATTGCTTTAAGGTTTTGGACACAGTTTTCTTTGCACATATTTTCTAAACCTCTTGATGAATTCTCTTTATACTTGGAAAATTCATTATAAAACAGACATTCTTTTGTTCTCGGTCACATTCATACAAGATTTATGCTGACATTTTGTTTACAGTTTTTCATTTGCTTAAACCAAACTTAGCATAAGGGTTTTTCTTGACAGTATCTGAGACGAGTTCAGTAATTTCAGGTTCAAGATAAAAGGTCATGACAAGATTTTTGTACAGCACTAATCTTCTGAACATGTTAAGTCAATTAATTCACAGCTATAAGAGAATATTTTTGCTACCAAATTTCCTATGTTGGATGTTATTAAGAATATCTGAAATGATATTAATACTCAGTAATTAAAGAAGATAAAAGGAGGTTGGAAATGGACTTCTTGTGAATTCCTACAAATTCTTTTTGGCCATAGGTTTCTTCTAGGGACTCTTGCTAACACGTGTTATCTCTTGACCTTTTTGCAACCTAGTGCGAAACAAAATTACTCAAACATTTGAATGACACTGCTGATAGAAATAGAACTATTTGACTTATTTTCTGCAAAGACTTGAGTATTAAGTTAACTAGTGAGAATGACAAGAAATTTATGCAGTAGCATCATTTTAGCTTTTAGGAGTTTACACGCCTTCCATTGTACAAGTTTATGCAAACTAAAATACATGCATATGTAACAGAGAAGTAGTTACTGATACTTTGAGTTAATTGTGGTTTGTTTTCTTTTATTAGGGTAAACCACAGCAAGATAAATGGAGCCTTAAAAAGTATCTTCCACAGTCCAAAAACCCATTGTTCTCAGCTCCATTGAGCGACACCAGGACTTCATTAGATGGTGAATCAAACATTGCCTCAAAGGTGGACCATGAGAACAATAAAGTCTCAGAAAGAAACTTTGTTTCCAATGACACACTCAATCTTAGCATTTCAAAAAGGACATACAGGAATTCTTGTAGTTCTGTCGAATTATCTCCAGATGCCAGAAGTACGACCAGCAATTCATCCACAAAACCAGGCAGGAAACCTTCCACAAAACACACACCAAATCACAGTGCTTCAGAAAAAGTGCTTAAAGAAAAATCCAGTTCTGTAAATAATCGAGATGTTTCTCAGAAACGTAAATCTCTGTCGAGTAAAACCAGTTCAGTCCCAACAAAGGAACTGAACAAAGACAAACAAGAAAAAGGGAGTCGAACTCCAAGAACAAATCAGACGAAAAAAGGGAATAAAAGTTCAAAAAGATTCATATCAAAAGAAATTGTTGATTCTGATTCTTCCTCATCAGACTCCGATGAAGAGAAACCAGCTGTGGTCACCGCGTCAAAACCAGAAACGGTTGTTGTGGCTAAGAAATTTATTCCATGGGCTAAAAATTCTAGCATTATCTCAAGTGATAGCAGTGAGGAGGATGAGGCGGAGAGGAAGAAGAAGGAGAAGGGGGAGGGAAATGATGGCAAAGATGATCAAAGTGAGGAAGCAGACTTAAGTATTCGAGAAGTCTTAAGTAAAAACGTAAAATCGCCCTCTATAAGTAAATCCTCCCCACTGCCAGCATCTGTTCAGGAAATAAAGCACAGGGAGTCCAAAGAATGTGATATAAATAGTTCACAAGAAAAGGACAAGTTGGATATATCTGGGTCTTTATCAAAAAATGAGAGTATTGATGATATTTTTACTTCCACTGCTAATTCATTTAACTTATTGTCTCCTATTCCCCATGATGGACCTGATGGTGTGTTTAAAAGACCACCAGATAAGAAACAGCCTATATTAGTGCACTTGGATCGTGAATTGATCGAAAGTCTTCTCAGAAAGGTAAACATTGAGAGGATAAAGTCTCCCACTCATAATTCACCCACAAAGGAGGATTTGTCTTCATCATCATCATCATCATCATCATCTTCATCTTCATCATCAGATTCTGTGTGTTCAAATATGGAGGAGGGAGAATTAAGGGATGAGGAAGAAGAGGTGGAGAATAGGGTGGAGGAGATTGAGAAATCTCTTTTGGAATACACTCTCAAGGAGAGCTTTAATTCTGAACCTATTTCACCTCTCAGAGATTCTCATGTAAGCTCTGCTTCTGTGGAAACAGTATCTCATTTCTCACCTCTAAATATCCATTCATCACCTGCAAAAGAAAGACTTCATCAAAAACGCAAACTAGATATAAACAGACATGAAGATGCAAAGAGGAGAAAATCCGAGCCATCCAGATCCCCACTGAAGTTGTCAGGAGAGGAGATTCCAGAGAAAGAGTGCGTATTATGTGTTATTGAGCAATGCTTAGTCCTCTCCAGTACAGAAAATTTGGTCAGATTTGTACTAGTAGTCTGGTTAGTGTCAACATATTTTATTTGCTATTGTAGGCAAATAGATATGGGCTAAAAGTTTTCCCAATATTGCACACAAACCTCTTTTCCCTACAAAGTTTTTTTTATTAGGGATATGGTCCCCATCTGGCCATTGCTGATATTCATTTGTGGTATATTCATAGGTTAAATCAATATTTACACTTAATTTTCCATATTCTGCTCCTTTAACATGCATTGATCAAGAAGTCCCTTGCACCTAAATAAATGATTTTGGGGACAAGTGGGTCATAGGAGCAAGTACCCCATGTCAAAAAGCTGTTTCTCCCCCCCCCCCCCCCCCCCCCCCCCCCCCGCCACCACAACTGTGGTCTGGTTATCCTGTTATCACCTTTATGACTGATTCCATCTTTCATCCATGCAAGGTTTAGAAGTATATACTTGGTACCCTTTCTTTGATTTACTTGCTTTGGAAAAGGAGGCAAAGAATTAAATCCCAACCCTACCCGGGGCTTTTGTTCCGAGTTTTGCAACTAAGGTCTGTTGATTGACCCAGGAAACTCATGTTTAACCTTATAGTGAAAAATATTTAGTTTTATAGACTTCAGTAATTAAAGTAAGGTGAATGTTATTGGAATAATAATGGTGATATCAGTCAGATTTATATTGTTAAAATTGTATAAGGCAAAAAAAATAAATATGTGTTTCCGGTTGGTCGACTATCCCTGTTTCTCATTGCCAACCCTAGCACTTTTTTCCCCCATGGTAAAAAAAAATAAAAAAATCACATTGCCAAGAAATTGATTTGTGCATCTAATTGAGCCGGTTTTGCCTAGTACATGTACTTTGAAGCACTTGAAATATTATTTGATTTATATATAATGTTTAAAAATAAAAATAAAAAATAAAAAAATAAAAACAAACCCTGCCTACGATAATTTTAAAACCAGTACAATAGGACACACATATTTTTTTTTTGTTGCCTAAAATAACATTTTGTATGAAATGAAAGGGAAGAAACAAAACTGTTGATCCTAGTTTGTTTGGAGTTGCAGCAGGTTAAAATCTTGGCAGTTTATTGAGGAGAACTTGAGATGCTGCACTTTTAGAAGATAATATCTACATGCACCCAGTCTTAGTGTAATATGCTTTTAGAAGATGTGATTAACTACACATGTGTTGGCCAGTATTGTAATACACTACTACAGTGTGTGATAACCAGAACTGCAGAAAGCCATTTTAATTCAGAATTTATTGTTTTGCCTTAAAATGATGCCAGCCGATGCCTCTGACCATTGAACACTTGAAGGCTTTGTTTATTGGCTAATGTCATTCAGCTAATATTGATTTCATCGCTCTGACAAGATGAGATGGAGAAATGAAATCTTTTGAGAGATGCTTTGGCTCGTCAGTGTCTGATTGAGTTCATTAGGGGGAAAAATAGAAGACTTTTCAGTCAGGACTACATTCAAATACAGATCTATACATATTTACAGGGAGGCTTTCAGGCTGATCAAGATAAATGAATATTGCACAAATATAATAATCAATAAAACTGTATCCAAATTGCATTATGAACAAAGTAATTTTTCATAAACTCAAACAGAAATGGCAGCAAAATGTGTCTTAGGCTCTGTTTGGCACACAAAAATATATACAGTATTTATCTGATAATAAGCCTGCCCACCACCACCACCACCACCACCACCACTACCACCTCACTACTCTTTGACAAATTTATTAAGCTGGACCCCTGGTGTATCATTTGGTACTATTGCTAGATGTCACTTGCCTGGGTGCTGAAGGCATGGAACAACCATATGCTTGAGATTATGATCTTAACTTTTTATTCTGGTATGCTTAAATGCTTTCACTTCATGGTTCATTAATCTTGTAGTAGATCAATTGATATATGATGTTACAGTAAAGCTATGTATAGATCATATGAAAATGCACATCCTTAAATTTTGCCAAGCTCAAATACTGATTCTATGCTTTTTCCCAAAATCATTTGAATCTCATCATATTGAAGTGCCGACAACATCCTGCCAAAGAAAAGATAATTGAGTCCTCTCTTAGTAATCATAAGTTGTCTTGACTGTTTGAACAATTGAAAAAGCTTCTGCAGTTACCTTGTAATTGGCATTGGTATTGACTTAACAAGACGTTTTAGACTTTGGGGCACTTGTGGTAATTTGCTTTTGTTCTCTGAATACATGTAGTCTTGCAATAATGGCTTAGAAAAGCACTCAGTTGGTTCTGCACTGAGTCTATTTGCAAAAACTGTCTTTAAGGCTGCAACATTTAGTAATTTTTCTAAAAATGTGCATGGTTTACAAAAACCAAAATGATGCTGTTTAATCGAAATGATTAGAAACTCAACCTTTCCCCCATCTACTAATTAGGCTTACTGAACATCTGACAGCTATTATAATGTGCATGCCATACCTCGCTCAGCTTGCAAGTGTTTCATTTGTTGTATGTCATTTAGGTCTTTCACTATGACAGGATTCAGTTTGTAAGACTTGCCTTTGTTGAATATATGTAAAACATCTCTAGGATCATCATATTATTTTTTCCTACTGCTACATGTATGTACATGACAGAAAAAAATCGATAAATGCAACCAGACATACTGCCTGGACATGCACAAGGGATGCTGTTGTAGGATATACAATATATAAGAAACTATGCAGTGCTTACAAACTTGAGATGGGTGTTTCGCTCAGATAAGATGTTACTATGTTTTTCTAAGGTAAATAAAGTAGTTTAAAGAAACTTTTATCAGCATTATCAGTAAATCAATCTGATATGTAATGTTGGGTGCTACAACCCATTTACGCCAATTTCTGCTTGACCTAGCAATGCCAAATTCGATGTGAAAATCATACATACTTTAATAAAAGAATTTTCTGTATATACTCGATTATAAGCCCACTTGACTAGACTATAAGTCTACCCCCCCACACACTTTTTTTTATGGCTGCAAAAAGCCAATTTCTCTTTGACCCTCCTATAAGTTGGGGTGTATTTTGCAAGTCAGATCCATCTGAAGGGGTGACGTGTCATCAGTGAGTTGGAGTTGCACCTTGGAAAAATAAACAAGCTAAACTGGATAGATAGATAGGAAATATAAAGATAAAACCAGTGTAAAATACAATTATATTATTGATTGGAATATGTCACAGTAAATTGACAACTTATGATTTGTCCATCTTCATGTAATAAAATCCATTGATATCCATTAATTCAATTATAGGTCACATACCGGTAGAAAAATAGAAGTTCAGAATGATTCAATTCACAATATCCCGTAATATAATTCAACACATCTTACAAATAATGAAAGTTCAGTCCACATTTTTGTGATTCACAGTATCCTATAAATGTCACTATCTAATGTCATCTGGTACAAAGTCCAAGAATTAATTCACATTGTCTGATAAATTTGTAAATCGTCCTCATCTAGTCATCATAAATATCATCCGGCTCCGATTCCTCAACTTTACTGTCATATGCAGTTGCTTATGTAGAGACTGAGCTTGGGCTGTGTAAGTAACACTTTGATCATACAGTCTTTGAAATCAAATAAAGGATGTAACTGAACACGTCAATTGTTTGGTAAGATCATAGGGAGTTCAAATAACCACCCCTCTTACTTGGCACTAAACAAGTATCAAACTCGCGGCTCGATCGAAGGGTTGTCATATGGGAAAACAAAGAGTGTGCTGCCTTTACAAGCTAAGGTATCAAGGTCAAACATGCTTAGGAAGTTGTAGAACTCTACTTGGCACTGAACAAGCATTAAATTCATGGCTCAATCAAAATGATCGTCAACTTGAAAACAAAATGAGTGCTGCCTTTACAAGCCAAGGGCTTATTGGCTCATATGCACTGGCTGGTTACTTTGGAAATATCACTTGGGAATTTAATCTGACTTATAGAAAAGGAAAATACAAATTAAATCAAAACTTTTATTACATCAAACACAGTGTTTATACAGCAAAACACAAATATTAATACAAATACAGGTTGTTTGGACTTGCATGAAAATGGAAGTGATATACTTGCTAGTAAACACCCACGGTAAACAACATTGACGGACACTTCATTTTGTGGTGGGTTGTATTTAATTTACTGGTAATATTCAAAATTATTAAAATCCAAATAACTGTAGGTACAAGTATTGTATAATGAATACCTTCATGCAATGGATAAACAGAGCATACCATATATGCATTTCTGAATGGGAATAGTGGCATGAAAACACAAACAATATTTGAATTGACAGTATTTTTATGTACTGCAAACATCTAGAGTTTCCAACATTACCCAAAGATTTATTTAAAAAAATTTTATGTCGTGGTTATAAGACCACCCTACTCTGCATGGATCAAATTTTCCGTTAAAAAAACCCCGTAGACTTGTAAGTGAGTACATACAGTAAACAATCCTCTTAAACAGAGATGTGGAAATACAATATTTAAATGGAACGGGTAGTTACTGTGACATTGACACCACATGCATGTTCATTTACACATTTACTGATTTTGTAAACGTTTATGGGCAGTAAACTAAACCAAACTGGTTGCACGTGGAAACATTGCGATCGTATCTGTCTTGAATATTGCTGCCCTCCAGTTTAGGAAAGTAGGTCACCTTGATTTTCTTTGTACAGTGAAACCCTGCTTTAACACAATGGTCAGGGTCCTAAGAATGCCATCATGTTATGTACTGTATCATGAAATATTGAAACAAGTCAGTTGACTGAGAAAAATGCTGCATTTATATCTTATCTAGGCTGTAAATTAGTGTGGGTGCAAAACTGTATGCTTTAATGTTGTAGTTACCAACTGAAATTGATGCATGTTAAACGAGAACTATTTAAAACACAGTTTTTGCCTAATTAATATTATTTTTGTGTGTGCAGAGAATCATGCATTGGTATATGCATGTATAAGAAAATCAGCAAATGAATAGCATGAATAGTTAAAAGTATGTGTGTGTACTCAATAACCAATCTCATTGCATTTATAATGGGGAATCCATTATAATTCACTCAAAATTGTGCTCAAAGAAGCCTCAGTTTTAATCATCCCATCATAGATTATGATGTGTCTGAATTCAGTGTAAACATTATGCTAAGAATAACATATGGAAAAATATAGCACAATTACATTTTGGTATGCACATGTATATGTGTCATTGTCACTAATTAGTGTCGTATAAATTTCAGACCTGTAGAATTTTCTCAGCTAGATTCCATTTGAATCCTAATACCATACTTAATTCCTTGCTAATAAACTCACACAAACTTTCTGAAAAACTATATAATAGGTTTCGAAAATATTCATATATGTGTTGTGCCTGAGTGTACGTCAAAATGTAATACCCAAAACCTGGTAATAAAGGTAAGCATCCTAACATTAAACACATCCAGTAATATACTATTAGCATTTTACTCACAAAGTCAGCAAGTATTTGTTTGTACAGGATTAAACAACCTTGCAGGTACCACCTAGCTAAGCACTTATTTATCATTGCTTTGTAACTGTTATGTATTTTGTCATGGATAAATTGAACCTATGGTCTTGCTTTAGTGTTTTCCCCAGACTATTGTATCATGGCACCACACCATGCCATTATTTTACCATGCCAGGCCACTGGTCCATGGTCTTGCTTTAGTGTTTTCCCCAGACTGTTGTATCATAGCACCACACCATGCCATTATTTTACCATGCCAGGCCATTGGTCCATGGTCTTGCTTTAGTGTTTTCCCCAGACTGTTGTATCATGGCACCACACCATGCCATAATTTTACCATGCCATGCCATTGGTCCCTGTGCCAGGCCTGTGACATTGCAACTTGCACTTTTTTTTGTTGCAAAATGCCTCTCTTTGTTTTCTCACAAAAGTAAACAATCACTTATGTGCTCAATTTAACTGAACATATTGATATGATTGCAAGTGGCAATATACATCTGCCCAAAGCTTAGGCATTCATTGTGTTGCAGATCACAACCGAGTTAGCACCACATGATAATGCATAACTATTTTTTTCTTATTCGACTTGACTCCTTGTGGCAGTGTGTGCACTCACTAGACGTGGTTTTGACACACTGTTGAGTAGATATGATTAAAGGGTTTATCTTTTCCAATTTGAATTGTCTTTGCAGCTGAGGCTGGGTTTAGTCAATTTTGTTTATTCTTAATGGCTGATTATTGCCCATTCATCAGAGAAGCTACAACTAATGTTAGATAGCAGTGTATTGACTCTGAGCCTATCAGAAAAGCTGTGTTTTTAGCAAATAGTTTCTGACAGGTTTTGATAGTTGTCCTTTAATAATTTAATGATATTCACATAGTTTATGCCTCTAAATTAAAGCTGAAAATCGAATAGGAAAAAAGCAGTACAATGCCATTTTTGAAATGACAAAATCCAAGGGTATACCAAATGCTACTGATTGTTTATAGCATTCTTTTTGAAAGGCATATCTAATGAACTAGTAAACACACAGATCCAGTCCTTCAGTAAATTACAGATTATCCAAGGAATTTAAAGGATGCAAGAAAGAATAAGATAAAAATACAAGGCCTCATAAAATTTGGTCATTACTTATATGTCACATATTTTTACACTAATTAATGATCATTATTATTATTTGTAAGATTTTTCCTTTGTGCATGTGACTCACCATGCATTATAGCGCTCCATGTTGCGAGTAAAATGGTTGCATTTGTGAAAACAAATTCAGAACGGCAGGTGAAAATTGTTAACTGGCCACTCTTTGGTGATTATAGGAATCATCATGCAGCAACCATAAAATTACATCGGCACTTTCTAATTACACATATGTACCATGTTTCATGTTAAAAATAGTTGGAACATGTAATTGAATTGACAAGATGAATCTCTTTTCGATTGTGAGACTGCCATTTTCTACAGTAAGTCGCCATCTTTACTTGTGACTGGTCTGGCTCACAGCCTGTAAGTGACCAGTAAAATAAATGATCTGTTCTGTCATCCTCAATTAATAGTACAGATCTGGAAAAATACAGACATGGAAACAAATACAGAAAATTCAGTCAGCAGTAAAATAACTGTCAGTCAAACTACCATAAATGCAAATATGGCTCAGACATTATTAATATAAACTATAGTCAGAAGAAAATTCAGGTGTAGAGCTTTTATCAGTAAAGTTGAGGCTGTGCAATATGTTGAGAGATGGTTTAGAGAGCTCCAAATAGTAAATTTCATTGTCTGGTCTGAGGTTGAAGCAGATGGTGACTATTGATGGTTCTGTCAAACAGATCTAGATACTAATAATAATAACCTTGTGCATTTTTATAATTACTTTATAATTTGCCTTAAATAAAAGTTACTTTTTGTCACCTTCTGCCATCCAATTCCCTCTCACTTGATATTTTCTAGGAATGTCCATGGTGACGACAAAGTTATTAGGCCTTGGCAGCCTAAAATTTGTAATGGCCACTAAAATTTTAAAGCTGGTCACCCTGTGTTTATTAAACTTTGATAGGTACATAGAGTGCTACATTATAGTTCCTTTCAGTCTAAGCATTACTGTCACAAATCTTTTGCTAAGGAAAGAAGAAAAGAAATAAGAAAATTATTACTGAGAAAGTCTGTATCAAGGATATTACTCCTGCAGCTTCTTTAGGTGAACTACATATGAAACAGGATTTTTAGATTTGACAAATCAAACTACTCCTGTTGCAGATTTCTTAATTGTACAGCAATAACAGCTAGAATAATAACAATAATACTAAAAAAAATGACAGCAATAATTCATGAAAAAATAAGGCGCCCCTTTGATCATCAGCTACCCATTTAAAGTGCCCTTTTTGAAGGATAATTACCATGTCCTTTTTAGATCCTGGGGATACACTGTACTCTGAAGCTAGATTTGTTTGTTTGGCACCAATTTTATTCTCAGACCTTTTGCCAAGAGAAAAGTCTAGACAGAGAGACTTTAAATATGCAAATGCAGAGTTTGAAGCGAAGGTGTTCCTTGTTAAATGCCTCCATAAACAAGAATAGGAAATCTAATAAAAGGGTTTAGTGGGGCATGGTAAAGGCTGATTTACACTCATTTAGACAGTTGGGTTGCCTTGTAGCTGGGACTGATTAGCTCTGCCTTGTCAACCCACACAGACTACCCAAATGTCAAGCCAATCTAATAAGTACTTCAGAAATGCTTAGCTAGTTACATGATATTTCTATTCCCAGCTTGCAACTCAGGTGGAACTGTATAGGAGAAAAGATACCCTGTTTGTTAAATTTTTATTTGATCAGGGAATCTTCTAGAATATTTAGGAATTGGACCTTGGCCTGTCATTTTTTGCGGGGAAAAAATTGATCATCAGTTGGGAAAGAAATTTTTAGGATTAATTTGCTAAAACTTGGAGTTCTGCAAGATTTTCGAATATGTTTGTTATCTTTTACATTGAGATTTGGTGGCCTGCCAAGGACCCCAGTTAAAATTCCTTGCCCTACAACTTCTGTATTGCATGCTATCTCTGTGAAAGATCCAACATAAAATTTAAAAGGAGAATCCAGGCTAAGGTATAATTAGTTTGCAATCAATAAAGTTCACTTTATTTATTACATTTGCAAAATTTGAGCATGATTTGCCCGCCAGATTAGAAGAAATAAGCCTTCAATATCTCAGTTTTTCTAACACGGGAGGTTTATTATTTTCTCTCAGAGGGCACTGCATTTGCAATGTGTAATGAGCACTTACAGTTATTGCCATGTTATCATTGTCTGACGTACTGAAATTGACCCAATCATTATGTGCGTGTAAGAGAGAGGAGAGAGCATGCATTCTAGTATTACAAGTGAACAAGGGAGTTTGCTCTATATATAAAATAACAAACAGGATGTAAAGAAAGATGCCACTGTTATCCTCAAATTTCATGTAATTCATGATGCCTATATGATCATTAAAATGTGGAAAAAGCAGAATGCACACTCCTGCATGTTGTATGAGGTGACTAACAGAGGCAATAGCCATGGTCTGTAATTGGTTAGTGTGTCTAACTCACAACTGGAAGGGTTTGAGTTTTAATCCCACTGTTGGATCAGCCCAGGTTGGCTATCGTGGTGTGTCCTTGGACAAGGTACTTTACTCTGATTGCCTCCAAACTAAATAGATGAATTGTGTCGCTGTGCTGTTAAACACCAAACCAAACCAAACCAAAACCCTTTAATTGTAGAACACCAAATCAAACCAAACCAAAACCCTTTAATTGTATCTTCACTATAGTATTAGACTTGCATTGATATTTCAGTTTATATAATTCTGGTGAATTTTGTTGATACAGTAGGTAATATGTCCATCATGCCCATATCTAATTCCATTTGTTTTGTAATGAGGTTTCCAAAACTATCTGCCTCTACCATTCATTTTCAAAGAACAATAATATTAAAGACAAATTTACTTTTTTCAGGAGGTAATTCAATGACAGTCCTTAAGCTGTTTAAAACAGTTGATTGTTTATGATATCTGACACAGGCTGTTAAGACAAGTAATCAGCCAGGTCCCAATTTCTCTACACATCTCAGAATTTCTTCCTCAAATTGAGATTTTTGAATATCTATGTAAGTGAATTTTTTCCAGGACATTCAGCAGACATCAGGGATTAAACTAGATTCCTATTGTTTAAATTCTCCTGATAAGAGTCTTGCTTTATCTCAGAAGAAAATTGGAAGATTTCCTAAAATTTGAGGAATTCCCCAACTCCTTTCTAGCTCTACTGGTCAAAGACCAGATGTGCTTATGGGATGGCCTGTTCTCCATGGTGTTTCGTTGTCTGACATCCATCCATTGGCACAAGTTTGTTATCACTTCTCCTCTTAAACTTCTTGGAGGATTGCAACAAAGCTTTACACGCACATTCATTCCAAGGTCCAGTCGGTCCTAAATGAAACTGTTGCAGCCACAGCCATCATCTTGAAAATCTTGTTGCTACTCCTCCTGAATGGATGTTCATATCAACATGGAGTTTTCACAAAAAGGGTTTTTATGATGACTAATTGGTCCTAAATGAAAATGGTGCTGGTTTGATGTTCAGTATGGCCAACACGGGAGCCATCTTGCAAATCTTGTTATCACTACTCCTCCTGCATGGAAAGTCGTATCGAAATAGGGTTTTCACCTGTATCTTTTTATGATGTCTTGTTAGTTCTAAATGAAATTAGTGCCTCTTTCACAACCATTATGGCCACCATGGTAGCTATCTTGAAAATCTTGTTATCACTACTTCTCCTGAATGGATGGTCAGCTCAACATGGAGTTTTCACTAAAAGACTTCTTATGATGTATAGTTTTGCCGTAAATGAAAATGGTACTGATCTGACCTTCAATATGGCTGCCATAGCAGCCATCTTGAAAATCTTGTTATTACTACTCCTAAATGGAAAGTCATATTGATATGGGGTTTTCACCAGAAGATTACTAGGTGTGTACTTGTCCCTGAATGAAAATGATACCGTTGTGACATCCTATATAGCCACCATGGCAGGCAGCTTGAAAATCTTGTTATTGTTATTCCACTAGAATTGATGGTCACATCGACATAGGGTTTTCACCAATAGACTTCTTATGATATCTAGTTGGTCCTAAATGAAAATGATGCCCAGCAGACATCTAATATGGCTGTCATAATGAACATACTGAAAATCTTCTTGTCACTAATTCTATTGAATGGATGGTCATATTGGCATGTTTTTTTTTTTTTTACCAAAAAGTCTTCTAATGTTTACTAGTTTGTCCTAAATGAAAATGGTGTCAATATTACATCCAGTATGGTCACCACAGCAGCTAATTTGAAACTTTTGTTGCTCAAGAATATCAGAGATGGTTTCAACACTCAGTAATTAAAAAGAAGTAATGGTCTTATCTTGAGTTCCTGGAAATTCATTTTGGACAGTAAAATCAGTCCCTTCGAGGGACTCTTGTTAAAGAATAAAAATGTTTCCATGTGTTCAGTTTTAAAACTAAGAAGTGATTTGGCATCCTTTCCACTATCTCTACCTCTGACAAAAAAATATTTGATATTGTCTAAAGTATCATAATGAAGATAATGCAAAATCTCAATTCCAGGAGAAATTTTTGGAAATTTAGTGATACCAGGGCCTGGTCTACAAGGAGTACAAATTGTAAACATCCCAAGATCTAATATACCAATCTACTGTTTGAAGGCATTTCGACTTAAGAAAGTGCAGCTCAAAGTCATACTTAAACACAGACAGTTCAATGAGAGTTTATGTAAGTAGGTCCCTAATCTATAATTTATCAAGCATTCTCAGTACCGGTAATTGTTGTCAGGGTTTATATATGAATCAGGATCTATTCTAGAATGTGTGATTGTGGGATTCACGCTAATTTCTTTAATAAATTGAACTATCATGCATTATATTTGAGTAATGAATTTTTCTTGGAAATAGATATTAATCTAAGATTAAAAGAAGAAAATGAACACAAGCCAATAAATTGTTAAGTGATGTTGAATTGCTTGGGCCCTTGACTCCGAAAGTAAAATACATTTCACAAGCATCCTTAAGGTAGCTGTACACTTTAACAATTGTTAATGATTTTTGTAATTAGGGAGCACACACACGCCTCTCTGTCTGGGAGCCATGGTAGCTCATTGGGACATAGCATCTGACTAGTAACCCAAGGGTTGCAGGTTTGATACCCACCGAGGCCAGCCTGAGTTGGCTGCCTCAGTGTGTCCTTGGGAAAGGCACTTAACTCCCATTTCCTCAGCTTGATATAGCCAATAATGTGTTAAAAGTGCCATTAAAACCCACAAAAACAAAACAAACTCTCTCTCACTCTTTCTCTCTTTTGCTTCTGAGCCTGGGGGAAGGCCTTGACTGACAGGATCATTGAATGTCAATGAGATTTACTGGTACTGTGCAAGATTGCAGCTGCTTAGGTCAGGTGATGGTTGTGCAAGGTGTCCACATTTTGCATTACATTTATTGTTAGACTTGTGTGTTTAATACCAGAGGTATTGTCCTCACAGAAGGTAGTGGGAAAACCCCAGAATGTTCTGCCATGAGTTCTGTATCTTTGACCAATGGGCTGAAAATCTACACCACAAGGTAAAACCTATGTATGATCTCCTTCAGAAAAGCTTTAAAGCTCTAGTTACAGAAAGTGTTTATCTTCACACATTTATATAGATGTTTTAACAGGGCTTTTGAAATTTGACATAACTTTCATCTTATTTGCAAGCTCCATGAACACCTAGGGAGGCCAGACATAACATGGTGATGCATTCATTTCAAACAGTAGGGTGGTCTGTCTGACAGGGTATACAATTTTCCACATCAGACCTATCATGTTTCCATATCTGATTTACATGAAAAACCCTGTCTTTGTTCTATGGCTTACAACTTGGATTTCTCTAAATAAAATAACCCCCTCATGGAGACTTTCCTTTGTTGCAAATGAGCCATGTCTGAGAAGACCAATGGGGAGGAGAAGGGTCAGTTTACTTGGCAGGAGAAATACAAGTCCTACCAATCTGTTGTATATTAGCTTTCCATCCTTATTTTAACATATTTACTGGTCCACTATTACTGTTTAGCAGTTAGGAAGTATAAGGTAGTGATGACTCTTAGGGTTGGAGAAATAGCTAAACAGTGCACTTAAAATTAATTAATCTTGTTATACACATCTAATTCTGTCATTACCGGGAGTTTTGATTTTTTTGATGCAGTTACAGAAAATAGCAATGTAACTCTGGCTTACTTTAGGGACCAACCAATAATTTTCCAGGGTGGGTCTGAGTTTTTTTTTTTTTTTTTTTTTTCTTAATTGTCTGGCCTAGCCAACAGCTTGAAAAAATTTGATTTGATTTTTATAAAAACAAATTCTTTTAAATATTAAATCTATTAAATTAGTTGAAAAAATAAATTACCTTGAGGTAAACAAACAAAAAATATTCTGGGTCAAAAGACTCCACTCCCAAAAATTAAATGGTTGGTCCCAGAGTGAAATCTTGTACCAAAGTTTACAATTTCATTTGGTATACAAGACTTGGAAAGAGAAAAAGCCAAGCACTTGCTGCTGCAAAAGCAGTCTGTTGTGTCCATTACCAATTTCATTTCTACACAGTAACTTGAGTTGTCCACCATCTGCAGTTATTAGACTTTGCGTGGATGGATTGCACTTGGGGTAAGGAAGAACCCTGTTGATTTCTGGGTCAAAAGGCCAAAAGTCATGGTCACTAATGATTGAAAGAAGAAAAATGGTTTCTCCAAAAAAAACTAGAGTTCTCCACCATCTACAGTTACCAAACTTTGTGGACGGCTTGTACTTGGGATAAGGAAGAATCCTATCAATTTCAGGGTCAAAAGGTCAAATGTAAAGGTCAATGGCTGAAAGAAGAAAAATGGTTTCTACAAAATAACATTAATCCTACATCATATTCCTGGACCAAACTTTGTGCATGGCTTGCACTTGGAATAAGGAAGAATCTATTGATTTTGGGGTCAAAAGATCATAGGTCAAGGTCAGTGTGACAAAGAAGAAAAATAGTTTTTGCATAATAACTTTAGTGCTGAGGTGCTGTTAAACAATAATAATTTTGTTGAGCACAAATAGCATTGTTTAGCGAGCCCCTCATGTTCTATAAATATTATATGATGTAATTTACCCACAAGGCATTGTGCCTTTGGCCATATTGTTTTCGGACAAACAGATGATATTGTGTTCAGTAGACCTTATGGTTGTTTTCATCTTTTTCCAAGTGATGACTTTTGTGTGTTGTCCAAGAGGAGCTTTTAAATAATGGTTGTGAAATACTGTTGTTATCGAAATGGATTGACTGTTTCCTGCCTCTATGCATTGTTTGACCCTGCAAAGATATATGAGGATAATAATAATAATAATAATAATAATATGATCTTTGTATGATTCAGTTGTAAACCTTTGGAAGTAATTTACAAGAAAAAAGTACATTTTGATAATAAAAATTTTATCAAAATTGTTTAACTGTGGTCATTTTGAATAAAGCGAAACAAACTAATCCTTTCAAATTTGATGTTAAACACCTCACATCCCTCGGAAAAATCCCATTATTTTAACTGACAGTAAAAATGTTTTCCCCATGTTACAGCACCAGCTACTTCATCATTTAATTGTCATTATAATACAGACATGATACAAGGACTCCAGGGCCTGGACTGATAAAAAGATTATTAGTTCACAAATCTTTTTTTTATCACGCATTTGTAAACAAAAATGATTAGACGATAATATGTTGCAAATGTAAATGCTATCTTAAGGATGTAATGACCATCCATTATTTTAACCAGTATATTTTAACATTGCATGTAAGTGTAGAGTATATTTTATTCATGTAAATTGACTCTTTGCATTGAATTTGTAACAGAAATTATAAATTGGGAGGCGGTGGAGTATTTTAAGTGTGTTTTGGCCAGCTATTACGCATGCGTATTTTAACACTGCAAGTAACTGAAGAGAGAGTAGAATCTTTACATGTAAAGTGATTTTCCTGCATTGAGTATTAAAATTTAAATCATAGATGGGGGGGGGGGGGATAATGCAGTATTAGCAAAGAAGCATAATTTTATAACTAGAAAAAAAAAGGTATGATTGTAAGTATGTCTGATTGTTGAAGTAAATTGTTATAATACTGTTTACAGTCAGTAAAATAGCTCCAATGAGCTAATGTTTCTTATTATGTAATGTAATTCTGGCTCTAAATAAAATTTGTCTATGTGTCTAGGTAATGAACTGGAATTTTGGTGGGGGGAAGTCCGGACATTGTCCACTCTGATTTTCAATATAAGGGAAATTGTTAAAAAAATAATTCAGATCCTAAACTTAGAGAAAAAAGGTAAGATTGCTTTTGTAGTATAGTTACTTCTTTTTTTGGGGGGGGGGACAACATATTATATAGGCTTGGCGCATGTTCAACTTTACTGTTTTGGTGGAAACAGAGAATATGAAAGTAGTATACACACAGAATTTTACTTACCTTTTGATCAAATCGCCCCAATTTCCACTAATTTTGAGATGTCTGCACTCTAACTATCATGTCAGTTGCACCCCAGAGTGATTTTCTATCAAAGCATAAGATAATTTTGCACAAGGAACATCATTTTCTCTCAGTTAAACATAATGGTAATGGGTCACCATATTATAATCTGTCTGTCTGAATCCGGGGCTACATTCTATTTTTAGATATGAGGTTGTGATCCTTGATGTCACATGAGGGCCACTGCTAAACAACGATATAGAGCTGGGTATCACTAACCATGTTGTATCACCATACCTATCATGATATGAGTCCATGTTTTCAAAACAAACATCACTTGTATCATTGCATAAATACAATACAGGATGTGCTAAATTCCAAGAATAACTGAAAATAAAGTGTTTTTCTTTTTCTCTCTTTCTTTTAAATGTTCACAAAACATTGATCAGATGCACTAAAATGATTTAAAAATGCATTTATGATCATAGACTACTGAATAGATGCACCAACTGCATGGTAATAAACAAGGTTGCCAGTATTGAATACCTCAACAGCAAAAGTATCCTGTTTTCTCGGCGTGCACTTTCAGGTACATGTACTTTACAGGTCTCACTTACTGATGTGGTCAACCCAAGACAAAAATAGAAACATTACTGAGGGTCTGGGAACTAAACACAGCATGTGCTGATGTCATTTTCCCTTGCTAAAATGCAATTGCAAAGTGCCAAGTTGGTATGGCATCTGCACGGTCATGTTTTTTTGGCATTGGATTCGTCTATCCTATGATATCTTGTGTGTCAAATTGGACAGTTTCTGGCATTCTACAAGTTCTTGTCAAAAACAAGTTCTAGTTCTGGTCTCAGGAAGCACAGATTTTGAAAATTAAATTGCTTATGGGTTTCCTTAGCCTTCAGTGCCTTTCAGAGTATGTATATGTAGCAAACATCTACATCAACTTATGAATACATTCATTTAAATAGCAGACCTGAATTGCACTGATTCCATCTTGTTTTTACACATTTACCGTATATACTCTTGTATAGGCTTATACCAACTGCAAACTGCATAGACCCAGATCTGCTGTTGCATAATGCGCCAGCAGATCTGGGTCTATACAGTTTGTAGGGACTAATCAGTAGAACAAACAACATAGACCCTGATCTGCCTAGCATTATGCGACAGCAGATCAGGATCAATGTTGTTTGCATTTGGACTTTGATTATATGCGAGTATATACGGTACATACTATGGATGACTCAATAAATGCATGCACCTAAGAATTAAAGTGGCGATAAATTATGTGTAGCAAATGCATTAATTTCATAGATAACATTGACTTAACATTATTTTGAGATCCACCAATGTGTAAAAATTTGACAGCCACTGATCAAGGTATGTCATTTCTAGATCAGTGGTGTACATGTACCTTGACAGGATATTCACTACCCAGATAATTAAGTATAAAAACATACAAGGAAATGCACTCACTGAATAAAAATACATCACTCAGATGAGTATATTACTGCGCCATAAAAGTGGGTGACGAAAAATATTACAGAAAAAAACAGCCTAAATGGCAAGATATTTGTAATAGAACAATCTATGCGGTAGTTTTGAATAATTAGGGTAAACTAATTTTTACCTTTGGGTAATGACAACATTCAGAAATCCAGTTTTGAAAACTGAAATGTTTTGTATTCTTGATAGTAACTGGTAGGATACCAGCAGGGGAAGTAAATTGTGCATTCTGGATTGAGTTCCTTTATTGGATATATCCAAGTCAAAGGTAGGCACTTTGTTATAATTGTAGGGGGGCACATTTATTTAAATAGACTATAGTATGCACTTCTAGGGGAGGTAGATTAATAATCAGTCCAATAATCAACCTATCGTATGTGGTAAACAAAGCATACATATGCAACAATACTCAGTGGAACAAATATGTACCAGGACAAATCAAAACATACATAGGGTATTATTTGCAAATTACTTCCAAGGATTAGTAATTGCTGTCTCCTGACTATAGTATGCACTTCTAGGGGAGGTAGATTAATAATCAGTCCAATAATCAACCTATCGTATGTGGTAAACAAAGCATACATATGCAACAATACTCAGTGGAACAAATATGTACCAGGAGAAATCAAAACATACATAGGGTATTATTTGCAAATTACTTCCAAGGATTAGTAATTGCTGTCTCCTGACTATAGTATGCACTTCTAGGGGAGGTAGATTAATAATCAGTCCAATAATCAACCTATCGTATGTGGTAAACAAAGCATACATAGGGTATTATTTGCAAATTACTTCCAAGGATTAGTAATTGCTGTCTCCTGACTATAGTATGCACTTCTAGGGGAGGTAGATTAATAATCAGTCCAATAATCAACCTATCGTATGTGGTAAACAAAGCATACATAGGGTATTATTTGCAAATTACTTCCAAGGATTAGTAATTGCTGTCTCCTGACTATAGTATGCACTTCTAGGGGAGGTAGATTAATAATCAGTCCAATAATCAACCTATCGTATGTGGTAAACAAAGCATACATATGCAACAATACTCGGTGGAACAAATATGTACCAGGACAAATCAAAACATACATAGGGTATTATTTGCAAATTACTTCCAAGGATTAGTAATTGCTGTCTCCTGATAGAGTATATATTTTGTTTAATTTAGAGTGTGTGTTGCAGTTAATAAGATGATATAGTAGGTACAAAGAGATAGTTTGTATAAGCAGCCTTGTTTTCTTTATTCATGTGGATAGAAAGACAACAAGAAATGTTTATTATTGGACACTTGATATCATATAGTTTGTTTTATTGTACCATATATACATGTACTCACTTTTAAGTCTAATCCAAATGCAGACAACATAGACCCTGTTATACTATCATGTAATGCGCCAACAGATCAGGGTCAGTGTTGTTTGTTCTACTGATTACTCCTAACAAGCTGCATAGACCTAGCTCTGTGGGTGCATTATGCAATGGCAGATCTTGGTCGGTGCCGTTTGCAGTTGGACTCAACTTATAAGTGAGCATATATGTTACTATTGTCCTGCAGTATTGCACTTAGGCTCCCGAGGGCAGGGAACACCGTGTCCCCCATCTTCCAAATTTGGGGGATATTTAAAGGGACAAAGGAATGTAGTAAATAGTACTTAATGCACTAGTAATGCTAACAATGAGATAAATCTTGTTTTCTTTGTAAGGCTGTAATGTTTACACGTGTAAATGGCGTAGTTTAGTTTACTGCCTGTAAACATTTAGAACATCTGTAAAGGAACATGCACGTAGCTGTCAGTGATGCAGAAACTAGCTGTTCAAATTAAATTATACATTTCCATATCTCCGCTACAGTAGGATTTTTCTATTCTGCTCTTAAAGTATGGATCATTTTCACATCGAATGTGGCATCGTAAGGAAAAAGGCTAAGTTGACAAGAATTGGTTGTACCACATATTACACAACATTACACATTAGGTTGATTTACTGATAATGCTGACTAAAATTTCTTTAAACGACACTATCTACCTATGTGCAACATGTTTCTTAACAGAACCTTTGATTACTAACATTTTATTTTAAAGAAACAGTTTCAAGTTTGTTTGCCACTGCATTTTTTTTCAGTCAGTATAGAACCTACCAAAGCATCATATGCACGTGTCCAGGCAGTACGTCCAGTTGAATAATAGATTTTTTATTAAGTACTTATGTGTATCAGTACAAGACAATATCATGACAATCCTAAGGAAGTTTTACACAAGTTGTCAGATATATTCAACAAAGACATATTTTACAAACTGAATCCTGTCATAATAAGATGCAAAAGGTGTACAGCAAATGAAACAATCGCAAGTTGAGCGAAGATGTCATGCACATTGCCATAGCTGCCAGCTGTAATCCTTACATGCAGATGGGAGGAAAGGCGGAGTTTCAAATCGGTTTGATTAAACGGTAATGTTGAGGTTACTGTACATGTTTAGAAACTCTGGTAAATGTTGCAGCCTTGTTGTTTTGATAGTTTTACCACATTAGCTTTGTTGTCTGTACTGTACTATCATCTTTTCCTTGGACACTTACATTATTGTAATAAATGTTTTATAAAGTGCTCAAGTAACTCGTGAAACTACTAACATTTTTCAATATCTGATTCACCTGAAATGATCTGCACTATGGAATTTTCTGTTCCAGATCTTCCTCATTTAACTTTAGTGTTCATTCGTTATCTACCACCATTTATTTTAATAATTCCCACTTGTTATCAATTAACTTTCTTTCAAATTAATAATTCATTGATTAAGTGACAAACTGTGTATTTACATAAATGTAGTCCCTTTTGGCATTAATTCAATCTGACAATAAATTAAATCTTTGTTGCTCTAGGTGTACCTTCTACCTCGAAAATACATTACACTAGCGACCATCAAAGACTTTTCATTGCAAGTGGGTAGACAAACATAAATCTTGAAAAGTAGTAGACATATTTTTCGATTTTTTTTTCTCCCCCCTGACAAAAAAGCACATCCAGGGAATGCACAGCGATAAGATATGAGGGACATGGGACAAAACATTTCAGGAAACCGTTGATCGATAGGTAAAATCTGTATTGTGATACACCATTGCCAGGGTAAATAATGTGATTTCTCAATGAAACAGCATTATAGAACCACCTCTAGTGGTACATTGTATCTAGTATTTCTGTGATTGGATCCAGTTTCTTCTCTTCCCCTACATTATGAGCCTGTTTTCTTTTAGAATGATTGTTTACCTGTGTTACCAAATTTTCTTCTCAACTGAACAAACGTGTGGTCACATTATTTCCCTGTTTTCGGTGCTGTTTTTAAATAAATCAGCAACAGATTGTCTACAGTTGTGAATATTGAAATGGATAACTCGGCATGGGTGATATCAAATCTTTCCACTTAGCTTAATGTTCATGCATCTTTTAAATGTTTTTTTTTTTTTTTAAACTGGAATGATGGTTGCCCTAACTGCAGAAGCAAGGAACGCATGAATTTCTTGTTGGTGTCTGAAGTTAGATTGAAAGTGTTAACTTGTCCCAAGATTATATATCGTATTGACTAAAATTACAAATCTTTTTTTAGCTCTACTGGTCTGTTGTCTGTCATTCGTCATCTATCCATCCGTTAGCACAAGTTTGTTATCATACTCCTCCTAAACTACTTGGAGGATTGCAATGAATTTTTACACACACATTCATCCCATGGTCTAGTTTGTCCTAGATGAAAATGGTGCTGCTTGCACATCCAATATGGCCACCACAGTGGCCATCTTTAAAATCCTGTTATCACTACACCTCCTGAATGGACTTCTTATGATGTCTAGTTGGTCGTAAATAAAAATGGTGTTGATCTGAAATCCAATATGGCTGCCATGACAGCCATCTTGAAAATCTTGTTATTGCTACTCCTCCTGAACAGAAAGTTATATTGACATGGGGTTTTCACCAGAAGACTTTTTATGATGTCCATTTGGTCTTAAATGAACATGATGCCGATCTGACATCCAATATGGCCACCACACAGCAGCCATCTTGAAAATCTTGTTATCGCTACTTCTCCTGAATGGATGGTTGTATCAACATGAGGTTTTCACTATGATGTCTACTTGGTCCTAACTGAAAATGGTGCCAATCTGATGTCCAATATGGCTGCCACAGCAGCCGTCTAGAAATCTTTTTATTGCTACTTCTCCAGAACGGAAAGTCATATTGACATGGGGTTTTCACCAAATGACTTCTTGTGATGTCTACTTGATACTGAATGAAAATCGTGCTGATCTGGGGTCTAAGTTGACTGCCACAGTGGCCAGCTTGAAAATCTTGTTATCACTACTTCTCCTGAATAAATGGTCAGATCATCATGGGATTTTCACTAAAGGACTTCTTTTAATGTTTTGTTTATCTTAAATTAAAATGGTGCTGATCTGATGTCCAATATGTGACCATCTTGAAAATCTTGTTTTAGCTACTCTTAAAGAGAAAGTCATTTTGACATGGGTTTTTCATCAGAAGAGTTCTTATGGTGTCTACTTGGTCCTAAGTGAAAATGACTAAACCTCAATATGGCCACCATGGTGGCTATCGTGAAACTATTGTTATCTCTACTCCCAATGGATAGCTATATCAACATGAGGTTTTCATCAATAGACTTCTTATAATACATAGTTAGTCAAAAATGAAAATGGTGCCAGTCGTACATCCAATATAGCTGCTATGACAGCTATCAAGAAAATGTTGTCACTACTCCCCCAGAATGGATGATCATTATGACATGGGGTTTCACCAAAAGACTTCAAATGATGTCTACTTTGTACTAAATGAAAAAGGTGCCAATCTGACATCCAGTATGTCCACTACAAAATCTTGTTATTGCTGAAGAATATCAGAGATGGTTTTAACACCGAGCAGTTAAAAGGAAGAAATGGTCTTATCTTGAATTCCTGGAAATTCTTTTCACCAAGTAGAGCTGTAGAGCATCAGTCCCTTCATGTGACTCTTGTTTTATTTTTTTGCTGCCTAGGCTCTGGTTTCCTTTTGAAACCCAGTTTGTGGAACACTTATTGTAATCACTACCATCAGCGATTTAAAATGCTCCTTTGATATTTTAACTTTATCTTTATAATCTAGTTTTTAAAAGTGCTCGAGAGTTTTTAAAAGTAATATTCCTGTTTATTTTTGCCCTGCGTGTTGAAGACTACTTATGTTCAGGATAACTTCAGATAATTTGCAAGCTAAATCCTAAAATGATACACAACATCCTGCAGGTGGAAGTAGGTCAAATTGACTTTAAATCAATATTTTTGAATGCACTTCAGGTGTTATAAACCCCATTTTAAACTTTAATGTAGATGATTGTGACTTGTTTTCAATACTCAGATAATGCTGTATTGATACCTTGTTTTTGTCTCTTTTGAAAATTCATGAATCAGTGTTGCATCTATGTCCCAAGAGCAGGGGACACTGCCCCCCACCCTCCAAATCTGGGGGACACAACATTTTAAAGGGGAAAGATGTAGTTAGTACATAATGCACTAGTAGTGCTAAAAATAATGAGATAATAATATTTGCATGGAAAGTTTTGCCACCTTAACTTTGTTGTCTGCACTGTACTATCATATTTTCCTTGGACACTTATATTATTGCAATAAATGTTTTATCATGTGCTCAAGTAACTCCTGGAAACATTAACCTGAAATGAGTTGCACCATGGAATTTTCTGTTCTGGATCTGGCTCTCATTTTAACTTTAGTATTCACTCATTAACTACCAGCATTTATTATAATAAAAACCCTTTTTTAAAATTATTTTTCTTTTGAAATTAATAAATTATTAATTATATGACAAATTGTGTATTTGCATAAATGTATTCTTTTGTCATTAATTCAACCTCAAAAGGAATTAAATCTTCCTTGCCATAGGTGTGACTTCAACCTCAAAAAGACATTAAACTAGCAGCCGTCAAGGACTTGACATTGCAACTCAGCTGACTACCATAAACCTTTAGATTGCCAGCTGACTACCATAAACCTTTAGATTGCCAGCTGACTATCATAAACCTTTAGATTGCCAGCTGACTACCATAAACCTTTAGATTGCCAGCTGACTATCATAAACCTTTAGATTGCCAGCTGACTACCATAAACCTTTAGATTTCCAGCTGACTACCATAAACCTTTAGATTGCCAGCTGACTACCATAAACCTTTAGATTGCCAGATACATTGTTTTAAAATGAATATTCATTGCCATCCTACAGTTTTTATTGCCTTTAGCAACTTTGTATATCATACCTTTAATTTTTGTGTTTTATGATCTTTTTACTGAAACTTAATGAAGAATACCTTATCTATGTTAATAAAACCTCTTGCTTTCTATTCTTTAGTCAATTATTATCAAAAAAGCCTTCCTTCAAGAATACAATCATATTCCCACAAATACTATACAGAAAAAGTTTGACATCAAAAGTCTCACTACCTTTTTAATCCCTTAGTAAATATATTTTGATTTCAGGAAAGAGAGTCATGAGGATGACAGGAAGTGGGACAGGAAACATCCTGAGAGGTTAAGGGAGAGACGAGGTAGTTGTGAAAGCGCATCTAGTCAAAAAAGTAAGAAAGATCGGCAGATCAAGAAACTGAAAGCTCACAAAAACGCAGCACCAGACCAGGGGGCAGTGGCCACTGTAAAGCAGAAGTTAGAGAATAGCAAGGTAAGCAGGATTTTAACCCTCTGCATTGTGCTAACAATCATGTGCTAATGGCTGATCCTGCATATTTTTTTTTTTTTTTAAAAGTGCTGGCAGATCTGGATCTATGCAGTTTGTAGGAACTCATCAGTAGAATAAACAACATATACCCTGATCTAATGGCGCATTATGAACAGCAGATCAGGATCTATGCTGTTTGCATTTGGACTTGACTTATACGCGAGTATATATGGTAAGTGCCTTTTCCATGTAGGTACCATGGCTCTCCACACATAGTACAAAAAGAAAAAAAAAATCATTTGCTATTCGTATAATGGTATTGGTAAGACAGCCGAAATTACGTGTGCATTGACACATGATTATTGAATCTTAAAACTCCCATTTTTGTCTTGCCTGCAAATAGTATCACTTATTCGATTGTGACGATGGCCTGAGAGCATAGTCATTAATGTCATTGTCAACAATGTTAAGGTGCTGTGTTCAAGTTTTTGAAATTTGCACATCTTCTACATCAGTTGCAGTATTCAACTAAAATTTGTCCGCATATATTACTATATGTATATACTTTGTATCTTTACATACCAGTAGTTTTTTCCTGTGTAAGCAGAAAACTAGTTGCATTGTTGTAATAAGTGCAAGATGCTGTTTGAAGATTTTCAAAGTCAGATTTGATGTATTCAACTGAAACTGCAGGATAATATCACTACATGTATATATCTCAAGTGTATACCCTGATATGCAAGGAGTGTCTGTCTCATGTGCAACTCTGAAAGCTATGCAACATCATAACGACACTCGTTTCCACGAAACACTTGTGTTAGACGGATTTCTTTAGTTGAGACTCTTGCTTCTCAGTGGCTCCATTAAGATCAGGAGGGTGGCTAATTATAGAACTTGTAAGCATGTATCAGTATTTTCAAATCTCTCCTTACCTATAAGAAATAGGTATGTAAAAGTATACATATTAATATGGTCTTGAAAAGATAAATGCATTTCAGTTGATATATATAGTATTAACAAAGACTTTATGTTGACTTAAATTTTTTGAAAAAAATTTCAAATCTTTTGTGAACATTAATAACTTAAATACTAGTAAATACATCTTCAAATTTTGTGAATTAGTGGACCATGTCGGGGATATTTTTATATATGGCTTAGATTTGGAATTACGGCAATCTGAAATTTAATGTCTGGTACTTTTTGCAAATGTAATTTCCTTCTATATATACTTAAATAGCTATAACAGGGAACAAAATGTTTCTTTAAAAATCCCTCATATGCTTCACTAGAACGTTTACCGCGATATAACCACAAAATATAGTGTGAATATTTTTTTTAAATTAAGGAATCTTTGTTCAAGAATATTTTGTTAAAAAAAAAAAAATGTTTGAAGCTCAGATTTCAGATACTGTGGTTTAACTTCTTTTCGTCAGGTATAACTTTCCGTTGATGTCGTGGTTGTTCTGAAATATGAAGTTAAGGATGCAGTAAAAAATGAGCCATATGCAATGCAGAAAGCCGACCCCTGGTATTCTTACTGATATATATTCGTAGTGATTAACAAAGCTCTGTTATTTGTTAGTTCAGCTTGATTACTGTAAGAAAATAGTATCTTTTACATTTGGTTGCTTTGTTTGAACCCATTTTGGAAAAAACAAATGTATAAAAGAATTATAAAGCATTTTATATTGTTTTAGTCCACATGTTGTTTACAGTATTCAGTAACTGTCTGTTCCACTCACTGCCTAAATCAATGTGCTATGAGATCAGTAAGGATAGAGAGAAAAGAGGAACAGCATAAAGTGTTTAATTACTAGTATTATTGAAAATGAAAGAGCAAATAATGAAATGCTATGCAGAAACTAGATTTAATGCTTCTTTCAATGTTACTTTTTTCTCTGTAATTCTCTGTGATTGAAGATTTAACCACAGTCATGACCCATCTGATTGAATAATCTACATAAAGCATTGATAAAAAGCAAGTATTTGTATTTCTAATTACAGGTAGTAAACTTTCCTGTTAAAATTTAATCCTCCTGAAAGCACATCTCATTTTATCCACACATTGGTAATCCAAAAGGAACAGGAAGATTATAAAATACTAGAACTAGTGCTTGAAGCACAAGTACTAGTCAAACACTCTGTATATACATGTACACTAATTACAGCACAGTACTGAAGCTTACACTTCACTAATTTTTGGACAAAACAACTGAATAAACATCCTGTCATTCAAGCCTCATGGTACACACAAACATTTATCATCGCTTAAGGAATCCTGAAATTGCAGAATTACAAAAGTCCAGCTTTCTCATAGGCACAGATACTTGGGTGCGATATCTGAGACATTTTCTCACATGCTGTGATTATCAATTTAGCATTAATCACCTTTAGTTCTAATCTAATTGTTGGAGTTTGTATATACACGAGGCATGCACAAAGTAACGATTCCATTGTCTTTCAGTTTAGCTATCATCTTCAGACTTTGACAGCCTTGTGCACATCAAAGATGCTGACTGGATTATCAAGGGGCTGTTTTTTTGGTCACATGTTTGCTTCATATTGAATGATGACATTATCCACATCACTTGAATTTTGCCGTATTTAAGACACTGTGTTAATGCCTTGATCATTGAAACGTAATAATGATGCAACTCTATGGAGATTGGTTTAAGTAAAAGATCATATAGATGTGCTTCAGCAACTGCTTGGTTAAGTGTTGTTTGCTGCGATGGCTCCATTTGATACTTAGCACTCAAAAGAAGAAAACATTCAAGGGATTGATCTTGGCAGGTGCTTGATTTGTACTCATACTGGCTGTAGTATTGTTTTAACCATTCGAGCAACCACCCTTTGATGTTGACAGTGTTTTCTTCTTTTGTATTTTTTATTTTGGATATTTGTAGAAGTTAATCCATTAAATTAAATACCTATAAATATGCAAACTTTTACAGATGAATATCCATGAATTTAAGTACCCATAAAAATGTCTTCTTTTTATATCAAACCAAGAAAATACATAAAACCATGATATTCTTTTCTTTTGAATTTTTTAAAAAAAAAAAATTAGATTTATCATACTTGCCATTATATCACCTTTCAGAAAATGTGTCCTTGTATATACTTGAATGAAATAAAAAGGTTACACAGCTTGAAAGATTTTTTAAAAACCCCTCAATTTTACCTTAATGGCTGTAAAGGAGGTAAACATGACGAGTCAGTCGTTATCTTAGATGAAAGCTAGTCATGTCAATATCAGGCAACCATATTATTATTCTATAAGCAGGGATTAGAATGAGAATTGATTTCTTTAATTTAGTCCCAGAAGATTGGAGTCCTGTACATTTATTAATACGTTTATCCAAAAGCAGGTGAAGTCTTTGTCAGGCATATGGAAATGAAGGCAGAGAGATTATTAGGGAAATGAGTTCGGTCACTTTGTTTGACAGTAAAAAGGTGGAAATTACTGAAATAAATCTCTTTTTTACATTGATTTCTTCTTTATAGTAGATGTAGCAGATAACGACTCAGTTATATAAAAAAAAAATCATGTTTAAAACAAAGCAGTAATGTTGCTTGGAGAAAAAAAAAATAGAAAAATTTTAATGTACTGTAGTATCATTTATTTTTGTGAGTCTCAATCGTCCTGGTTTAAAAAAAAAAAAATCATGGTTACATAAATTCGTGGTTTTGCCTGTCAAAGTTTGCATATTTGTAGATATTTAATTTCATGGATTAACCTCAACAAATGAGGACAACAAAGGACAGTCGCTTCAATGGTTAAAACAGTACTACCACCTGTATGAGCACAAATCAGACACCTGTTAAGATAAATCACTTACACTCAACATCAAAGGGAGCCGATGCTGCCAACAACACTAAGCTACTAATTGGTTATTAAAGTACATATGTATGATCTCTTCCTTAAAACACTGTCCATAAAGTTACACCATCAATTGCTTTCTGACAACCATGGCATTACCACAGTGGCTTAAGAGTGGTACAAATCAACTTAGATCCGGGTCAGTTTGGAGAATGTCGTCATTCCACATGTGAACCAAACATGTGACCAGCTGCCCTTGCTCAATGCAGTTAGCAACCAGTGTCAACATTTGATCGTCAATGAAGCCAATTGATGCTGAATGGATAATTGCAACTCACACAAAAATGTCTGGAAGATTGGGCCTAATTATCTCTGGCTTTGAGAATACTGGACTTGTTTAATTCAGCAATTTCAGGATTATTTACCCAACACATATCTGTGTGTACCAACCGATGTGGTTGACATGATGCTGATTCAGTGGTTTTGTCTGAAAATCAGTGAAGTGTGAGCGTCAATACTCTGCCTTAATTCATGTATATACACAGTGTTTCAGTAGTAATTGTGCCTCAAGAAATAATTTTAGTATTTTAGGCATGTTATTCATTCTGATGAAGCATGCATGGATATATTGAGACATGCTTTCATAACGATTTAAATTTTCTGACAACAGTTTAACTTGAATGAAGAATCGATTTGAATAAGTATTAAATCTAATTTTCATTTATAGTATAATTTCCTATTCTATCTTTCATTTTCAGTAATAATGGTGTATGAATAACTTGTGCTTTTTCTTTTTGCTCTCTATCCTAACTTATATCACAACATATCGATTTAAGGCAGTGAGTGGAAATTACAGCTACCGGATACCATATAAATATGCGTGCATTAAAACAATATAAAATGCTTTCTAATTCTTTTTTTAAAAGAGTGAAAATAAAAAAGACATGTGTAAAAGCTAATAATTTTAACCAGATTACAGAAATAAGGTTGATTTATCAAATAGCATTGTTGATCTCTAGGAATGAAACACAGTAAAAATAAAAAGGGAGGGGGGCTTCTTATCATATGTGGCTCATTTTTCGTTGGGTCTGTAAATTCTCAGTACACTGTAAATAACAATATACAACAAAATATGGATCAGTTAAAATGTTGGTAAGGCCTATACTTGTGGCAACACTTTATGAAATAAATTCCAAGTAAATAAGTATTCTCAAGTAAAATTCGTGTTTCAGTTCTTTCTTTTAATTCAGTTTCAGTATAATTATCATATCATAAATGCTGTATGCCCTCATCAATCGACCATCACAGCAATGCTCATGAGCAATTCCATGAGAACCTAATTGGCTGCTGACTGTGTTTTGATCTTCGACTTGCGGCAGTGTTTGTTGCATGGTTACAATCAATTAAAAGTATACCTGCTTCGTATTATCACGTTATTACACCTTGTATCAAATCAACTAAAGGGGGTTGAACTAAAAAAAAAGTTGAAAGGCATACAAATCCTACCCGTTCATATGTCAAGTCACGTTATTACATCTTGTATCAAATCAACTAAAGGGGGTTGAATTAAAAAAAAGTTGAAAGGCATACAAATCCTACCCATTCATATGTCAAGTCAGCTCATTTCAATTGACCAATTGAATACTGTTTTAAATAGTGTTATGTTATTAATATAATTAAAGTATCTAATATGAATCATTATTAATAATATAATTAAAGTATCTGACATTAATCTTACTGAAGGGAACCAAGCGAAAGGCATACTAAGTATATGAAAAGCCTGCTTTCACAGATAGGGCTCATTACGGAGAAGCGAGTTTCAAATTTTATGGTGAACTTAAAATTTCCGAATTGTAACTCAGATGTTGCTCAGGGATGGCAGAAATATCGTGATTGCTTGCAGTGAAATCACTGCATCATTATTTTATTGATAGAACAATAAAAATTGAGTTTCATCATTGTTTCTCAAAATAAATGTCCATTGTTATTGAAAAAAAGAATCTAGTTTTGTTCTGAATCAACAATAACATTATACTTTATCCACATTCATTTGCAAAAAGCAGTGACATAATACACAATGTTTTTTCTGATACACACGTGATGTGTATTGAAACCTCTTGAGTAATGTTCTTAATGACCTTTCATAGATTGGCTATCTTGAAAAAAAAAGTAATTTATACAGAAAAGCAAACAATTTCATTAGAAAAAGATATTTATTGACGTTCTCAATACATATTATCAAACAAGTATTCAACCATGTAACTGGCCTCCCTCCCCCTACCCCTCCCCACCCTCTCTCTTATCCCTCCCCACCCTCTCTCCTACTGTTATGCCCATTCCTTTTTAATTTTTCACAGGTCCCTTGGTAACTAGTGCTCTTGCTTATGCTGGGG
This sequence comes from Margaritifera margaritifera, assembly GCA_029931535.1. Classification (NCBI taxonomy): domain Eukaryota; kingdom Metazoa; phylum Mollusca; class Bivalvia; order Unionida; family Margaritiferidae; genus Margaritifera; species Margaritifera margaritifera. The sequence goes on from JAQPZY010001627.1 coordinate 1,475,878, forward strand.
TCTATGTGTTTGGACCCTGTTGTGCACAAGTTATCGAGGGAGAGGTGTATTGGAATAAAGATAAGTTTGTGAAAAATAAGTTCATGCCAAATTCCTTGCCAAAAGGGTTTGGGTTTGAATCCTACCAATGGATCAGACCAGGTTGGGTACCATGGTGTGTCCTTGGGTGAGGCACTTTACTCCAATTGCATCGGCACTAAATAACCTACTTGTGTTACTGTGCAGTAAAACACCAAACCAAGCCAAACCAATCAGGACACTGTAGATACCATTTGCAAACTTTACAAACCATTTGCATGCCAAAGGTACATGTAGGGAGGGGGGTCCAAATGTTACCATACTTTATGCTATGGGAAAAAATTAATTTTGTATTATGTTTGCAGCTACATACGTTAAAAAGAATGATAATAACAGCCCTCAGTAAGTGGTACAACATTGGTTATTTTGATTGTATATGTTTATTCATGAAATTAGATGTAATACATGTATAGAGAAACAGCTGTGGTAGTTCTGAAATGCTTTTTATAGATGAAACGATTATTCAAAATATGCAAATGTCACCACTCCTTACCTTCTCTATACCTTTATATTTACTCTTGGCCATTATCCTGTAATTGTCCTAATATGACTCATATCCTGCTTGGAATTTGAAAAAAAAAGATATTAAATGCAAATTTTTTTTAATGTACTGTTGATATTTGTGTACAAGTCAGATACAACTGCAAACTGCATAGACTTAGACAAGTCATCACATAAAGCACTGGCAGATCTGGGTCTGTGCAGTTTGTTAAGAGTAATCATAGAATAAACAACATATACCCTAATCTACTTGTGCATTATGTGACAGCAGATCAGGGTCTATGTTGATTGCAGTTGGACTCAACTTATAAGCGAGTATATATTGTAAATGCAGAATTACAGTGACAAAGATTTTAATAATCATGAGTCTTCATCTACATAGTTTGATTCTTAAGTAAACTCTGTTATCATTACATTGGCAAATCAGTACTAGATTAATCAATACTGCTATATCAGTCTTCTACTATGGTTAATTAATTTCCATGACATTAACCAGATTGAAAAGGTTATCACGACTTTCCAATTTCTTGCTTCAGGGGTGTCTGCTGCACGTAGATTAGCAGTGAGATTGTAAATTCTAAAAAGACCACATTATGTAAATGCTAGTTATTTACAGGAACGAAGATAGAAACATTACAGTTTGAGAAAGAGTTTTCCTGGAGACACTGTCATGCAGCTATTGCCAGTCCGGGTGTTACTCTCATGTAGTTACACATTAACCAACAAACACTTCTCTTTCACATATTTGTGTTGCACTAGAAAAGAAAGTGGTTGGATTATATGCAGACTGCATAGAGAAAAAGCATTGTAGTTTACCATCCAAAACACCATTTAATAATTACTTGAATGATTAGTCAAATTCTTAACAATCTTGATTGTCTTTGATATTGTATTTATTTAGTCACTGTGTATAAGATATTTTCATCAGCGAAACATTGTAGATTCAGAGCTACCATTATTTAGTGTACCAGCAGATATTAAAGGGTATACAGTTACTAATAGAATGAACAGCAAGATACCCGAATCTACAGGCAGATTATGCTTGGACAGATCTGGGTCTATATTGTTTGTCTTTGGATGCATGTTATATAGTAGTGGATATGCAGGGTCTGTTTTAGGACTTGTTCTTGCAAGATTTGTGCTAATGTTTAAAAAAAATCATGCTGAATTCTCATATTCTTATATTTTCAGTCCCAGCCTATATTTATCCATTAAATTCCTCCAATGTTTAGAAAATTCCCCTCTTTTTTAAAAATGGAGCCGAGAATGTCGCCCTAAATTCTCAGTCCTAGAATAGACCCTGTAGATATGGTACTTATTTGTCACAATTAAGACCTCTGTAATTCTCCTTAAACACACACTTACTTTGAACTCGGATACAATAAACCATAATAAAAAAAATTGTGGTTAGAGTTTCTCAATGCCATATAAATCAGGTGTGCTTGTGTATTAACAAAATTAAGTAGATCATCCTTGAATAATGACCAGGAAAGAGTACCATCTATACTTACGTATAAGCCGATACCAACTGCAAACTGCATAATGCGCCGGCAGATCTGGGTCTATGCAGTTTGTAGGCGACTAATCAGTAGAACAAACAACATAAACCCTGATTGCCATAGCATTATGCGACAGCAGATCAGGATCTATGTTGTTTGCATTTGCACTCGGATTGTACATGAGTATATATGATATATGGTATATTCACAGTCCCAACCTCAGCTTTGAGCAGATTAGTAATTACCAACTAATTCCTACATGTATGATGGAGCAACTATTCTTGGGAACACGATTATTTTGACGTGGTGAGGTACACGTAACTGAGTTGATACTATCATTTTCAATTGACAGGACTAGATTGATGTACAGGTGACGGAACTGATCCAGAAATTTAAACGTGAAAGAAGCTATCTTTTTTTCCTCCATACTCCCAATACTGCCTTTGGTTCAATTCATATGAAGCCCAGTATACAATAGATATGAAGCCCAGTATACAATAGATATGAAGCCCAGTATACAATAGGTATAAAGCCTAGTATACAGTAGGTATGAAGCCTAGTATTCAATAGCTATAAAGCCATGTATACAATAGGTATGAAACCTAGTATACAATAGGTTGATCTTCTGGTGTAATTAGAGAATGCTCTGGACTCTCTTTAATAAATGTAGTCATGACTTTCACATCAGCAAATGTGTAAATTTTGTTTTATGAGCTGCTTTTTGTTTTGTTGATGGTCTATAGAGTGCTTCCCCATGAAAAAATTGTGATTCAAGTTTGAAGCAGTGAAATATGCAAGGCTTGGCACATACCAGTTCACTGCCAAACAGCTGTCTGCCATAAGATGTAGTTTCTTCTACACAGAAACATTTATGAGAATGATGTTCCCAAAAGAGCTTGTGTCTAGTTCCATTTTGTTACACTTCTGTCAAGGAGACAGATAGCAGTCAGGAAATAGATTGCTTTGGATGAGTAATGAAATGAAATTGTTTAGATTTTAATATTTGGTGCTTTTTATACACATTTAAGAATCCACAAGTGCAGACAACATACCTGTTTGTACCCCTTAAATACACATCCCAAGGAAACCTTGGTAAGAGGACCTTGTAAGTACACACAAAGTAAAGTAAATCTTATCACACAGTTTCATGTTATAATTTTTTCGCAGTTGAAATGCTGCCAGCAAAATGTCACAGCAACTTCAGTCTTGAAACTCTATAGTAATGGATGTACTATGTCTTGGTTAAGAGCTTGCGTTTTTTTCTATCCATGAGGAAAAGTCATATCCCAAGTCTCCTGCACTAATTGCAAGGCAAGCACTTCTTATCGATAGTCATAATTTTGTTCTTCTATTTCTGCGTACTGTTTCATAAAGATTATACAAGCTGCAAGTGGTTGTAAAAATGACTTACAACTTACTGTGTATTGTTTTATGCCCTGCCATGAATTTTGGAAATTGCATAAAGCAGTATAGTTTTGCATCCATTTGGTCCATTAGTCCATCTTTCCTTTGGTTTATTTGGTTCAGTTTTGCATTTTGGTTAGTTTCCCAGGCATCAATGGTTTCAGATTCATGCAACTTTATGTGTGGATGCATCTTGGTATGTTACTGTAGCAGGGCTTTTGTGTATCATGCACACATTTCTTGTTTCTTTATTAATTTTTTTTAATACACATGCCGAGAATATATTTGTGTATGTATATGAAATTTTCTTTATTTTATGAATAATGCTTTATTCTTATCAGTTTAGGCACAGATTATATAAAAACTTCCAAAAGCTTCTTACTAAATGTATGTTTTGTGCCAAAGCACTGAATTTTAAGACAGACATTTTTGTGCCTCTGCAATCTCTGCACATTTTACACTCACCTGGCTATAAGGCTAAGTGGACCTATGGTATGGTCCTGTGTCCATCGTGCATTTCCCATTGTTTGTTTGTAGCCAGTCAACATTTGCTATTTTAAACTTTTCTAAAAAAAAAAATTTTTTTTAAAAAACTATTGGACAAATTTCAACCAAATTTACATGAAAGGCTTTCAAGTTTATGCAAATTATGCTGATCTGCCATCCAATATGATTGCCATTACTAAAAAATAGAAAAAGCTTGACACATCTTATTAACCGCTCAAAAGAATTTGACAAATTTGAAATTGCGAGCTTTTTAGTGTGTATAAATCATGCTGACCTGCAATCGAATATGGGCAGTTTAAAAAGACTGCTCACAGAATTTGACCAAAGATGACAGAAACCATCCTGGCATGAAGGGCTTTCAGGTTTTTTTTTACAAATGATGCCAAGCCATCATCAAATATGGCTGCCATTACTAAATATAGAACAGCCTTTTAATGACTTCATATAAAAAACTGTTCAACAAAATTCAATTAAATTTGACAGGAATCATCCTTGCATAATGCGTTTTCAAGTTTATACAAATTTGTGATCCTGCATTAAATACGGCTGCCATGTCAAAATTTAAAAACTTTAAATGACCCTTACTCATAAACCGCTGAACAGAATTGGAACAGATGTGACAAAAGCTTCCTGGCATGAAGGCCTTTGAATCTTTTTGCACATGATGCATACCTGCCATCAGATATGGTCACCAATACTAACAATGACTTTTAATGAATTCTCAGAAACTGCTGAAGAGGAATTTGACCAAATTTAGTTTTAAGCATCATGTCATGAAGGGCTTTCAAATTTGTACAAATCGGGCCAATTTTCAGATATCAGGTTACCATTACTAAAAATAAAAACTTTTTAAACAACTTCTTAAAAACCACATAACAGAATATGAACAAATTTGACAGAAAGCATCCTGGCATGAAGGGCTTCAGGTTTTGAACAAATGATTCCGATCCACCATCAAGTATGGCTGCCATTACTAAAAATAGAAAAACATTTAAACAACTTTCTCTCAAACAACCACTCAGCTCTTTAACTACTAGTGCTACTGTAGTGGCTCACTGCTCGGCCTAGCCACTGGGGTCACTACTGTAGCTGATTTGGGGGCTGACTACTGCCTAGCCACTGGGGTCACTACTGTAGCTGATTTGGGGGCTGACTACTGCCTAGCCACTGGGGTCACTACTGTAGCTGATTTGGGGGCCGACTACCAGAGCCTGATGCTGCTGCAGCCAAATGATAATGTTTTAGCTGATGATTTGGAGATATGGACTTATTGTTTTAGTTATTTTCTGTATAATAGACTGATTTATAGACTAAAACCATGCATATATAAAAGCTATAACTACATTATGTCTGTTTGATTCTTTTATTCCGCTGACATCCACAAGATTGGTATAAAATCCATGAATAGAACACATAATGCTATTTTTAAACACTAAAATTTATCTGTCAGTCTTTTGTACAAAGTTATTAGTCAAATATATACATGTAATTACTTAAAAATGTTTAACTAGTCACTGTGTTCTACTTCTTAAGTTGCTCTTCATGGTATTTATAGAAGCAGTTATGCTTTATACACAGATGGACATTGAACTTTCTTCCCGTCATCTAAAACAAAAGTTGGTCTGACACATTCAGTAAACTCTGACTTTCATAGCACACACTTCATTGTCTTCATCATCAGATTCTGTCTCGATTTCGGACAGACTTGACAAAGAAGATAGTTCAGTGTCACTGCCAACACTTCTTAATTCAACATTGTCAAGTTCATCCTTGAAAAAACCTGAAAATTTGGATTCTGACTCGCTAGAGTAAGCAAAAGCCATTGTTTCCACTGTCAACTACAAACAGATGTATTAACTAACACGTGGTACAAAATTGCAAAAAATCCCAGGATTTAGTAAGAACAATCATTTGTTAACTCTATTTTGATTGGTTAAATATCCTCTTTACTTCCCATTATTGAATAATAAGACCGATTTGTAACATGAACATACAGAGCGGATCTATCCGTCACTGATGTCTAAGAAGCATAACCAGCAAGCGGATATATCAGTCACTTCAGATAGTAGTGCTTTGTTTACAAGAGGATTTATCAGTCACTGTGGAGGCAAGGCACATGTATGTGGCAGATATACACATCAGTTGTATTTAAAGAGTTAACAGAATTTGACCAACTTTGACTGTAAGCCTTTTGGCAGAAAGATCTTTAATATTGGACAAATGATGTTGATTAGATATGATGAAAATATTAAAAGCAAAGAAACCTTGAAACAGTTTTTAAAAAAAAATATATATATATATATATATATATATATATATATATATATATATATATATATAACATGTAATCAGCAGCATTGGAAGAAATGTTTGCAGAAAGCATCCTATTGACTCAGATTTCTTGGTCAACTGTTCTTGCATTAGACTATTTGGAAGTTTCAGCCAAGTGAGCAATTTCAGACCCACATGGGTTTCATGTTATCTTATCCAATTTTTTTTGTTTCAGCTTCCAACTGCTTTGGCTGAGCCACTTCAGCAGAATGGGATGGCCCACTTACCTCCAAGCTCCATCCCCTCCAGGCTGGAGGCATCACCCCAGGTCAAAGGTCAAGCAGGCTGGCCACCCAGGCCAGAGGATGGCAAGTAAGTGTTCAGGCATTTCAACCTACCCACAGGGAGGGGTGGGATGGGATGGACAGTTTTATCAAAATATATCGCAATGAAATTATCATAAAGTTTTGAAAGGAATTTATATTTTACCTATGACCCTTTAGATAGGTACAGCTGTCTATGACACCTTACACATGGCGTCTTTGCCAACACCCGACACTTTTACAGTACATGGAGGATTTTCTTTAAAATCCTTTATATTGTAGTACAGGACTGTGTGTGTTTACCAAAAAGGTGACAGTTGAGTAATGATGACATCAGTTGTAGGACTTTACAAATCTCCTTTTGCTGTTAAAATAGTTGTCAGTATGTAGTCAGATATTGATATATCATGTTATGCTGACATAGCAGTATTACCATTGATGCTGATCAGATGTGTATTTAATCTTTACAGTATCATTTAGGGATTGTATTTAATTTTCCGTTGAATCTGTAAACGATTTTTTATGTTAGCTCTCCTGGCAATAATGCCAAGTGACCTTAGGTTATGGAATTGCATCTGTTGTCCATCCTTAACAATTGCTTGTTAACACTTTGGAGTCCATATTTCCGGTCAGATTTCAATCAGACTTGGAATATGGGCTTATATCATCAGAATATCGGATGAGTACAATAATGAACAAGATCTATGCATATTAATGATGTGATCTTGCATATGATAGCTGACCTTGTTTCCACTCTAAAGGCCATATTTCTGAACCAATTTTGATCAGACTTGGAATAGTATCAGTAAGATCTCTGATGAGTTTAAAAATAAGCTAGACCCATGCATATTAATGAGATGATCTTGCATCTGATTGGCTGAGGTTGTTACCACTCTGGAAGCCATATTTCTGAACTGATTTTGATCAAACTTAGAATATATGCTTATGTCATCAAGATCTTGGACATTTTCAGCAATGAGCAACATCCAGAATATTAAATGAGAGGTTATAGCATATTGTCTTCACTTTCAGTTTCAATTATGTACACATTTTCTCTTGATCCAGCATATTGGCTCAGCTTGTTACCACCTGAGGGGCTGTATTTTTTTTATCCAATTTTGATCAAACTTGGTAAATAAGCTTAAATTATTAAGATCATGGATGAGTACAATTTTGAGCAAAAAAGAAAACATGCATCTTAATGAGATGATTTTGCATCTGATTGGCTGAGCTTGTCATCACTTTAGCAACTCTGTTCTGATCGTATTTTTGTCAGAATTTGTAAATATGGTTATATCATCAAGATTTATGATGTGTTTTATTCTGAGCAAGATCTACACATACTAATGAGGTGATCTTGCATATGATCAACCGAGCTTCTTATTACTGGAGAGGTTGTATGTCTGACCAGTTTTTTAAATCAAACTTATATGCTAATAATGTCAAGATGCCAGATGATTTTTATGATGAGCAAGACCTAGGCGTATCTATAAGGTGATCTTGCTTCAGAGTGGCCAAGTTTTTGTTACCATTCCTGAGACTGATCAAACTTAGTAAATAGGCCTGTGTCATCAAGATCTTCATTGAGTATGATTATGAGTGAAATTCACACATATTTATGATGTGACCTTGCATCTGATTGGCCAAGCTTTTCAACACTAGCAATTATATCTCTGATCAGATTTTGATCAAACTTTTTAAATAGTCTTATATTAACAAGATGTTGGATGAGTTTGGTTATGAGCAAGATCTATGCATATTAATGAGGTAATCTTTTAGCTGATTGGCCCAGCTTGTTACCACTCTGGAGACTGAATTCCAATCGGATTTTGCTACACCCTGGTAAATAAGCATATATTATCATTGTTATAGACCGGTTCTATAATGAGAGAGACCTGCCCATATTAATAAATCGTATACCTTGCATTTTATCTGATTGGCTAAACTTGTTACCTGTTTAGATCTAGAGACTATTTCTCATCCAGTTTCTATAAAAATTGGTAAATTGGTTTATATCACCAAGAATCTTGGATGACTTTGGTTATATGCATATTACTTAATTATCCGTTTTCTTTACACATTTTTTTTATCAGGATATACCATATATATTCGCGTATAACCCAGGTCCATATGCAAACAACATAGACCCTGATCTGCCGTCGCATAATGCGCCGGCAGATCAGGGTCTATATTGTTTGTTCTACTGATTAGTCCTTACAAACTGCATAGACCCAGATCTGCCGGCGCATTATGCGACGGCAGATCTGGGTCTATGCAGTTTGCAGTTGGTATGAGCTTATACGCGAGTATATACGGTAGTAAAATAGGTAAAATCAACATAATATAAAGTCTGGGAGATAGTTTGTATAGGTTGTGTTCTTACAGAACTACATAAGCCAGCTTAGTGAAATGGTCAACTCTGAAGTTAAATGTAAGCCGATTGTGCAATATCAGGCCCACATGGGCCTCTTGTTTTGTAAAAGCATTTTAAGGGAAAAGCATGACATTTGATAGATTGTGTAACCTTAAATGGCTCATCAGTTTTGCATATTTTTTTCTAGTACAGTACTTCCCTCATGATAAGCCCAGGGATCCAGCTGCAAAAACTCACTGAAATATTGGGGTGAACTTATTACAGGACATTGCTTTCCTAGCATAAAAACTTGCAAAAATTTGTTAAAGTGAGTGTAGGCTTGAGTGATCTTACCATCAAGCATGGATCTATCATTGGAGGAATCTGGTATTATCAAACACAAATGAGGATTTAGATGAAGTTATAATAAATATTTTACTTTAGAAACTTGTGTATAACTATAGGCAATCTCATAAAGTAAGAAGAAATTTAATACGAGCATCCCCTTGAACAAAGGGAGGATGGTGATGAATTTGTCTCGAGCATTATTTGACCAAGGATGAACATGTGACAAGAGTTGACTGATAGTATCTGTAAGGTGGTCAGCATGTTCAAGTAAGGTTTGGTTTAGCTTGGTTTGGTGTTTTGTGGCACGGCAACACACTGAGGATATTTAATTCCGAGGCAGTTAAAATAAAGAGCTTTGCCCAAGTATACACAGCTGTAGCCAACCTGGGCTGATCCTTTAATAGGATTCTAAATAACACCCTTTCATTCGTGAGTCCAGCATGTTAACCACAGAGCCCCATCGTGAATTGGCATTGGTGCAGAAAATGTTTGATAAAACATTCTCTCAAGTTAAAGAAAAATATAAGACACCATAAAAATAAAGTGTATTTCACTCTAGATATGCAGTGTACATTTTGACAACTTGTGAAATAATGTAGAGCTTCAAAAGTTCTAAGTGCTGTGAGCCTAAATATTTGGTTGGAGTTTTCAGTAGTTTAGAGTTCTTTGATGTCCCAAAAATAAGAATGTCTTACACTGAGACTGAGAGAGTCATTCCAGTGATGCCGATTATTAAGAATGTCTTACACTGGGACACAGAGAATCATTCCAGTGATGCCGATTATTAAGAATGTCTTACACTGGGACTGAGAGAGTCATTCCAGTGATGCTGATTATTAAGAATGTCTTACACTGGGACTGAGAGAGTCATTCCAGTGATGCCGATTATTAAGAATGTCTTACACTGAGACTGAGAGAGTCATTCCAGTGATGCCGATTATTAAGAATGTCTTACACTGAGACTGAGAGAGTCATTCCAGTGATGCCGATTATTAAGAATGTCTTACACTGAGACTGAGAGAGTCATTCCATTGATGCCGATTAGTCAAGTGATTGATGCTTGAGTTGTCAGAGTATTACTGTCCTTTGAAAGATAAAGATGTAGCTGTTGAGTAGTCTTTGGGCTGGAGGAAAATTTGTACATTTTGCAAATTATGGACCTTGATTGTGTCACTTTCACTTACATATGATGGCATCAATAATTGATATCGAGACCTTAGTGGTGACCAGTAAATCCCTAGCACAACACAAGGTATTTGTATTGCCAGTCTGGATTCTAACTTGCCTGCTTATTTCAATTCAAAATCACAAATGTATAGACTGATCATTACTAGTCAGTCGGGATTAAAGATGTTTTCTCATTTGATGACTATGGGATACATGTCATAAAATTAAAGTTAGTCTGCCTTCAGAGTGCATGGGTATCAATAATAGTAATAATAATGACTTTGAGAACACAATGCTTTCATGACTAAATATACCGTTCTGTTTGGATGAGTTGAAATCTTTGTAACAGAAGAAATTAACTGATGCCAGTTTGTGTAGTCTGGTACCAAATATTTGTATCAAACAAGTCACAAATATAATTATATTTTTGTGTGTACATATATCTATGTACCCCCAACAACATATTTGTGTGTGTGTGTATCTCTGTACCACTAACATCATATTTTTGTGTGTGCATGTATCTATGAACCCCCAACAACATATTTTTACTTTTCCAGGATGGAATCCTATGACCATTACTACTCCAGGGCCAAAGAATTGAAATCTCAAGCAGACTCTACAGTAAGAAGAAACATAATTTTGATTTTGCTTTCTTTTGAGTAGGAGATGGGGGTTTTTCTCTAAGAGGCCAGAATGATTGTAATGTTACCATCAAAAGTTCACCATTTTTTCTTTGAAGGCATGGGTCACCAGTTTCAATTTAAAAGCCGTGACAGATTTAGACTGTTGCCCCAGGATTGTTTTAGATCAGTATTCTTTCTCAGTGTATCATTGGAAATATGGCATGCTGATCCTCAGTTAGTGGAAGAGCCTATAGTGAATTGCTTACTGGTATGAAATGCCATCTGTACTGACTCTTGTTGGATCCAGCTGCAAACTGCACAGACCCAGATCTGCCAGCGCATGATGTACTGGCAGATCTGGGTCTGGGCAGCTTGTTAGGACTAATTAGTAGCACAAACAATATACCCTGGACTGCGAGCACATTAGGCAACAGCAGATCTGGGTCTGTGTTGTTTGTAGTTGGACCCAATTTGTAAGCGAATGTATACAGCACATTACAAAATTCCTTGATGTTCACCTCCCTTAGACATCCAGTCTTCACTTTCAGTTTCAATTATGTACTCATTTTCTCTTATTTTTATTTCATCTATATATTTTACCCCCTATAAGCAGCAACCTCCCTTGTACAGCCAAAATTGTTCCTTCTCTGGGGTGGTTGGTAAAGAGAGGTTGCATTGTTTCTTATACTGATATGAAGCTTGGTTTTTTTTATGTTGAATGTTTGTTGCATAGGGCATTAAAACACTTCATCTAGAATTCCTCCCAAATCTGAATTGGAAATTGTTCTTGAGGGATATTCATATAAATTGCCTAGTTATATAAACATACTGGATTGATTTTGAATGGGAAATTAATATTTCTGGTTCATGCCTAAAGTTGGCAACATAAACATTGAGACTCAGCTCCCACCCACCCACCATCTTTTAATTATTTTTTTTTTTTGCATTTGAGTTTGCCATCTAAAGTATAACAGAAGCATAAACCTAGAGCTGGAAGTCGGCACAAATATCAAGACATTTGTTCGTTTCCCACCCTCATGGCTGCATTAGGATTTGAAACATACTAATCCTCATGCAACATATAATATGACCACCCTGCAATAATCAGTGTAGACATTCAGTATACAAGGAAAATCTCATACGGTAAAACCTGTCATGAGAGACTGCCCCTTCTGCCAGCAAAAAGCGGTCTCTCAAGACAGGTGGTCTCTCATAACAGGTTTGTACAAAAAGACCAGTTTCCAAGGTCAAAATTCAGCACTGTTTAAGAGGGAAAAATAAGCTCAATCATGTACATTTATTGTATTCTTTGTTCATAGTTCTTGTTAAAATATTGCATGCATTAATCTGAAAATAATTTTAAATAGTAATAAAGATATACATCTATCATTAAACATGAATCACATTTATATTTGAAGATCACACGTACATGTACTAGTATTAGCATATGAGTTCGTTTCTAATTGACTCCTTGTCTTTTATAACACCCTAAATTTGAGTTTTACCGACGTTTCAAGTGGCTGCTATGTTGCAAACGGTCTCCCATTTTTCACTTCTTTCAATTACATTAATTCTTTCCTCCAATGTTGGAATTTGTCTCTTTTTCATTAGAGGTTCTGCCATTGTTATTAAAGTGCTAGGTGTTAATGTTATAAGGGATCATTATTGTAATAACGACTGTAGCGGTTTTGATCAAGCTTTGGGGAAATATGGAATACATATATGATGTATATGTACCGATGAATGAAATAAAAAGACACAATTAATTTATCCAGAAACAGAACAAATTTATTTAGAGAAAAGTCAAAGACTTTATTCACCGAGATTAGAAAGGGATTAACCCTATAAACAGAGTGTGTGACCGGCTGCACTAAGGTCAACAGATGACTGTTTGGTGTATGGGTTGTAATCTCTGTAACAAATCAAAAACACCCCAACAAACGACACAAGTCTTTCACAATGACAATCAAATCTGGAAAACGATTCTCACCTACTGGTATTAAAGACAAAGACAAAGACCTCATTCACCCCAGGCATTACGGATTAACTCCAAAGACAAATGATGTATGCGACCGCTATATTGACTTTGGCACTACAATGGCAGTTAGTGACATGTACTTTAGTCTGGTTTACAGTCTAGAACAAAGGAAACTACATGCATGACCTGCAAAAGTTAGGAAACCGGTTGCCAGTCTAATTTGTTTTTATAATTTTTTTTTTTTAGAACAGTCTTTACTTTGGAAGCGGTCGTTGTTATAAAGGATAAAATAAACGTCGGTGGTGTTTGTCTCGGTTCTCCCAATAGGGTCGTTCATAGCAGTATTATTTTAGAACAAGCTGCCATACGCAGGAAATCCTATGGATCATACTTTAGTCTCGCAGAAATAGCCGAGGTATTTCCGAATGAGCAATCGGCATGTACTCTAATCTGGTTTACAATCTATAACAATTCAAGATACCGTTAGCCAGCCTAATTTATTTTTAAGTTTTTGATTTTGTTTTTAACATCTTTGCTTCTTAAGCGGTTGTGGTTACAGAGGGTTAAATAAAGGTCAGTTGTGTTTATCTCTGTTTTTGTGATGCAGTCGTTCATAGCAGTGTCAAAATGCATATTTTGCCAAGAAATCACAGTCGCTGGTCGCATTCTGCAGGTGGTCGCTCACGAAAGTGCGTTTATATAATAAAATCGATCCGTGCATTATGATTGTGGTCGCTCATAGCAGAGGTCGTTCATGACAGGTTTTACTGTATTACCTATTCAAATGTGACCTTTGACTCCTATCCCCTCCTTCCTTGGGCATCCAGCATCCAACACCTTTTCTGTGATTTGCTCATTCTCCTAAAACTATACCAAGCATGATCACTCTCTCACAGTCGGTGTAGAGTTCAGGTTACAAGAGGCATATTAACATACAAACACATAGATGGACAGAAAAACATGATCTTGAATAGTATTTTTGCAAAAGAGCTCTTATAATAATGGTTTAATGTTTTATTGTGCCAAGGATGAAAACAGAGTAGATTTTTGTCACATTATGGAGGTTAAGATTTGACTTTCATGGGTATTCCCATTCAGTTGTAGAAATCTATTATACTTCCTTCCTGCTTCAGATTGACATTCTGCAGAAGCATTTACTGTTGATGGAGGCTGGTCTTAACTTTATCCAGTGTGCTTATGTTATGGAGAGGGACCATGTGCCCGACCCCATCAAGATGTATGGAGAAACTCTCCGCTTTGTACAGTAAGTTGGACAGCCAGCATTAGTTGCATTATATTACAATTAATCAGTTGTTAAACTGTCCACTTTGTGTGGTAACTAAGATAGGCTCATTCTATTTTTTTTTTCTTCCTGCCAACCATATTCTTTAAGTTTTGAATACATAAACAGAACAATTATGAAATTTCATGTATTTGATTAGCATTGTTTCTAAATTATACTTAATTGGTTATTTTTGTTTGACAAAATGAACTATTTCAATTTATCCTAAAAATTTCAAACTGATTTATTCTGACAACATACTATTACCATATATACTCGCGTATAAGTCGATACCAACTGCATAGACCCAGATCTGCCATTGCATAATGCAATGGCAGATCTGGATCTATGCAGTTTATAAGGACTAATTAGGGTCTATGTTGTTTGCATTTGGACCTCACTTACATGCGAGTATATACGGTATGTAATCCCATGTGTACTTAAATTAAGTCTGACAATTGCTGCTTTCATATAGAGATTGGCATCAACTTAGGATGAAGAAGTGAATTAGACCAGAGCTTAATTTGACAGATGAGGCCATACAAAGTGATATTATTAATAGAGAGCTGTTTCAACAGCGATTCTATTCTAGTCAAAAAGTCTTTTTTTGTGTGTGTGAAGTGAAACAAAAACTAAATGAGACTCCGATAGGTTGGAAGCCATGGCAATTTACCTGAAATGAGAGAGCCAGATAATTTGTGAATTTTGTTAGAAAATTTCACACAGAAAGTTTTATTCAATTTAATCATGTCATAGGACACCTAGCTTACAAAGTAATTTCCTCTTTTTTCCAGTCATCGATGTCGATTCCACAGCAGTCCTGAATCAGATGCAAATGACAGGGAGAAAAAATTGTCAGTATTAAGGTATTGATTTCTCCCAAATCAGCAATGATGATTCCAATAGTAGACTGGTACAGAACTGTTTTTGGGGAGACAAATATTCTTGACCAGTGGATGTTAAGGATTGGCATCGTATATAATACAGACCCTAAAATGGGTAATTTTACCAATGAAACAAAAATAGAATGCAGAATGAATGCAAACAGAATGCAGAATGAATGCAAGTGAGGTCATAAATGCATTTTAAAGAAAACAGAGATTTCAGAAGTAAAACTCGGAACAATGAATGATATATGAAAATGGAATGAAACGCGAATGTATTTCATGAATGGATTTTAAAATCTATTTATAAAAGCCATTGATGTGATGACATCATCACTGGTGGTTGTATCTGTTCAATTTTTATTTGAATGAAAGAAAATATTAAAAAATTATGACAAATATTCTACAACTTTATTTTTGCATTTATTGCAGTTGTGGTTATATTTTTATTTATTGTAAATTTGAACGCACATTTGCATTTTATTAATTTGCTATTTTAAAGTACATCTTTAGTAAGACCTGATATGAAAGCGATAGTTTACATTCTTTAACACTTGAAAACAGAAAACCTAAATTAGAAAAATGCAATTTTATTTCATTCCAAACGAATAAGACCTGATATGAAAGCGATAGTTTACATTCTTTAACACTTGAAAACAGAAAACCTAACTTAGAAAAATGCAATTTTATTTCATTCCAAATGAATGAAAATGAAAGGAAATAAGGTATCGAAGTGATAAGCATTGAATCTGATTACATTTATGAGACCACAAATGAAAAATGACAAAATGATGACAGAAATGCAAACGAGAATGGAACTCAGATTAAATTAATTCTAAATGCATTTCAAATGCAAATGAAGCATAAATAAAATACATATTGGGTAAAATTACCTGTTTCAGGGTTTGTACTAGAGAGACTTTTCACCCAAAATTTCAGTGTAGTCTTATTATTGCATCATATTACTTTTTTGGTTTGTCTTTTAACCTTGCTAATAAACTTCATAATCTGAGGCATTAATTTGCATATTAATTTCAAGCCTATGTGAATATGGTTGAACATTTGTATCATCTGTAATAGATTTAATTTTTGTTTTATGGCACAGCAACACAAGTAGGTTATTTAGTGCTGAGGCAGTGGGACAGAGTTAAGGCCCTTGTCCAAGGACACGCCACATTAAACCAATCCAGGCTGTACCATAGTAGAACTAACCCTTATTGAGGTTGAGGCAGTGCAAATAAGATCAACTGCAAAAATAACATGAAAGATATATTTAGCTCATGAAACTATTTAAATAGCACGAAAGATATACACTATTTAAATAACACGAAAGATATATTTAGCTCATGGAACTATTTAAATAACACAAAAGATATATTTAACTATTTAAGGCCACATTTATAACTTTACACAATGAAGCTGCAATTTATCAGACGTACATGACGAGATTCGTCGCACACGTCTATAATTCAAATTCAGTCAAGCTGCAATTTGTAAAAAATGCACTAAAAAGTTCAGAATAGCTCAATAAAAATACAAAGCTATATTTTGCAGAGATGAAAATTACCATCTTTACTCGCGTATAAGCCGGGTCAAAATGCAAACAACATAGACCCTGATCTGCCATTGGATAATGCTCTAGCAGATCAGGATCTATGTTGTTTGTTCTACTGATTAGTCCTCACAAACTACATAGACTCGGATCTGATGGCAGATCTGGGTCTATGCAGTTTGCAGTTGGTATCGGATTATATGCTAGTATATACAGTACCATTGCACGTTTCAGAGTAATTGAAAAGCTAGAGAGACTAAACATCATGAATTTAAATTGATTCCCCTTTTTGCATTTTTCATGGCAAATATAATGAGGGATCTTTTATTTGGAAATAAATATAATGCTTCACTTCGATTTACTTTAAGTATGTGTATATTAATGTCATCAGATTGATAAACATCAGACTTCAGTAGAATTGCTATGTATATTCTAATGCAAGTCAGGGCTATCTGTGCCTTGTGTAGACTGAGATTAACCATCACATAGTGTGCCACTCAGTCTGAGTCTTTATGCTGTTGGCACTCATGGATCCAGTTAGTGCACAGGATCAGTTTTTATCTACCTGTTTCTGATGTTATCAGACAAATCTAGGTCTATACAAATAGTAACAGTACTTATGTTTTGTAGAGTTTGGTAGTACTGTATTGATCATGTAATATGATCATACAAAACCTCCAGTTGATGAGATTGATAGGAAAATTATTTGCCATGACCATGACCTACATAGGGCCGATCATTCATTGGCAAGATGACATCAAATTTATTATTCAGAGATTATTGTTTTAAACATGGCTCTGCATACATATATTCCTGTCAGCTGTCATATATATTTGCATACAAGTTGGATCCAACTGCAAACTGTATAGACCGAGATCTGCCAGTGCAAAATGCAGTAGCAGATCAGTGTCTGTGCTGTTTGTTTGGCCTAATCAGTAGAACAAACAACATACACCCTGATCTGCTGATGCATTACTATCAGGGTCTGTGTTGCTTGCAGTTAGATCTGAATTATGTGCGAGTATATACGATACTTCTAAATTTTAAAGGCAGTAAATGTCTATTATTTGTATAGATGGGGGTTTGCCCACTCTATGGTCATAGCCTCAGTGGTCTTGGATCATGCATTAGTACTGGGTTTCAATAATGGGTTGTTAAAGCCCGGTCTTATTAATCCACAGTAGCATCCTCATGTTTGCAGATTTTATTTGCAACAATTTTCTTTTCTGTGATTTGTTTTTAACATTGCAACACATGGAAACACATTTTAATATTTGAAAATGAAAATATTCAGAAAACATAAATTACTATAAAACCTTGCTAACAAGATGGGACTCGAAAAAAAAGTCTTTTTACTAGGGTGGTCTTGGTAACAAGGTGTGTCAGTTACTGAATTCACTTCATTGAACATGAATTCACTTTAGCAGGGTGGTTTTAATACCAGAATGGTCAATAGACATGCTTTTACTGTAGTTACAAAATAGTTTGAGATTGCATTTCAAGAAGAACCTCAAAGGATTGCATTTACACTCTCAGCCATTTTGATTAATATTGTTAATTATTTAAAATCCTTGTCTGTAATGTTAGTAATATTTTGCACACTTTTTTAAAATAATTAACCATCTTTTCAGGCGCACAAATGATAATAGGCAAAAATATTCTCCCCCCTCCCCTCTTCCAAAGAGTGGGAGATATATATCGAGTCCAACCAAAATTGACATTTAGATTCATTGGAGTTCGTCCTAAGAGCTGATCAGCATATTGTTACTGTGGCCTGATTTTTCAATTTTGTTACAAATTTGTGAACTTTTTGGGACTTTTTTTTTTTTTTAAATAAAATCTTGTCAGCATGATTAATCAAACATAACTTGAGGTAGACAAGTGACATTTGGTACACTTATTTGTATTAATATGTAGATGAGCTTATTAGATTTTCAGGCTATTGCAGCAATCTTTCCATTTTGTTTAAATACATATTTTTAGACTTTTTTATAAAAAAAAAAACCTGGTTGGCACGATTTAGCAAAAACCATATGTGGTAAACACATACAATTTGTCATGCATGTTTGTATGCATATGTAGATGTCCGGATAATATTTTCATGCTATTGTAGATGACATGATTAAATTTTCATGCCATTATAGAAATTTTGGGGGGACTTGGACTTTTTTTGGTCCACATTGTTTTACAAACACAACTCAGTTTGGTGGAGGCAAAGTTGAAACTTTCTGTGTGCTACTTAAATTTACTAAACTGTTTAAGTCTTATGAGAGGAAGACTAACGTCCAGACCTTAACAACTAGGGACTTACTATATCACACTCCTGACCAAATTAGGGACTTACTATATCACACTCCTGACCAAATTCCATTTTATTAACCTTGCTTGATTTATGCATTTTCTTCTGTCAAGTGGCAGTGTCACAGAATGACATTAATTGTCATGGGGGGGGGGGGGGGGGGGGGGGGGGGCAGGAGAGAGAGTCTTGCTTTTGCTTGCAAAAACAAATATCCCTTATAGTTGATTATAATTTTCATTGGTACCTAATATTTGCACACTTTTAAAAAGAGATGAGTTCTTGCTACAAACATTTTTTTAGGACAAAAAATAATTTTGTTTTGTATAAATTGTGTCCTAAAAAGTAAAGTGTATGAAAACTTACTATAAAGAAGAACCAATCATGGTTTTACTCCTGTAAAGTTTATAGGGGAGATTTCAACATTATGGTATTCACCACAGCTAGCCATCTCTAACCAGTCCTTGTTATCCATCATCTCTGATGAATTGTACTTTTTCATAGTTTTAATTAATACTGCTTTTCACAATCTCAGCATATATGAAAATTTTGAGGGTACAAAAAATCAAGGAAAATTATGGTATCTTATTCTCAGGGTCAACAGGTACCCTGGTCTGCGGGTATGAGTCTAATTTTCAGATAAAGCACTGAAAAAATGTCTTTGATCTAATGCTTGTTCCTTTTGTTTCCCAAGTTATCGAATCCAGTCCATGTTGAACCTCAAGTTATTCAAGAAGAATGAAGCCTTAAAACTCAAACGGGTTCTTGATGATTATCATAAGGTGAGTGCCTCATCTCTCAACTCTTGGCCAAACATTGTAGATTTAGAATCCTTGGGGTACAACAGAGTTCATGCCTTTGTCCATCCACGGCTGTACAAACAGTACCGGCAAAATCCATTGCCCTGCTGCCCAGGACAAGTTGAAAAATCTGTGGGCAAGTGCACTTCACCATGAACAAGCCCAGCCAGACAAGCTCTTTTGTCCGCAGAAATATTTCATGTGCTTTCTGTCCAGACAACAGCTGACACTGTTGGTATCTGTATGTTGGGAAGCATGATGAGATGTTTTGATATCTGGAATTGTTATAGACAGTCTTGTGTTTGTTACGAAAGAATCTGAGTTGTAGAGAATCTGAGTACCAAATATTTCCCTATCTTAGTACTAGTGATGACCAAAATAGCCAAAGACTATCAAAATATTCAGATGGTGATTCATTTTAATAAAAACATTTTTTGCAGTTGAAAATTTAAAATGCTTTTGCTGCTCTCTGCTAATTTTTTTGCCTTGAAGTTGCCAGCATCTGCTAGTCTAACATTTAGAAGTTGTATAAATGATGTTGGGGACTAAATTTCTTCGTTAATGAAAGATGACAAAAGTTGAATAGGAGCAGCCACACAATGGCAGTAAATTGAATGATAAACAACAGTAACAACTGCAGTGACAACAGCAACAACAATTTGTGAAAGACCAGGGTCAGAAATCATTCATATATCTGGAACCATCCTTGGGAGTAGCTAGGGCAAAAAAGTCACATTTTGGTGTAAAGCTTTGTTTTGCATTGGGGGGTAAGTAATGTTTGTGTTGACTTGTATTACCAAATTTGTGGTCAGAGTCTTTGAGAATGCACTCAGATGTGACTGAATTGATAAAGCCAAAATGCTTATGTTATCGTTTGAATTATCCAGCAATTGGAATGAAGGTCCATACAGACAGTGCTTATCATGCCTGACCATTAGTAACCAGTGATTATCAAATTATGGTCATATCTACTCTCCTACTCCCAGCAAATCCTAGCTCGTGGGCCTTAGTGAAGCTACAGTGATTTGTGACAGAATGGTAAAAAGACCACACACAACAGATGAATTCAGTATTAAGTATTCAATATACACTGTACACTTGAAACAAAAAATACACATTTAGAAATTATAAACATCATTACATACTGTTTATGTCTTCTAAAATAACTTAAAAAATATGAACTCCTACTCTTGCCTGATATGTCAGGAGATTAATTTGCTTACGTTTCAGGAGGGTAAAATCAGAGGTTGAACCAAATGTCACTTCCTGCTTAGACTGGTTCCCTGTTGTTATATGTAATGATATTGAACCAGTCTAACTTACTGCTTTGCTAAAGCTGATTCAAGATTATGTATGTATACATGTGGAAGTAGACTAGGATAATATAATGTGCAGTAACAATTTGTACTTTTAGTCATAAACTTAACATGAACAAAAAAAAGGAAGCTGTTTTCAATCTGGTCTAAGAAACAAACAAATAATTTTACACCACAGCAGCAGCAGTAGGTACAAGCACTACTACTACCGCCACTAATACTAAAATTATTATTATTGTTATTATTAAAAACTACAATACATTGCTTTGGTATCATGACCAAAATTCATCAAGTCTCCCCAATGATCTCATACTTCGCCCTGCTCGACCATGAGTGAGAAGTGACTTTCCCCTGTGTCGGGAGCCTAGCATGATCTTTGATGCATGTATCCATACTATGAAGAACAAAGTAATATATCTGATCTGCTAGTTTCTTGCATAAAAAAAACCCCTTAACTTTTCAAACTCTTGAGGTGTGGTTACTGTAAAGCTGATGCCTTAAAATTCAAAACTTTTGAAATTTACTTAATACAGATGCTCCCAAATTTGATATGGGTTACATAAAAATGTCAAATTTAAGGATACTTATGTTGTTATTTCACTATGCAAAAGACATTGTATATGAAGAGGTTGCTTTTCTGGGCAAGTTTATGTTTTTGCTGGGCAAGTAAAATTTTCAATTTGTTTGGCAGTCAGTCAGAGAAAAATGAAATTTTTCTTGCCCAGACAAAAAGGTATTCTGATCAACCGTCAGAATGCTAGGAGCAGAGATCCTGAAATTCCTGTATTTGCTGAAAACTACCAGCCTGTCAAAGGATTTGACGAGCACATACTCAGAGCAACCAGACATCAGACATAAGATATCTCAAATATCATTATATCAAATTGTTTTTGATTTGTTTATCCATTAAACTTTTAAATAAATACCTTAACAAATTAGAATTCAAAGGTCACTATGTCTAGTTTACACATTGTTTCTTTGTTGGTCAGTCAATAGAGGTATTGCTGACTAAGCTTGTTACAGCTCTACTGTCTGAGGGTTATACCAATACTACGCATATACTCGCATATAAATTGATACCAACTGCAAACTGCATAGACCCAGATCTGCTGTCGCATAATGCGCCGGCAAAAATTGGGTCTATGCAGTTTGTACGGACTAATCAGTAGAACAAACGACATAGACCCTGATCTGCCAGCGCATTATGTGATGGCAAATCAGGGTCTATGTTGTTTCCATATGTACCCAGCTTATACGCAAGTATATACAGTAGTTATTGGGCTAAACAGGGGAGAAGTGCAGCTTGATCCATAAGTGAGCTAGAGTGCAATAAATTTTAAAGGTCAGCTTCTCAGTAAAGATATTTGTTTACTATTCTGAAGAAGTTTTTGTGGGGTAAGCTTGTATATGCCTTGTTGAGACAGTAATAAGTATCCATCTTAGTTCTTCTGTTTGAGAGAGTACCACTTACCATGTCAAAGGGTAAAAATGATACTGATGAAAACTAACCAAAGTAAGAAAACTAGAGCTATTCCCTTGACGGAGGCAGTCTCAGCGCTGTTTTGTGAACTGTCAGAAGCATCATCATAAAAACAACTTCGTATCGCCTACATATATACTTCAGTAAATTGGCATTTATGGAGCATACGGTATGCAAAACAAAGTTGCAGTGCAGGCTGAGTGCTGACACTCTTGACAAACTTATGAGAATAAATATCGTTGGTGTTGATACAAAAGACTTTAATATGATGCTATCAGTCAGGAAGTAGAAGTGAAAATCAAAACAGACATCAGTATTGACAAAGCAAAGAGAATGCTGTTCAACTAAAGTGAGTGGATTTACCATAGTGCAAAATTAGCAACATCATGATCAGTGATAGGACCAGTGTGTAAATATGTTTTGTTAAAAAAAAAAAAAAAAAAAAAAAAGAACTGTTGTATGGAGAAAAAAAAATCGTAGTGAATACATGTTACAAACAGTAGATTCCGTGTTTCTATGCAGTTTGTCAAAATGTCTGGTTGCACGCGGGGGGGGGGGGGGGGGGGGGGGGGGGGGGGGGGGGAGATTTCATGATCCCAGGCTAGGAGTAATATAATAGTTACAACTAGCATAGCTAGATAATCAGAGGACAAATCTTTGAATGAAAATTGCACATTGAGCGCTTCAAAGATTTCCATTTGCAAGAGTCTATAATATACATCTTTGCAGATGGATACTTGTCAGTTTCGAAAAACAAGTAGCCTATTTATGTAGAAGAGAGTAGGACCAAAGTATGGCCATCATATGGTGCAGAGGCATTAGCTTCAATGAGAGAAAGTAACTTTCTTCTTAAGAGTTTAACAATTGATGCACTGTATTGAAAATAGAAGACAATTTTTTCACAGCAAGACCAAGTTTAATGTTTTTGTTCATAAACCTAATCAATACTGAACAAGTTTCGTCTCTGAATCCATTACCAGGTCAAAATAAACGCAGCATTCATTATTGTATTTCTAAGTTACAAAATGTTTGTGGAATATTCTCACAGATATCAAAGGCAGTAATATCAGCACATTTCATCATAAACCATCACTATTGCTCCAACCATGTGCATGTTCCATCAAGTCATCAGGGTAAGGGAGATAACTTTTCATGGTTGATTATGTTGGCAGCAAAGAAGCATATTGTTAATGAGCTGCCCACTTTTATATGATTGAAGTCATTGATAGTTGTAGAAATCCCAATATGTTATGGCAATTCTTGGCAGGTTGACAATTCTGCAGCTTGGTTGATGGGACCAATTGGAGTTTAATATTTTGCCGACAGGCACAATAGCTGTAACCATGGAAATCCTTGTACTCAAAACCTCATAATTATGTAGTTTAGTTCCTGTTTTCGTAGCACATTTTGAATTTGAATACAGATTCAAATTTTCGCATGTTACTATATTTCAACTGAAATTTCTGTATAGTATCAAACATTTTTTGTGACATTCTTTTCTTTATGACTTCATCATTTAATCAAGGAAAATAGTTTTCAATTTGCCTTTGATGAAATTCCTGTGCAGACAAAGATTTATTTAAATGCATGCCCAGATGGAGGTACCATATAATGTTCATTCCAGGAATGGAAAAATGGGTCTTAAGGGCCCCTGCCAGGTCAGAAAGTGGGATAATTTATTTTAAACAACCAGGGCACAAAATATCCTTACCTGTATATTGTTTCTGCAAGAAAATTCAAACACATTGTGATCCTCTCCTGCTGGAAGCCTTCTGTTCTGTTCTGGGAATTGAGTAACGATTCCTCTCTAGAATTTATTTTGGACATGTAAGTGTACATTCTTTCCTCCCAGTACTCGACTTTGATAATAAATGCAGCACTGTGTTTGCTGGAGATTTCATCTTCTTAGATTACATTTTCTATCTAGGATCATCAACAGTGTGTTCTCCATTAGTACCCAGCCTAATCAAAATCAGTAAGACATTTCTGTCAGCCAATGGAATTGATTGTCGTATGTTTTTTTTGGCATTGAGTGCACTTAATTCAATAAGCCTGCTTGGGGTGCACTAGATTCAGTCAAAAATCAGCCGTAACGATGTTTTATCTTTATTTTCTAAGGTCTTTTTTATGTGCCCTACTGGCACCATAAAGGCAACTTTCTTGTACTAAAAATGAAAAATAAGTGTAAATGGTGCAATTGCACAGCCTAAATTAAACTCTGAGAGTAGACATGTCTTGAAAGACCATCCCTTCTGCCCAAAAATCATGGTCTCTCAAGACAAGTGATCTCATAGCAGTGTTTTATCTTTATTTTCTAAGGTCTTTTTTATGTGCCCTACTGGCACCATAAAGGCAACTTTCTTGTACTAAAAATGAAAAATAAGTGTAAATGGTGCAATTGCACAGCCTAAATTAAACTCTGAGAGTAGACATGTCTTGAAAGACCATCCCTTCTGCCCAAAAATCATGGTCTCTCAAGACAAGTGGTCTCATAGCAGTGGTTTTTCAAAATGGATTTTACTGTATTAGCAACATTAACAAGGAATGGTATTTTGCTCTCTGTGAATAAAATCTTAATATTATACATTGTTCTGAAATTAAATGCACAAATTACTCAAAGACTCATCATTGCCCAGTCAATATGGTGAAGAGATGGCATTTTGAATTAGATTGCCTTAGTTTTTATGTGCCAGTATCATTATTGGAGATGCTATTAATGGTTTATTGATTTTTAGCTCCTATGCCAGGACATATTTTATGAGAGAAATTTATCACTGAAAAAAATCAATAATCTTAATTTGCTGCCTGAAAATGATCATTTTGATTGTGCTGGAGTGATAAATAAACATGTCAGTTGTGACTCTGAATTCCCAGTCACATAACAAAAAGATGCTACTTTATAAAGCAATTTCTTAACACGAGACATAATAACAAAGATGAACTCTAAATGATCTTTTTTCATTCAATCTGAATTACTCTATCACAATTTTGATAAGAACATCATGGTTGGATTGTGTGTGTGTGTGTGTGTATATATATATATATATATATATATATATATATATATATATATATATATACTCTCGTATAATCCAGGTCCAAATGCAAACAACATAGACCCTGATCTTCCATTCCATAATGCTCCAGCAGATCAGGGTCTATGTTGTTTGTTCTACTGATTAGTCCTTACAAACTGGATAGACCTAGATCTGCCAGTGCATTATGCGACAGCAGATCTGGATCTATGCAGTTGGTATCAGCTTATGCACGAGTATATACGGTATATATTTGAAATGTATTCACAGTGATATATATCTTTGGAAGCTTTGATTACCAAACATTTCAAAAGAAGTTCTTGTTCATTGCTTAATTTTAGCTTTTATTTATTTATTTACAAGTTTTGACATTGTCTGGATTGGGCAGCAGGTCCAGTCTGTATATACTTTCTGCCTAGTACATAATACCGTGATGTTAAACAGTAAGCTTTTATATACTGAATGTACATAATGCTGATGCTAATACTTGTATCTTGCATTAGTAAATAATAATAGTTTCGGCTTTTCAGTTGATATAAAAAAAGAATATTTTTCATTACTGTACATTCCAATTTTAAAGTTTTAATATTTTTAAAATTTTAAAGTCCATATTTACTGACTTAAAAAAAATAATACTTACCATGTATACTCTTATAAGTCAAGTCCAACTGCAAACTTCAAAGACCCAGATCCACCATCACATAATGTGTCAACAGATCTGTGTCTATGCAGTTGTTAGGATTAATCAGTAGAACAAACCGCATGGACCCTGATGTGCCTGCACATTATACGATGGCAGATCAGGGTCTGTGTTGTTTGCATTTGGTCTCGACTTATAAATGAGTATACATGGTAAATATTAAGCTTTAATTGAATACACTGCTGCCTCTGTGTAATGTTGTTCATGCCAGCCATACAAGTTACCTGCCTTATAAGTGAGGGGGTCTTATACAGGGAAATTCCAACAACGCTGTGTCCTGATAACACTGTGTATTAAAACACGAAAACAGTATTTGATGATGTGACATCACATTATAATTGATTCTCACAAGCCAGTAGCTAAAATGAAAGTGAAATGAATTAAAAAGCAATAATAGAATCAAATTTGATCAATTTAATAGAATCCATAACTGTTATATCAGGGCAGTAGTATATATACCGTATATACTCACGTATAAGGTGATACCAACTACAAACTGCATAGACCCAGATCTGCTGTCGCATAATGCGCCGGCAGATCTGGGTCTATGCAGTTTGTAAGAACTAATCAGTAGAACAAACAACATAGACCCTGATCTCCCGGCGCATTATGCGATGGCAGATCAGGGTCTATGTTGTTTGCATTTGGACCCAGATAATACTCGAGTATATACGGTAATTCTGTCTTAATATAGCATATCCAGTCATCATCTAAACATGTAAAGGGAGCAAAACATGCCTCAGCTTTACTGTGGCTTTAATTATTTTGGGAGGTTCTTATTTAATATGTAGTTTCAAGTTTAGCAGACCCTGGATAAAAATGGCCATTAAGGGAATGACAAATTTAAGCTGGATTGAACAGTTATTTAGAGCATTCATTGTGAAATCCAATATGATGTTGATATGATGGAATAAAGTATTTGTTTGAAATGGGGGGTTTGGGGACTTGCAAAGGCCAGATATTGGGTTCACTGTACCTGTAAATATAGAAAGCAACGATAGAATTTGTACATTCCTATAAAATTTGGGAAACTGGCAACTTCCCATCTTGGCAGGAAGCAATAGTGATACTAATATCTGAACCTATAAAGGACCATTCCGACCCTTCCAGCTATCATCCCATATTACTTACAAGCTGTATTTGCAAAACCATGGAACTGATAATAAATGGACTCCTGGTATCTCGAGTCGAGTCCAAGAAACTACTATCAGATGTTCAGTGTGGAATCAGATGCCAGAGAAACACAATAGATCATCTTGTATGACTTGAAGCATTTATTGGAGTCGCTTTCATAAAGAAAGGACATATAGTTGCCATCTTTTTTTGGCTTGGAGAAAGCTTGTGAGACCAGATGGAAGCATGTCATAATGAATTACGTATTTAACTTAGGTCCAAGGTGCCACCTACCTAACTTCATATCCAATTTTTTGAAAGATAGAAATTTCAGAGTTAAGGTTGGTACAACCCTTCTGAGGGCTATTCCCAGGATATGGGTGTACCTCAGGGCTGCATATTGTCAGTGACCGTATTCAAAATCAAAATTAACATCATAGTGAAATGCCTTTACCCAGGAAATGACTGCTCATTATATGCTGATGACTTTTTGATCAGATATAGATCAAAGAGTATACACACAGTGATCCCCCTCATTAGCGGCCCCACTGACCAGTGGCCACCTACTTATACTGCTAGAATCCCATGGCACCAACGAGTTTGTGGTCAAATTTACCCCTTGCGAGCAGCCACATAATGGGGTTTATCGATAGAAATCTCTAGGATATTTGTTGATTTCTAAATTTGACACACTGACATTTGTTCCAACATGCCGATAAAGTAACTTTAATATCATACAGAGGGGTAAGTAACCCAATTATCCTTATAGCTGTGTGTTCCTTAGATGTTAGGTTTTGTCACTTTGATAATTACTGGCTATTATTACCACTAATAATTATCAAGATTACAAAAGCTAACTGCTGAAAAGCACGGTATTGTTCGGCTCAAGCCAGTGTGACATCCGGTCACCAGAATTTTTTTTTTATCTTAGCCTTTATGGCTTCTATCCTGTAGAATACAAAATGTACTTGAAAGGGTACCAGACTTAAACCAGTTGTTCACAAGACCAGCTCACTTCCTTTGTAAGCACTGAGCATTTCATGTAATAAGTACAAATTGCCAATGAAGGAATAAGTTGCTGAAAAAAAAGTGCATAATGTTATCAGATATTCTCAGTTCAGAAGGAAAAGTGAAACCAATTCAACTAAACAAAAAGAGAGTCATTTAATCGCTACAGAGTAAATTCAGTGAAATCATAGCCTTCTATCATGGCTATACATCTTTGTATACCGATGGTTCGAAAGATGTAGACCAGGTTGGAGCCGCCATTACTGCAGAAAGCTTCAAATTTTACTGAAGAAATTACAGTCAGACTCAAATCTTTGAACCACTTTGAAACAGTCCAAAAAACAAATTTAATCAACTTTTCAGATTGAAAAATTTCCACATTGAAAGCCTTACAAAATCGGAAATTTGAGATCCCATTAATATCTGAAATCATACAGAAACATGATTTCCTCATACAATCCGGAAAAAGTATTATGTACTGTTGGCTGCCTAGTCACATTGGTATTAAGGGTAATGAAATGGCAGACTAAGCTTCCAACACTGCCTTGCATAGACCCATTTTTGAATGTAAGATTCCATATTCTGACTTCAAATATTATGTAAATCAGCGTGTTTTTCATACTTGGCAAAATATGTGAAATGAAAATTTCACAAAACAAGCTTCATAACATAAAACCCGTCATTAGAAAATGGCATCTCTCATATAGAGCAAATTGCATAGATGAGGTGGTATTGTATCAGTTGTGTATCAGACATGCATCCTGGCTTGTGCATGCCTCCTGAAGGGTGAATCTTGACCAGAGAGCATACCCTGCCAGTGTCCACTGACAGTGAAACACATTTTTGTCAAGTGTGTCATTTTTTATGTGAACTCAATGAAGAACCTTTATGATCATGTACCACCAGAGAAAACCTTGGATTTTTTTAGGAAATGTGGTTTATATGAAAAAGTTTCACCATATATTTTAGGGATTGTTATATTTGTTGCTGTAGGCTGTATTTTATATACATTTTAAATGATTTTAATACCTTTACTTTCATCTTTTATATTTTAGTATTTGTTTACATTTATTTGGACAGTTTTATCTTCCTAAAGTTTTTGGGCAATATTTCATTTTTACATATTTAGAACCTTACTTTTGATTGGCACCATATAGTTGTTATTACGCTGAGGTGCTGTTAAACACTAATACATACATCCTATGTGGAAAGTAAATGGACATCGCAGCTCATATTAGTAGATTTTGTATTAATCCAACTTTTCTTTTTTTTTGTCCAGAATTTTCAGAATTCTGCCAGTAAGCCTGTCTCCGGTGTTCCAGCTCCTTCCCCAATTCAGAATAAGAGTTCCACTGGTACTCCCTCACCAATGTCTCCCACTGCCTCCCCTTCCACCAGTATCTGTTCAGAAATGTCACAGGTCAGTAAGTCTACTGCCACAATAGAAATATCTACAGAAACTTAAGAACAATTTAAACCTAATTTCTGAATTTGACGTATAACTCTCACATAATTCAACAAGCGCACACGCTTCATTTTGTCCAAAACTTGCATAGAAAACCCTTTTTAAGTGTACATGCCCAGATAGCAGTATGGTTGAAGGAAGGGAAGCAGCTGCTAAAACCTGCATAACACATAATGATTTTCATCATACACACCATTTAGCATGCCTGGTGTCTCTTTACCAGTTAACTTGGTTGGTCAAATCAATACCAGAAACAGATCTAATGCGTTTTATTCAGCACGATCATACTGGGAGAGAGAGAATGCACTTTAAAGATTAGAGCTCCCAAAACATAGTCAAGGGGGCTAACTCTTAGGTGTGCATACCTATGATTGTGAGTTTATGATATCATTGGTGTGCACTTAATATGATGAGATTGAGTTCAGAAAATTTACCCAGATAATAATTCCGTAACCACACTGTGGTTATTACATTGAATATGGTACTTTTAAACCTATTGTAAAACCAGTTCTGACAATTTACGTGAAGTAAAAAAATCAAAAGCACAGGTTGCAGCTTGAGATGGTCTTTCGTGTGGAGACGGTCAGAGTAACTAGGGGAAAAGTACGAATCATGGATAGGCAGCTGGGTATCATTGCTTTAGTCAGAAACTTTTAATAATTCCTCATCAGAATCTTGTAATAACTCTTTATCAGGATCTCTAGATTCTCATCTCAAGTGAAGGATATTTAAGAATATTTACAATTGTATTGTATTGGAAGACCTTTGTTGTAAATTCAAGTTGATCAATCC
This sequence comes from Margaritifera margaritifera, assembly GCA_029931535.1. Taxonomy (NCBI): domain Eukaryota; kingdom Metazoa; phylum Mollusca; class Bivalvia; order Unionida; family Margaritiferidae; genus Margaritifera; species Margaritifera margaritifera. The sequence goes on from JAQPZY010001627.1 coordinate 1,506,653, forward strand.
AGTAAAAATAGGATTTATGGTGAGATCCTCATGACCAGTGTCAGTCTGGAGTAACTCTTACAAATCAAGTCTGAAAGTCTTTGTTACAAATTCCTAGACTGTATACAACTCTTGTTTTAGGGCTATTAAAAAAAAACATGGTACCCAGGGAAGGCAGTTTTTAAAAAATATATGCCAGGGTACTCTGATTACTCAAAAAGCTGATATGAAAAGTACGTAAATTCTGAATTGCATCTAATGGTGACTACTCCATAGTGAAAGTGCCTTCCTTTGATTCCACGCATGTTTTACTGGAACAGTTCTTAGAATATCTTGAAAAATGTACGCTTAATAAAAGACTCTCAAAGGGGATGGATTTCTCACACTACTACAAGGTACTCTTTTTTTAAGAAATTTAATTTCATGTCGTTATACTCTAATAACTACAGCTCCCTGTTGCAGTTTGATGTTTGGCTCATTTCATATGCTCATTGATTCACAGGAATCATAGTTTAGATAAATTTTTTGACATGTGAATAAGCATGGTTCGTACAACCTTGAAAAAACCTTGAATTTGAGGGGTTGCCATGAAATTCCTTGGAATTTGAAAAAGTTGGGTTTTATCCTTGAAAAATCCTTGAATTTGTTGAAAAACTTGAATTTTTACCAAAACTATGAATTTATGGGAGGGAACACAAAGCAATAAAATATATCACTGTTAAATTCATAATTTTTGTTATTTATATACTTTTCAAGACTAATAAATAAATAAATAAAAACAATTGGATAAAATTGGGTGGATCAAATGATACACAACATGGTTAGTTACCAGATGGAGTAGTATCCCTTTGCTATAGGTCATGCTAATTAGCTAGATTTTTTCTTCTACTTTTGTACCTATTTATGCAATGGTAAACAAAGTAACCTAAAAAGAAAGTTCAATTTTTGGTTAAATTTTTTTAAAAAAATCCTTGAAATCTTTTGAAAATCCTTAAAAAGTCATTGAAAAACAACTTTTTGGGGTCTGTACAAACCATGATAAGGCAGAGAGTCATTATGGCTTTCTAGACATGTGAATGTCATGAGTCAGATGAGAAAGTACCATATGTACTCATGTATAATCCAGGTACAAATGCACATAGACCCTGATCTGCTGTTGCATAATGCACCTGCAGATCAGGGTCTATGTTGTTTGTTCTGCTGATTAGTCCTTACAAACTGCATAGACCCAGATCTGCCGGCGCATTTTGCAACAGCAGATCAGGTTCTATGTAGTTTGAGGTTGGTAATTAAAAATAACATAACTTTTTTCCTTTAATCCCCAGGGTAGCGATCCTACTCCCTCAAAAATCCCAAATGGAACTGGACCGATGGGGTCTGGTTCTATCTCAACAACACATGCCACTGTCAACCTGCCACAAAGAATACATTCTGTGATCCAGCAGTATGTGAACATCACACACCCAGTCCTAGTGTGCCATGACTTGTGGGATCAAGCCAACATAATGGCCTCTGCTCCAGACATTAGAGGTAAGGGTGTAAATCCAGAGTTTCTTAAGTTCTTTGACCATCCAGAAAACAGGAGGAGGTGTCTAACATTTTTCAAGCCAGAAGGTTCATGGGGGTTAGAAAATGTATGAGCTGTCATGGAAAGTGCATGAAACTTGGTTCATAGCTGTGCCTGCTAGGTGATGGCCTCATTTAGAGCTATCTCTGTCAAGTACCAGACTGTTCAAAATGAATCTGTATCATTTGATGATGCAATTCTGGATATAACACGGTACCACTGTGGACCCCGTGACCAAAGTCATACCAATGTGTAACAATATGGGTTGAAAGAAAACAAGGTGAAGCTTATGTTATATCTTTATTTCTTTTTCAAAACACCATTATTTAGTCAATTTTGATAGTCCCTGTCATACCACAGTTCAGTATATTATTCTATTCTTAATATGTCACTGTTCCGTACATAACGTGGTTCTCACTATAATGTGGTTCAGTATATAACACTGTCATTGGTTATGGATCCCAACTACCATGTTATAGCGATGGAGAGCTGTAGTTCTTAATACCCAGTTTAAACATGTTGAAGGTTCATTGACATTGTAATGGGAACATCAAGTTATATCACTCAATTTTGTGTCTCAGAAAAGTAATTCTAATGTGCACAGAAACCTTGAGTGCTTTTTGTTTTACCTGTGTCTAGGATAGAAAAAAGTGCCATACTCCTGTCTTATTAATTACAATTAAAATGGAGGTTCAGCTTTACTATGTGGTTGATTCATTCATGGTATCTCTTGAGCAAGAAATATTTTTCCTTATTATGACCCACTAAGACAGTGCAAGGGGCAAATAATGTTACCCTTGTCCATCCATCGGTATGTCCATCTATCCATCTCACCTTGGTTAAGTTACCAATAACCTATTTCCATCCATGATTTATTAAAGATCCATTATTATTATTATTATTATTATTAGCTCTACTGGTCATGAACCAGGAGATCTTTTCGGATGATCTGTTGTCCATCAGTCCATTAGCACAAGTTTGTTATCGCTACTCCTCCTAAATTACTTGGAGAATTGCTATGAAACTCTACACGCACATTCATCCCATGGTCTGCTTGGTCCTAAATAACAATATTGCTGTTCAGACATCCAATATGGCAGCCACAGTGGCCTTCTTGAAAATATTATCTCTGCATCTCACAAATGGATGGCCATATCAAGATGGAGTTTCCACCAAAAGTCTTCTTATGATACCTGGTTGGTCCTAAATAAAAATGGTGCCAATTGTACATCCAATATGGCTGCCATGATGGTCCTCTTGAAAATCTTGTTGTCACTACTCCCTTGAATTAATGGTCATATTGACATGGGGTTTTCACCAAAAGACTTCTATAGATGTCTACTTGGTTCTAAATGAAATTGGTACCAATCTGACATCCAGTATGTCCACAACAGCAGCTAATTTGAAAATCTTGTTATTGCTGAAAAATATCTAAGATGGTTTCAACACTAGTCAAATGAAAGAAATGATTGTTTCTTGAATTCCTGGAAATTCTTTTCAGCCAGTAAGTCAGTTCCTTTGAGGGACTCTTGTTATTATTATTATCACATTTTAGTATTTCATAATAATTTTTACCTCGTTCTTGTTTGATAAATATTGTTGCTTTTAATTAGTGATTCTTATCCATGGTATGAACTTGAAGACCTAAAAGTATAACAATATACAATACATGTACTCTTGGTTATTACCTATATTAAGCAGAACAGAATTTCCATAAAGTACAAATCATAAAACAGTTTTAAAAAAAACATTTGCTAAGTTTTCATACTACCTTGCACAGAAAGCACCGTTAAGCTTTTTAAATGGTGCCTGTCTTTGATTAGAAGAAATTGTTTGTTTTTCACTCTCGGGCTGCAAAATGCATTGCATGATAAATCCAGGAATATAAATATTGTTGTCCCCCTTACATTTGTGATTTTAGTGTGATGCCTGTGAATAGGGAGACACAAGTATCAAATTTCCAGGGTGGGGTGGGGTGAGGAATAGCTTTTCATGTGTTGATGTGCCATTAAACAACAGTGATTCAATCAGTCAATCATTCAGTCAGTCAGTCCAGTCACATGCAACAGTGGTATCAGCATTAAGATTAGAAGTTTTTAAAAGTCATGCATAAGTGGCACCAACATTTAGACAAGTTTTAAATTCATTTATCTTCTGCATCTGTTGTTGTATTCAACTGAAACTTTGGTATCATATTACGATATACCTAAAGTTTGTATTTTGGTATGCTAGTGTTCCTGTCATGCCTGCTTAAACATCATACGACTGTTAACAGGTGAGACATCATGTTCGGCAGAACACTTGATTATCATCCTTGCTTATTGCAACGTTTTAAAATGCTAGAGAACTGATGTTTGTGAATGTATGACTTATTTTAAACAGGTTGAGATATAAACTGTGTTCTCCTGTATAAGTTTAGAGTTGAGAATACTTAAAATGACTATTTTTTTCTTTCATGCAGATTTCTTTGCTCAGCTAGATTACAGATGTGGTATGCTAACCAGAGACAGTACTATGATGGATTTAGTATATTATGTGAAGGAAGCACTGAGAACATTGCAACCTACATGACAAAACCAGATTTCCTGAATACATGGCAATCAAATACAGTCAAAAAGAGATATACGCCAACTTCAAGTTGATGGCAGCTAGATACTTTTACAGCCAGAATCCAAATGATGAAGACAATGTGTACTATTTATATTCCGTGCAGTCCTTTTCATTGCCACATTTGCAGATGGGTGCACATAACCCACATACGTATCCCCAGCAATATGGTCATCTGTACAACAACTACCATGCATTTGTGTATAACTCCATCTCCACAGTAATTGAGAACATTTTGTAGAGTTTTCAATTGTGTAATTTTGAATGATCTTATATGTATTGACTTTTTTCCTACATCATCATTAGAGATGCTGCCAGGGCATGTGAGTATGCAAATCATGCAAAACTGTTATGAATTTGCGCATATGGAAGGCAGTGATGCATAGGAACTCCTGCAAATTAGTTCAAAGTCCTGCATATAAAAATGTACTCTGCTTACAAAATTTGTATTTAACTGTTAAGATAAATTGAATAAATTAGAATCTTAAAAAAATAAAAGTTAGGATATTTATTTGATCAAAACACCTCTGACCATTCCAGAGTATGCATTTGTAGGTTAATACAAAAGGATGCTTGGAAATCCTGCTCATTATTTATAACAGAAACATGTGTGTCCTGGAGGGGTTCTGCAATTTATGCCTTTTCTTCTCATTTGCACATGTGTGAATGTTTTTTTATTTTCTGAAGGTGAGATAGTAAATTATGGTCAAGCATGGCTGGGCAGAAAATTACTGATTATTCTCAACTTCAAGTCAGTGGTGGCGGGAGTGTGTAAAGTGAATGGCAGAAGGAAGAAAGTGAATGATGTAGTGGAGTTTCTCATGAAATAGAGGACAATAATTCTAAAACAATGTCAGATGCTGGGTTGGATGAACCGCCCAAAAAGAAACCAAAATTTGAAGCAAAGTTTCAGAATTCTTGGCTGTCACAGTACAGTTATTTGCAAAAGTTGTTGGAAAAAATCATAAATTGGTTGTTTGAAATTTAGGGTGTCGGCTCTTACATGACTTGCAGAGTCAAAAAGATTATATGTAGCCATTAAAGGCTAATGTTCTGGAGTCTGCTTTCGAAGCTGCAACAAGTTTCAACATGTCCTTAGAGGACTCTCATTTCTGAACAAAGATGAACAAGCAGACTGCATTGATGGACTTGATACAGCATTTTTGAATGTTTAAGAAATAGTCAGCAAAGCACTAATTCAGGAAAGTGAAACTTTGGCAGAGTGCATGTTGATGAATAACCTGGCTAAGATATCTATGCATATCCCCCTTCAGACACCAGACTGTGAAAGGGGGTTCTCAGCACAGAACACTTCATATACAGATAAGAAACAGATTAAGCTCAGAACCAATAAACCGATTAATTCTTATACAACTAGAGGGGACATCTCATGACAATTTTGATTTCAACAGAGCCCTAACAGAGTGGAGCAGGAAGAAAAGGAGACGGATATTTGAGTGTTGAATATATAATGAACTAGGGTTGTTTCATCCCACCCACACCCGCCCCATTTTGGTGACAAGGGGGATATTCCCCCCTTAGATATATTACCGACAGCATCTCTAAATCATTTTAAACAGTGTTAAGGAAGGGTTATAATACGATGTCCACATTTTGTTCAAATATCAAATCCAAGTCGGCTGATAGTATGGCCTTGTATTCATTAATTATTGATCAATATAAGATTGTCCTAATAGCATCATACAGCCAAATTTTATGTTGCATGGTGTAAGGATTGTAATGACAGATTAATGATTATATCATACTACTATATACATAACTGTATACATTTTTTATTGGAATACTTCTTGTAAATTTTATGTTCCATTTTTCACATGTGAAAAATATATCCTTTATAGAACAAGTTCTTTGAAAGGAATAACTTCTAGTCACAGAGCAAAATTCAAGCTGCTTTAACAGATAAATTGAACAAATCTATTCCATCAGTAGTTGAACACAGAAATTGCTTAGAAATGGTTTTATCAAAACTTAGATTTTGTTGTGACCTTCACAGTTTTTTTTTTTCATTTCCATGGTAACCAATCGGGTGTAAAGTTTAATATCTCAGAAATCGGTGGCCAATTTTTATCACAAAATGGACATGGTAGTTTTTTGGCTACACCTTTAAAATTGTATTTTGTCATCAAAGCTACATGAGCATTAAGGGAGAAATGCCACAATCTATTTCGTTTGCTACTAAATTGCTCAATATCTGCATTTAAAATGGAGATGTTTCTTAAAATTGTATTTGCCTGTGCATTGTTGGTTCATATCATATTATGTATTACCACTTGATCATGACACCTGCTTGACATCACACGTCTGAAGATTGAAGGTGAAATCTTATTCTATCCTAATCTTCAACTAATTACATACAGCCTTGAAATAATGGTGTTCATGTATAATTACCAGGTTCTTTCAATGCACATCTGAAATAAATATATACATGCATACACCCCTTTTTTTTTTTTTTTTACAAATAACATGGGCTATTGGAAGTGTTGGTATAAAGCAGGTATATGCTGTGTCTGATACACCACAAGATGTATACATTGTTCATTAAAAGGAAATGAGGCTAGCCAAGTTTCCTTTTAATTAAATGTTTATATAAGTGATATATCAAACATGCAGTTACATACTATACATATATTTTTTTTATGCCACCTGCAAATACACATAGGTACATTACAAGCAGAGTTAAGATTATCTAAATAAAAGCTGTGTATTGTCAGGGGGAGTTAACTCTTCACATCCCTACAGAGTGTGTCGGTTGGAGATTATTAATTTGCTTATTTTCATGAGCTTATATTTTCATTCATATTGATCAAATAAATAAAACAGATGGTTGTAATCGAAATGTGAAAGTTGGTTTAAATAAATAATGTACATTGTATGACCAATGTCCCAAAATGGGAAAGCAATTGCATTTGTATCGATTGATCCCAGGCAAGTTTGTTGAACTGAGTGGGGAATACTTTGGGCAAAATAATGAACAGGAGGCAATTCAAGCATTGAAAGTTATCTTTAGTTGATCTAAGTTATTATTGTGCTTGACTTAACCATTGCTTCTGACCATAAGATTCTTCAATTCGTATGCTTGTCATGTATTATGTTATGATGTTGTCTGTCCATCCAACCATCTGTCACCATTTCTGCCACTTCTGCACAGTAACTTGAATTGTCTGTCATCAACAGTTGCATGACTTCGTGGATGGCTTGCACTTGGAGTAAGAAAGAACTCTATAGATTTTGGGCTCAAAAGGTCAAAGGTCAAGGTAACTCTGAAATGGTTTCTGTACAATAACTTGTTCTCCATCATATGTGGGTATCAAACTTTGTGAATGGCTTGTACTTGAGGTAAGCTAGAACCCCATTGATTTTGGAGTCGGAAGGTCAAAGGTCTCGGTGACTTAAAGAAGAAAAATGGTTTCCACACAGTAACATTAGTTCTAAATCACAGACCTTGACTAAACTTTGTGGATGGTGTACACTTAGGGTAAGAAAGAAGCCTATTGATTTTTGGGGTAAAAAGGCCAAAGGTCAAGGTCAGTGACTGAAAGAAGAAAAATGGTTTATTCACAGAAATGAGGATTAAACATGGGGTGAGCATATAATGTGCCATTCACGGTACCTGTGTTTTATTCTCCAATCTCTCTCTCTCTCTCACACACATCATTGATCCAGAGAGATTGATCTGGATTTAAGGAGGTAAAACTGGACAGGCCTACTAAATAAAAGGTAGACAGAGAGAAATGTTTTCATGCATTTTAAACATTTACAAATAGTGCATTTAAGAAACTTCTTGTTATTTTGAAAAAAAAAGAAAGAAAACAAAAAATAGATTGCAGTATGTGTGTGCCATCAGGCCAGGGATATTATAGTATGGCCCTTGTTTCACCAGGCTGTTGCAGCTTTTTTGTATTATTGGTATCGTGTAATGCTGGAAAAATCCCCAAGAGAGAGTGCACATAATATTGAAAGAACTCGGGGGGTGGGGTCATGTAGTTTACTTGGTGCAAGATCAAGGTTTCCATCCATTGTTTGGTGTAAGATCAGGGTTTTAATCCAGCTTCAATTCCTTTTTCCCTCTCACTCCAGGAGATTTCCATGTATTTCTTACTATGGCAAGAGAGAGAGAGAGAACAGGGAAAGCGGAGGGAATTTTTAAGAATTGTGTAATGTGTTTTATTATTTTAGAAAATGTTGATTAAAAAGTGATTATGGGTATTTTCTATTGTTATTTGCCTATTTTAATAAAATGACTAATAACTGGAAATTCATCACTGGGTCTAGGGAGCATAGAAGCAATGCTCTTCTGTTGAACCATAATTATATACATATTCATTATATCCACAGTATTGTAGTATATCAAATTACTTCATACCAACACTTCCAAAACCATGTTATTTGCAGTGTATGTGGAATAGTTGTTGAAGTAAACCAATTTTTGTACATCTGTACCATATATACTCACATATAAGCCATGTCCAAATGCAAACAACATAGACCCAGATCTGCCATCACATAATGCGCTGGCAGGTCATGGTCTATGTTGTTTGTTATACTGATTAGTCCTTACAAAATGCATAGACCCAGATCTGCCGGCACATTATGCGACGGCAGATCTGGGTCTATGCAGTTTGCAGTTGGTATCGAATTATATGAAAGTATAGACGGAATATAGCTTGACTTGAAATTTTATGTCTAAATCTAATTCTCAAAACACCTCAAGGTTTTCTCTAATTATAACGAAGATATCTCTGTCTTCCTATTTCTGACTTCAGCATTACAAAAACCAGATGAGTGATATCAGGGCTGCATTGAGTAAGGATAGGTTTATGCACTGTTAGTGCCAGAGACAATTTGACTCCTCATAACTGCCTGTCATCTCACAGGAATTTCCAACTTGGTGAACAAATGCCCGGATCAAGTTGGCGTAACGTTTATTTTTTTCTGATTTTAAAACTACTTTTCATTGATTAACACATAAACATTACTTGCCTTTAGAAAATGTATGTTCAGTATATATCGTGAGAAAATGGGTGTAAGTACATGTCACGTGAACAACATTGAAGGTAAATTAACCACATACCTAGGTTCTCCAGGCCTTTGTTTAGGCAAGCTCTCGTTTGAGTGAAACAAGATTTGCATGCATTGTCTGCAGTGAGCTTCCTGTCTTGACTGTTAGCTTGTGTCATCTAGCACAACTCATTAGCCTACTTTTTTTGCTGTGCCGTTAAACACGAAATCAGACCAAACCAATCATCTGTGTAGGATATGGGAAATTACAATGAAATTTAGATGCTGTGAATGATTATTGATCTTGGAGCTTAATCAGTAGATTTTTTTACTTAGGCTGTTTTGTGACTTTGGAGCCCTATAAATATATGCCCCAACCCCCCGAAAAAAATCCTACTGACACTACGGCACTCTAAATGTAAATTGAGTTGCCTTTATGAAAATAAGGAAAGAAGCATTTTTCAGTCTACACAAAAATTTAAGGTACAATATCAGTTGTATTTTGGCAATTACGGTTAAAGTTGAGTTGTGTTCCAAAGCACAAGTATATTCATGTTTAGTACAGTGAATCCCCGCAATAACGCGATAATTGGGGTCCATATAATGGGGCACGTTATAGCGGGGTTTCAGTGTACCATCATTCAGGAAAGGTCTCTCTTTTATTTTAAGTCTTTTATTGTAATGATTCCCAGTTATTTTCTGTCTGTAAATTATAAAGGTTACAAATCAAATGGTGTTTTTTTGTTAGAAAATATGTGACTTTTTAATTTTTATGAGCTTAAGTTTTGTGATCATTTATAACTTTTTAAAAATTTTAGCCTAGTGGAAACATCTTGCTGTTTTGTTGTCTTTGCAAACGTAAGATTATAATATTCAATCCTTTTTGAAGTCTTCAGTTCATTCCAGAGTGAATTTAAAGTAACCATGATTTTATAGCATAAATAATTGTTTCACTATGCATTTTATTGGACTTCTGTATCGGCGCAATTTATGATGTTCCCACTTGACCACTCTTAGTTGGAATCTTACCTGCCCATGTATACTTTTAAAGATTAGTTTAAGGTATTTAATTGTCCAGCAATGTCCACATGGATACAGATTATATGTGCAGAATTCAAAAGTAAAAATAGCAGCAAATGATTGTTTTACATAAAATCTTCTCTGAAGAATCAATTGTGAAAAAACTTTACATTCAGCTCACAATATTTGATATGGATGATGGCTGTCACATTTGTCAATGAACCAGGGGGAATAACTCCTAACACAGCACTTCCAGTTTCAGAAAATGAACCAAAATTTTTATCCAATTAACTGATCTGATTGGTAGTAGAATGCTTAATTGCAGTGTAAATTAAACATTGTATATGTGGCATTGACACATTAATTGAAAGTCAGTGTTAGGGTCCTCATTCAGACAATTTAATTCATTGACTTGTATGTATGTGATTGACTGAAAATGTATAAACCATTTACTTATATTCTTTGAAAGTGGCAACAAAATATTTTATCAAATGTCTCTGTGAAATAATTTCACTTGTTGCTGATTCATTTCACAAAATTTTAATCTGAGTTTCAGCACAGAATTTATTGCTATGCAATAGACTAAGACATTTCTGTGACAAAAATGGAAACAGTCCTTATTCTAACAATATTAGTCCCTTGTGAAACATATGAGCATTTTTTTTCCCAGTGTGTATTGTTAAGTTGAAACTTAACTGATGTATATATTCAGGATTTGCCCATGGCCACTGTATTCCTTTAATCCAGACACTCTATTCTCACCAAAATCATTAATAATAAATGCAGTTTTGAAAAGACACTTATAATGTAAAAGATGTCCTTTTTTTTTTTCTTTGCAAGATCTTTAATTTCTGACAAAAGCAAAGAGTGTTTATCCTTAACAAAAAATTGAGTGCTATTGTCGAGGATAAAAATGTAATTGTAAAAGAGTACATTTTTTATAGGAAACTATTTAAATCATACTAATTATTCACAATTATTGTCATATATACATTGTATTCTCTGTGCTTCCTTTTATCTTTGATATTCTCAGATATAATATGATGAAGCAAAGTACATGTACTGATATTATAAGAATATTTTCTTAAACAGAAAGAAGAAAATTAAAGAAAAGTGTTTATTTCCATAATTTTTTTTTTGTTGTTTGTTTTGGAGACATGTTAATTATTACAATATTAACAAAAGAGTAAAGAAAAACTAAGGATGCAAAATAAATAGTATATTGATTTGAGCAGAGATACTTTAATTTCAATTTACAAACAAGCAATCAATACAAAGAATTATATGTTTGTCTTAAGATGTTTTTTTGTTGTACACAACTTAAGTAATGCTGCCATTCAGTGGTAAATCAACAAAAGCTGCCACTTTGGATTTTGTGAAAATCATGACTAATACTAGCTCTGTGTGGTTAGATACTGGCCTAACTTCGATGAGAGTGCTTCTGTAGTGGTCCTGACATGTTTCTTTTATGTCTACCATAAAACTAGCCAGAAAGAATTAGGATGTTGAAGTATGGGGAAGGGGCTAAAGGTTGATGTTTGCAGGGTACTTCATTATTCATCAGACATGTGCTCCCTAAAGTATTTACATGTGTAGTAGATTGTAGATTGTGTAGAAAGTTGATTTATTTAATCTACTAATTATTTATGAATTGATCATGCGTTTTTGTTTTAGGTAAGTAAAGGTAGATTATACTGAGTTTTTCTCAAAACTGCCAAACATTTTCCAGCATGTTTCTTCCAGTCTTACATAGTACTACCACATTGTAATGAAACTTACTAAAGTTAATTTCTGCCCTTTGACTAAAGTCTATTTCAACAAGGTCAAATATGTATACTCTTAAGTTTTCAGAAAAAAAATAATTCAACAAATTAAAAATAATAACTGCAAACTTTTACCACATGAAAACTGTTATTTTGAGGAGGTACATGAATTTCAGTTTCAGTTTGAAGTATAATTTGTAGCAGATGACAGCAAATGCAGAAATTCCTATACAAATTGTCCATTTTTTCAAGTCATTATGGGTAATTTTTCAGCAGCAAGGTATTGTGGGCAAAACTAGAACAGTGTTATACTTTCTCTAGTTCACCCTCTTTATCAATGAAAATCTTCACAAATGAGAACGTACCAGTCACAATCCTAATACCTTGCAGAAAATTACCCACAATAACTTGTAAAGATGGAGCTGTTTTGTACTGGAATTTCCATTACGTAGGCAGTTATCTGATAAAAGTCGTACTTCTAACTGAAATTCACATCTGCTCAAAATAACTGAGCTCTCTTGTTGTCAAGGTTTTTAGTAATCCTTTTAATTTGTTAAAGTTTTTTTAAAAAGAAAAACAGGAAGGATATAACTACTTAACTGTATTGAACTATAATTTCGTTACAAATGGTGCTGATGCATTTTACCTATTTCACATTTGTAATTAGCCACAACTTTTGTATGTCCATTATTTGCTTATTTATGTGTGACATCAATTAGAATAGGCAAGCAAACCATTTGTTTCCTGATAAGTAAGCATGGGACTCTACTGGTATGGTCCTTCCTGTAGTGGTCTAGTTCCAGGACCTTTGTCATATTATATAAGCAGGACTTGTGACTCTCTGGCAAAAAAGTGAATTTAATAACTGCATTAAAAGGACAACATATCATACAAAATAATATATATTTACTTGCAGTAGTAATGAGACAGGTAGATTTTTGTTAACTAAATGCTTTTTTAAGCATATTTTAGCAAATCTATTGAAAATATTGTCATTTTCTGATACTTAAAAGTGGTTTTTATATTAAAAGTCCATTAATTGTAGGAGTGTAATGTTTCCTAGTGATAGATTGGGATTATATGATGAAAATTGTAAACTTATGGTTGTTGTAGCTGTCATCCTCAGTGCTAAGCACAACTGCCAATTAAAAGTTTGCACCGGTGTGTGTGTGTGTGTGTGTGTGTGACCCTCAGCCAGATTTTGTCTTAATTTGATTTACAGATATTGCAGATATATGGGTATTTAAACATAAAGTTGATGCTAACTGAATATTTTAACAAACAATTGATATTTATTGACAAATGAAATAGTGAATGTTGATATTTATTGACAAATTAGATACTTTTAAGTGTACATACTTGTTGTGTACTTGAATTGAACTGTAGCATAATGTGAATTGGCAAGCTGTTGATAATAATGTCCATTTTTGTAAGCACTGTAATATACTTTTTGGTCACATTCACTGTATACCCACAATGTTCAAGTAGTTGCCTTCCTTGTACAAATAATTCATGCTTGCAATGCCGGTGTGGACAATGGCATGTTATAATTAAATAAAAGACTGAATATACATTTGGTCAAAAAAGGATGCTAGCATACTGTTAACAAGATCAATGTGCTAGCATGTGTTGCCATACAAAATAGCATCTGTTGCCATACAATATAGCACGTGTTTGGCATACAGAATGTGGTCTTCCACATTTTATAGATATACATAAATTAATGCAAGCATGCTGGATGTATACATCTATTTCTTGTGCAGTTATTGTACAAGACAATGGTAAGGTTAAAGCTAATATATGCTATTATGTCAGCTAAGTGCAAATAGTATAAAGTACTTAATGTGGAAAGGATGAAACCAACCACCTCGAGTATCTACTCATGTGACCATATTTTTCCATCAGTTGTATAGGAAGAGCAAGTCAATGCCCACCTGAAATCATACAGTAAACTCTTCTATTTAAGCTTTAACCTTGCCATTGTTTTATGGTCTGATAGACTGAATCGTTGTATTATGGATAATTTTGGATAATTTTATCACCAAGACTGTGATTTGTGTCAGTGCTCTTTCTCTGTAATTGTAAAATAGGAATCAAAATATATGCCCCAGTCTGCAAATATGCTATTTAATGTGTTTAAGAATGTATCTATTGTTGGAAATGAATTCAAAATTTATTTATCAAAACCATAGTACAGGGAGAAGGATTCACTATTGTACCTTATTATATTGTATTGAGAAAATATTGTCGGTTATTATTACGAAGATGGATTGAACGGAGATGCCATAATCATTAATCTTATTTTTGAAATGTTATATTAATACTTTTTTTCAGATATATAAGTAAAAAATATTCCAGATTATTTTTTTTTAGTTTGTATTATTTTTATTTGCAGATAGATTTTCCCAAACTTCTGCTGGCCTCTCCATCAGAAACTTAATTGACTCAAAGTCAGGCCTGAAAATATTCTGAGCAATCAAAATGCTCCATTTGTTCATTTAGAGCAAGATTTCCAAGTCTAAAGTAAGATTTAGTAGTGGAAATGTGCTAAGTTTTATGATATAGGGGTCTGGTCTTCATTTGTAGAGTTTAATTACCAGTTTTATAAAACGTGCAACACAGAATAGTCGAAGCACTGATAATATATTCTTTTGTCAGGCCTTTAAAAAACTGGCCTATTCTTACTCACAATTCTGCCATAACTCTACTCAAAGGGCTGCCCTGCTAATCAATTTTAAATGATAACTTGAGAAAACATTTGGAATTTTGGAAAGAATTATAATAGTCTGTGATACTAGGGTTGCCTGTGTAATGTTCCCAGCTGCAAAAGATCAAAGGGGGATAACTCTGTTATTTTTGCTTTTTTTTTTTTTTTGGCAACATTGAACGAAACCTGGTGCAACATCCTAATGCTAATATTAATAGCACAAAATTGTCCTTGAAAAGCCATAAAAATGAATATATGTTCTTATTGTACTAGCTGATATTTTTTTATATTTGGTATAATCTCAGTCAAAATACATGTATTTGAGCAGAAACTTAACCACACTGTTGAATATTTTATCCTTTACACTGGTCAAAAGTCCATGTCTGTTAGCAATATGTTTGGTATATCAGTTCAAATTTGTAACTCAGTATTATTGATTGGATCTGTTACAGTTGTCCTTACTTTTGAAGTTTTATCAATTCCAGAAATATGGTAATGCTAAAAATGAAGACGTGTCCAGAACATATGAAAACAATGAATTCTTTACATGGATATTTATTTATGTATAGTAAGTTATATCTCAAACCAGACAATAAGGTTTTTATTTGTCAATTATATCAGAGTAATTTTTAAGTATGTAAAACATAGATAGTGCAAGCTCTCTTAAACAGTCACTGTTGGCAGGAATAAAATCTGGCTTTATTAGGGGAAATGACTGTTGAGGAGATGTTATATATGTAGATGCAGTTAAGAGAAGTAAAAGTCAGTCATTGGCTGAAGATGAGAGGTTGTCGTGTAAGAGTGGTGACCATTATGAGAGGTTGCACTGTATAGGTAAATACTGTATATAGTCGCGTGTAACTCAACACCAACTGCAAACTGCATAGACCCAGATCTGCCGTTGCATAATGTGCTGGCAGAGCTGGGTCTATGCAGTTTGTAAGGACTAATCAGTAGAACAAACAACATAGACCGTGATCTGCTGATTCATTATGTGACGGCAGATCAGGGTCTATATTGTTTGCATTTGGATCTGGATTATACACGAGTATATTCGGTACATGTATTATTCTAAAAAAATCTAGAGATTTTGTTCAGCCTGAACATTGTGGACACTTTTTGGTTACAATATACAACAGTTAAGTTGATAATATCAAAAGCTTTTTATTGCAAGAGTTGTTTGTTGTGCATTTAAGAATGGACACCATCATACACAGATATGTTGTTAGTGATTTGCAGATTTTATCAGTTGTTGATCATTGACTTGTTGAAAAGGTTTGAGAAGGATACCTCATTATTATTTCCTAGAAACTCTAATTTTTAATATTGATCTAGTAATCACATATTTTTTGCAATCTTGTTGGCGATTCATATGAATGGTCCTTTAGTTCTTTTTATACCCCCATGGCAGAGTATATAGGAATCCTCAAAAAAGTCCTGCCATTTTTTATGGATCACAACAAAACTTGGTAAATGTTAAGGTAATCTGCTAAAGATGCACATACTGCATTTCACTTTGTTCTGACAATGTTTTGTTAGAGTTATTGCCTTTTTTGTCTTGCAGCTGAATGCAATGAATGACAGAATCTTGTGGTCGCAACTAGCCTCAGAGTTTTTGATGGATTGCTTTGAAACTTGATAGATACTATGGTCAACTGAAGATGTACATATCAACAAATCACTTTACTCCTGTGATTTTTAGTTGAGTTATTGCCCTTTTTAATTAGGGTCCTGCATTGAGATGCAGGAACCCTATAATAATTACCTTTTCAGTCTGTCTGCCTTTCTGTATGTCTGTCTGTTCATTTACAGTTCATGTAACACCAAAAGCTCTGCAATCCTTACACATCATTGATTGCTATTTGGCAGGTGACTTGCCTATTACAGGTAGATAGATGTACCTTGTAAAGGTTTTATCTTTTCAGGTTCAATTTTGATGGAATTATTGACCTTCTTCCATCAATTTTAAATCACCACAGCAGATCATTGTAATCCGCATAAATCAGAAACCATTTAATATATTCTGATGCAATTTGGTGGGTATATTGACTCAATAGACATAGATATGCCTTTTATGGGTTTGTCTCATAACTCCATTTTGGATAGAGTTATGGCCCTTGACAATTACCTTCACATCGTCACATGGGATGCTGCTTGTAACTGGTACAGTTCAAGAACCATTCAACATATTCTGATAGAATTTGGTATGAACATTGTCTCTTAGACCTAGATGTGTCTTTTATGGGTTTTCTCTCCTCAACTCCATTTGGATAGCATTATTGTCCTTGACAATTTTTTGTCTTCTCATGGGATGTTGCTTGTAACCAGCACAGCTCAAGAACCATTCAGCATATTCTGATGCAATTTTGTATAAAGATAGTCTCACAGACCTAGATATGCCTTTTATGGTTTCTGTCTTGTCAACTCCATTTTGAATGTTATGACCCTTGACAGTTAACTTCATATCTTTACATGGAATCTTGCTTGTAACCAGTATAACTCAAGAACCATTTAACACATTCTGATTCAATTTGGTATGAACATCCTCTCATAGACTTGCATGTGCCTTTTATGGGTTTAATCTCGTCTATTCTATTTTGGACAGTTATTCCCCATGTCAAGCAAATTTTTGTCTTCGCATGGGAGCTTGGAACATTGCTTGCATTAAGCATAGCTCAAGAACCATTCCATACATTTTGATGGAATTCGGTAAGAACATCGTCTCTTACACCTAGATGTGCCTTTTTAGGGTTTTCTCGTTTACACCATTTTGAAGAGAGTTATAGCACTTGTCAATCAACTTCTTATTGTTGCATGGGATGTTGCTTGAAATCAGCATAACTCGAGAACCATTCAACAAGTTCTGGTGCAATTTGATGTGAACATTGTTTAATAAACTTAGATGTGTCTTCTATGTATTTTGTACAGTCTACTCCATTTTGGGACAGAGTTATGACCCTTGTTGATCAATTTCATATCTTTACATAAGATGTTGCTTGTATTCAAGTAGTTGGATTTCATGCAGTCCACATCATCATCTAGAGGAATTATGGCCCCAGAATCCCCTTCTCCTTATGACTTTGGTTTCCCAGCACAAGTTCCTCTGCATAAGGCCCTAATGACAAAACTGCAGTGAGTTGGGCCCTTTTGTGAGGCACCCATCGCTAGCTTACAGCTGGATGTAGTAGTGTATGATAGAATCTTGTGAACTCAACTAGTCTCACTAAAACCTTTCAGTGGATTGCAGTGAAACGGGGAATTTAAAGGACATCATCTGATGATATGTATATTGACAAATCATTGTGCTTCTGTGATCTTTGTTAGAGTTATTTTCCTTTTTTCCCTTGGAGCCTGTACATAGTGTATGGCAGAATCTTGCAAATGCAACTAGCCTCTTAGGTTTGAATAGATCGCCATGATACTTTGTACATGTTATGGTTATCATTTGAAGATGTGCTTTTTGATCTGATCTTTATGCTCCCGCAATTTTTGTTCAGAGCTATTGTCCTTTTCGATGTACAGCTGGATACAATATATGACAGACTTTTGTGAATGCAGCTACTCTTGCAGGTTTCAGTGGATTGCTATGAAACTTGTTGCATAATAATGATCATCAGAAGAAGATACGCTTGTTGACTAACTACTGTTCTTGCACTATTTTCAGAAGAGTTGTGAACTTTTTGGACCATAGACTCTTCTTCATCATGGGGATAGGGGTGTGATGTGGGAACAGTAGATGTATATTTATGTGAACAAATTGCTCACCATTCTTCTGGGTTGGGTTGTTTTTTTTTAACTGTGAACATTTTATACCTTATCTACCAGAACTGACTAAATTAATTTAGGGCAAAAGTGATGTAGGTAATGAGATCATATTGATGTGCAGCACATGAAACATTATAATTTATTATTGTTCATTTTATCATATTTAGATAATTCTGAATTCATAAAGGAAAAAAGTGAATTCCCTTTGTGAAAATATATGAAGTTAAGTTGGTAAATGGGAATATCATTGGAAGTTTATGAGACTCTTTAGTCCTTGTCCAGAATTTGTTTTTCATTTTACCACAGTATGTTTCTACACTGTATTCTGTTTCTAGGCATCTGCTTTGCAGTGATATGTCATACCTGATATGAAGTATGTTACTGATTGAGGTTAATGTTTCTCACATATGCAAGTTATTCACATATGAGACAGTTCGTTGATGTAGTTTATCCACTTATATGAGAAATTAACATTTGTAGATGCAAGTAAGTTATTCTTTCTGAGAGACGTGTCACATATGTAATGAAATCACGACTTGGTTGACAAAGTTGGGCAGTGATATTAAGCAAGATGCCACAATTATAACAATTCAGATTGTGCGACAAAGTTGCACATTGATTTCAGGTTCAGTCCCACTTACAACAATTTTGTCATTATTTCCAGCCCTAGAATTATGAGACCCAGTTTGTCACTAATGTAGGCCAAACTGACACTTAAATCATAACATTAAAGTCGAACTTTACATGTATAATCCACTGAAATTACTGGATTGTAGGCTTCCAGGATAATGGTAAAATAACATTTCCACTTGATAGAGTACCATGGCTCGTTTATTTGTCTCTTTTGAATTCATGGTTTGTGAGAACGCTGATTTTATCCATCAATAGCCTCTGTGCCCAGGGTTTATTTTCATAAACAGATGCAAATGACCTGGAAATTTAAATGTATTTTTGGGGGTTTTTTTTATTGTGGTCCTAATAATTTCACAACCTCGTACAGGTTACTGTGTTGCTGGTGTATAATGTACATCCAGATGCAAATAGCATACACCCAAATCTGCTGTCTTTACGGTTTCAAGTCAACAGCATACACCCATATCTGCTGTCTTTACAGTTTGAATTCAACTGCATACACCCATATCTGCTGTCTTTATAGTTTTAAACTAACATCATAACCTTAGCCCCACTTTCATAAGACTTCTCAGCTTGAATAGGTACTCAAGTCAAAATTTTGCCCTCTTTAAAACTTTTATAAAGTGATTATATATATATATATATATATATATATATATATATATATATATATATATATATATATATATATATATATATATATATATACAGATTAAGTCCCAAAATAGCCGACTTTTTACTTCAAAATGTAGGTTACAAATAATCAGCATGCAAAATTTGAGCAGAGTTTTTACTCTCGAGTTGAGACGTTTTATGAAAGTGGAACAGGGCTCTGTATTCTTGAAACTTTTTGAGCAAGAATTTGATGCTTAAGCTAAAAAAAACCAACAAATCATATATGATATTTAGGATGCACCTACAAGCTTTAGCAGTCTAGTAGAGGAGTCAAGTTAGGAAATTTTGAACGTTCTGCGATTCTGTCTTTATACTACCGTATATGCTCGTGTATAATCCGATACCAACTGCAAACTGCATAGACCCAGATCTGCCGTCGCATAATGCGCCGGCAGATCTGGGTCTATGCAGTTTGTAAGGATTAATCAGTAGAACAAACACCATAGACCCTGATCTGCCAGCGCATTAAGCAACGGCAGATCAGGGTCTCTGTTGTTTGCATTTTGACCAGAATTATACGCGAATACAGACGGTAATTAAAGTTCTAGACTCAGAGTTTTTGAGACTTGGAATTTGAGCTCGAGTTTCAATAAGTTATGAGAATACAAAGCTGGATCTGTTGGAGCATTATGCAATGAAAAATCTGTATCCGTGTGGCTCAGTTGGTGTATGTGTTACATGAATACATACAGTAGCCTTTTGTATGCTCAAGTGGAAGAGTCTTCAATTTTGCTGCAGTTTTGCTTCATATTACTGTCAAAAATTTGCTTGAGATCTCATATTCTGCATTCATATTTAGTACCTACATCGACCTTCTTTATGGATTTTATATACACAAACAGTGATAGTAACTTTGCTGTAGTGGAAAAATTGATGGAAAGAAGGTGTTTCTGCTTTTTTCTTTTTAAAGAATTGGATCACTAATTTATTTTTGTAATGGTGCACTTTCTCAGAAATTCACTAAAGAGAAGACATGCAATTTAATTTTTGAAAACCATTATGAAATGACACTTTCTTGATGCAATATGTGTCTGTCCACTTTGTCTACATTTGATGATGAATTAAATTCTTGTACCATGCAAAAATAGATGTGCCTCATGAACTTGGATTTGAGATTTTATTTGCACCTTCATTTTTGTAGTATAGTCCTGTGCAATAGATGCCTGATAATCCTAACTAGTATTTTACATTTTCATTGCACAAAATGTAGATATTTTAGATATTGCAACATTATTCTTCTTCCAATATATTATAGGTGTCCGCATTGTATTATGAATTTATGATGTATTCTTGACCAGTTTTTCCTCAGTATTTTAGTCTGCTTTAAATCACATCTAGCCAATTAACTTGTTCATTATTATTATTGATGTTGATATAATATTTTTGTTGACCAATCAGATCTCTTGTATGTTAATCATGACATAATTTGGTTCTCCTTTGTCTTTTCCATTCCATGGGTTGTGTGAGCATAAGCTTCCAGCGAGATCCGCTTGCCGCTCCCCCTCCTTCTCTATGTATCATGTGAACAGCTGTTGATATATTTATGCCAAATCTATATATTATCTATACAAACATTTCAATTTCATTAATAAAATGACACAAATGTGCAGAAACGATTGTCTTTATGATCTTATTCTTGTACGTAAGACAAAAATGTTACAAATGATATTTTCATAAGTTTCAAAATGAGGTTTTTAATTTTAAAAAATATTCTGACGAACTAAACAACAAAAAACAAATTTTTTAAAAATCGGTATATTCAGGTGTAGAATATAGTGGTAAGGGAAACAATAAATATCAGCAACCTTTTTCGTTATCTTTCTTTTTACTCTGGTATCAAGAACTTTTTCATCGAAAATTCATGCAAGTATGGATTTTG
The DNA here is from genome assembly GCA_029931535.1 of Margaritifera margaritifera. NCBI lineage: Eukaryota > Metazoa > Mollusca > Bivalvia > Unionida > Margaritiferidae > Margaritifera > Margaritifera margaritifera. The sequence goes on from JAQPZY010001627.1 coordinate 1,528,267, forward strand.
ACTTCCATTCTCAAGGGTGGCATGTCTAAATTCAGCAGTCGGTTGTATCTTTTTTTTTTTTTTTTTTTTTTTTTTTTTATTTATTTCAGTCTTGAATAATACAGCAAATAGACGTACCTATCACAACTGTTCTTCCAGTGTGCACTGAACTTTTTTTTTTTTTTTTCCCCACCAGTACAGCTTGGAGGGGGTTTGTCGTCAAGTTTAGCATGTAAATACTTTTGTATTTTCCAGCGTTGACTCGTCTGTATATTTGTATGTTCTTAAACGTTCAATCGGACATAAAATGACGCTAATCGTTGGCAATATTAATCAATCATCCATCATACTTTACATATGATTGTCCCGTCAGGAAAAAGTAGATCACTGTAACCTTTTTTAAGAGGAACAAATTGCAATGTACTACACTGGTAAAGAATCCTGCCGTGGCAAGCATAAAGACAGATGATTGTGCTGAACAAATTTAATTCATTCAGAAAATATCGGCACACGCGATGGTACCTGTTGTAGCCGACTTCATTTGAAGGCATTTATTCATCAAGAACAACATTACTTAAATCTTTTCTCGATATTTCTTTCATATTCAACCTCGGTGTCAAGAACTATTGTCCATAAATGTCAAATGTATGTATTCCTTTAAGATCCGTTTACAGACATGCTTGTATCTTATTCAATGTATGTCTTAAATCCACGCAAGTTTACGCACTAATACATTTGTGTGTCTGTGTGTGTGTGTGTGTGTATATATATATATATATATATATATATATATATGTGTGTGTGTGTGTGTGTGTGTGTGCTCCACCACGACACCATATCTGTATTTGTATTCGGTACGGTGTAAGGTAGCCTGTGTTACAGTCCGTTTTAGTTCTCGAGAATGACGGCCTGTGGACCTGCGAAAATTACGCGCAACGCCCTCTGCTTTACCGCTTGGATTCAATGAGCTAATTTCACGTTCGATAACTCTTATCAAGTCCCGAAATGGACCGCATCCTTGCCTCGTTTTGGATAAGGTTACCGTCTTGCGTAAATTGGCTATAAATAGGATTAATCATCACGCAAAACACTTCGCATGCCCCCAGGCATCGATATCGCCACAATCTCGATAGGGTGTTGTACTACAGTTAGTTTAACTTGAGGGTTTCTCGGCAGTTATCCAGATGGTTCCACTTCAGTGCTGATTTCACAAAGAATGAATTTTTCAGCTGTTCAGTTTTACAATGTTCTGCATTAAAGCATCGATTGTTGTTTATAACATGTCATTCATCAATATTTTTGGCGTAGCAGTCTGGTCTAAATTTTACATCTATGTTTACTTGGGATCAACACATTTTCTGCTGGTAATGCTGGTACTAACCCTTCGACCACTTTGTAGAATAAAATCAGATTGTTAAGTTTACAAAGTAGTTGCAGAGATGGAAGGTCAGGCCTTTGCAGCATACTTTTGATGCATCCTTGATCACGCGATCTATAGTGACCTGTTATGAATCTGGCTGATTGGCGCTGAACAGTACAACCGTTTGTCCGTCCGTCACACATTGGTTAAGTTTTGCGTTAGATCATTTAATTCACTGTGGCGGGGTATCCGTGTTGCATGAACTCATTTCTAGTTATTTATTTTTTATGCCAAAGAAGGTTCCTTTGACCAAAGTTGGTGAAAATTCATCATTTATTTGGATATACATTGATCAGCGTAAATATTTGATACTATGCGTTCTGCAGGTATGAAACTTTATATGCAAATAAACCTTTACAAGTCCCACATCACCAAAGCAAAGATAGTTTTTTTGTTGTTTTTTTCGTGTTTTTTTTTTTTCTCTATCTCTTGATGTCATTACTTATCATACTTTCGTAACCGTAAGAAGTAAGCAAACATGCGACTCCCACAATACAATACAAAATGATTGATTATATATACAGAACAGCATAGATTACTCTGTTTTCACATACGAACAGCAAAGTATATGTGCTTTGTCTCCTAATGAAAACACTTTTTTTTTAAAATAAAAAAATCAACCTTCAGCGCACTTTTTTGTGAGACGGACACTTACAGTCTATCTGATAATAACTATGTGATTTTTTAAAACTTTTTCTAAATAGCTTTGTCTGTTATGCACATGACTGCATATTTGGCTTCTGGGGTACAACAAATTGTATGATTATGTATGAAAGACGTTTTCATGTTCATCATGTCCGCTTTCGCACGGAATTAAGGTTGATTTAATCAAATCGCACTGGTATTTGGAGATTTGATCCAGTCAGGAATCGTCAATTAAACAAGTAATCTGATTGACAGGAGAAAGCAAAATCGATCTAGATTTTGGTAAATAAGCCGATATAAAATATTTTGCTTGTCCAGTCATAACTTGCTGGAGATAATTTCATTATCGATATGAATGATCAAATCACTTCAGGCTGGTCAGATTACATAGGCGATCGAAAATTCGACATCCAACTGAATGCTGCAGCTGAGTGTCTTAAGTAATTATGCAACAGTGAAAGTATGAAAACGTATGTTAAGCCGTTTTCCTTGAAGAAATTTAATGTATGTTGGTCTGTTGCATCGCAAGGTGAAAACCAATACCATTAGTGGACAATAAATCCTTTGGTACCTAAAACTACTATCAGTGACCGAATGTTACTTATTGCAGCAGTTAGTGACCTAGTATTGGAGGTATCCTCTGCAAATGGCCAGTTTTGCTGCTGTCAACATTATGTACTTTTATATGCTAGCATCTCGGCTGATAATTGTTACAAGTATATAACCAAGGCATTGAGATGCGTTGATCAAACGGATTTTTCTTGTCCTTGATATTTCCACTCAGTCTGCAATTTAAGAATTTGCTTAACAGCTTGTAGACTTCCATCATACAGAAGAAATAAGCTTCATGAAGTAAGTCTGAAGTGAACAATAAACTTCTGATGCTTGTAATCAGCACACGCAACCCGCGTGACTATTCCTTTCATTGTCAAATATTCCTGAAAGGAACTGATATTTACCATGGAATATTTTGAGATGCATTTTATTGTGGTTGTAAAAGTAATGTGGCGGAAGTGCACATGCAAAGTCAGCGTGTGATATGGGCACAGCCTATGTTTTGATTGGCCCCAGAAACAGAGTCAGCGTGTGATATGGGTATAACCTATGTTTTGATTGGCCCCAGAAACAGAGTCAGAGTGTGATATGGGCACAGCCTATGTTTTGATTGGCCCCAGAAACAGAACCCTTGACCTATTAGCCTTTGATAAGCTGTTGAATGAAAATAGGCTGAACAAGTACTGTCAAGTCTTGGTGTGTTATGGTCTGTAATATCACTGTCACCCCATAGAATCCTTGTATGATTGGAATATTGCTATGAGTTCGACTTGGAAAAATTTATGTATGCAATATATAGCAAAATTAATGGTGTTCTCACCCTTGTTCTACACAAAACTCCGCAATTCGATCGCAATTCCAATCTTTCCGTAGCGATCCGAAGGCAACCGTTTGGTAATACCCCATTCTTTCTCACCAATTCCTCTTAAGCCAATCTAGAAAAATAATACGTAAGACTGCAGTTGTAGTTCTGTAACAGCAAAGTTTTAGAAAATGACAATGATACCACATATAATACTCACCCCCCCCCACCCCCACCCCCCACCCCCCTTCTCACCACACCTCCAACTCTTTGCCCTCAGACCTGAACTACATTTAGGCTGTCTCATCAAACGAGCCTGTTCTGAACCAAGATGACAACTTCGGTCAAACCGGAAAGGAAGAAAATTTGCTTGAAATTTATTCCTAAAATGGAATATAATAGTATTTTTTGTAATAAAATCACTTATTTAATGGTTCGATTTCTCTTTAGCTACATGTAATGTGCTTGTGTCTAGGGAAGCTCATATATCCACGATCTTGCCAGGTTTTCATAACCGAGGGTAAGAGCCGGTTATACTTTGGTCAAAACTGCGACGTCACACAACCACAACCAAGTGGCCGAAATGGCTAACCAGTGATTGAAGTGGAGCATGTTCACAGTCATAGTATCGCCATTACATTGCTCTATTTGACTTAGGCAGTCCTGTAACAAGCAGTTCAAAAGTCCATCTAGCTTAGTTCTCCTACATATTTACACCAATATGCACTTCCCACAGCATGAAAGTGTCAATCACAATGACGGATGCCTACTTAATTCTAAATAAGTATTAATATGCTTAAATAATTCTAGTTTCCAAATTGGACGGCAATGTAGATTAATATCACTCAACTCCAGCGATGTTTCAAAAAAAAGGCAAGAAAAAAATAAAAAAGATTTTGTGATTGAACTTTGCTCAAGATTTAATCTATTTTTATTCGATTGACATTTGAAGTTCAATTTTATCATAATTATTAATTATTAATATCGTTGTCACGTTTCACCGCCACTGACGGTTAATGGGTGGCAATGTTTGTTGTTCCTGAGATTGGACTACATCTTGTGGTCTTGGATCTGGAGGATCCCTTGTAGAATACCAAAGGAACTATTCGAAAATATGAAATTCCTTCATCTTCTTTGTCATGTTCCCTTCTGTATGCAACCAACCTGCAATGTTGTGCTCCAAAATGTGGTCTGTCTGGGTGGGTGGGTCTGAATTTTTCGCCGAACTGTTCTCATCTATATTTTCTGCCACATGATTACACCACTTGGCCGTGCAATTCTTCTTCTTCTAGAACTAAACATTTTACGCAGTTACTTCCCTTATATTAATACCTCTGCCAAAATGTTATGTAGGTTATCTAAAGTCTGTCTTATTTCAGAAACTCTGCTCTGTCGCGGTTGGTACTGAAAGGATCCTTTACAAATTAGACACGTGGATACATAAATTCCGGAAGAGTTCTTTTGAGTGTAACTTAAGTCTTCTTATTTTTATTTTTTTAAATTTTTTTTCTTTTTCGGAAAGTAAGTGCTTTTGCAGTATTTGCTTAAAAGCTTTTAGACTTCAATCAGACGGAAGTAATAAGTTTTGTGAAGTAAGTCTGAAGTAGACAATAAATGTCTGATCCTGGCAATCACTGCATGCAAACTACTGTTGTTTATTTCAAATCAGAAGGAAGTATATCAGGTAGCCTTTTAGACAAAGTAATTACAATATACAATGCAACAAACACTGTCGTAATTTTTTATGCTAGCCTTCATATGCTGTATTTCCACCAACGATGTATTTCGAACCAATACCGCTCTTTTATACTTTTCATATAAAAACCTTTCCTTTAAGTAGTAAAGAGATGGTAAATATCTAGCGCAGTTGATAATGTTTTTTTGACCGGTTTTTCAAATTTTGAAGTTTGTTAACAAAACCGATTAAATGCAGAATTTGAAATATGTCAGTAACATCTTCGATTCACTCCGCTGCTACACAAAACGTGAAATAAATTGTAATGACTCAATTACTACTCAAATTGAAAAACTAACATGACTCAGAACAATAGAGATTTATCCATACCTTCAAAAATGTGCGTATATAAAAATCATAACAGCTAGAAATATGATGGTAGACTAAACAAATAAAAATTACTTATGGTACAATCTTTTCAGGCAACACACCAATACTATTTCTCAGATAAACCTGTTGGCACAATCAATTTTACCAACTGTTCAAAAGTTTAGTTTGTGGGATGGTCCAATCTTAACTAAATTTTGTTTAACAATATACAGTATGACACAGTGAAATCATTGTCGAGTGCTGACTGATACAAGATGTTAATGATGTTTTTCACTTCTCTCAAAAACTAACAAATTTTGGTAATTTACTGGTGAAACTGTTACTTTTTGTTCAATTTCTGGTTCTTCTTATTGGGTTTCAATTGGCATAGACTTTGCCTCTACAACCGTAATGACGAGGAATATTGTAAAAATAATGTTTGTATATGGAGACCATGACATCGATTTAAAACTCTTTCTCAGTTCTTTTCATAATGCTTTTTTTTTTCCTCTGTCATTAAATCATTTCCAAACTCTTTGATATCCTCTAATTCGCTACCATTTAGTAGAAGTAATCGATTCACGCTTCCTTCAAGTTCAATAGTACTACTGTGCAAGCCGTCTATTTTATCATTTAATATTTTAAATTCGTTTGAAATCAAACTGTAGGCTTCCTCGGTTGAAATTTTCTTATCTGCTTTGGCTAGACGTTCCTCACAGACATATTGTTTATTTTTTATATCTCAAGTTGTTATATTTTCTCTTGCTGTTTCTCTTCACTTGCCGTAATTGCAGATGAATGCTTTGCAGCTCTTAGTGAATTGAATTCTTTTACTCGTTATTGTCTTGCCTTTTACATGCATGGTTAAATTCCACATATACTTCTACGTATGAAGACAATATGGGCACTGTTTCGGCATTTACTATTTATTTGAAATAGTAAGTAATAAACGTCACAAACAGACTTTTACTAGTTACGACATAAAATTACACAAAGTGAAATACTAATTTCACTTATTGTTACTTTTGTCGCAAAATGCATAAAAATGGCAACAACTGTACGTAACAATCAGTGACTAGAGACAGATTTTTAAAAAAAATTGTGCTAGAAACAAATATTTGATAATAAATATATCACTCATAACATCTGAAGATACCCTGTTTTATCTCTATCGGGATAAACCATTGTGAGAAATGATACGAATTCAGTGTAGGAAATGTAATGAGCTAAAGTATCCAGTTGACTTTGAGAAAATAAATTATGGTTGGATGCAGTGCAAAAAAAAAAAAAATATATGCGCAAGTAAACTGAGTGCAGAATGGACAATGTGCAATAGAGTACCAAAGACTAGAAAACTACAGTATGTGAATTTGGTAGAATCATACTTATCTGTTTCATTTGTCAACATCTAGCTCTTTTACGTACGGAAAATACAAAAAAAAAAACAAAACAATAAAAAAATTCGAGAAGACATTATATTGAACATTTCAAACACTAAAATATCAGATATGAAACAAGTATCGAAAAATTCTATCCTACGAGTGATGCGTGAAAGTGATATAATGTTAGCAGAGCGCAGTGTCAGAAGTTGAAAATGCAGCAGGAGTTTGATCAGTGTAGATATGGCCAAGACATGTGAAGTTTAAAGACTAAGCATGAAACGATGAATCAGAAAGTAATACAGTCCTAATTTATGATAAGTATTACAGCCCTAATTTATAATAAGTAATACAGCTCCAATTTATGATAAGTAATACAGTCCTAATTTATGATAGTTAATACAGACCTAATTTATGATAAGTAATACAGTCCTAATTTATGATAGTTAATACAGACCTAATTTATGATAAGTAATACAGCTCCAATTTATGATAAGTAATACGGCTCCAATTTATGATAAGTAATACAGCCCCAATTTATGATAGGTTGGAAAAGAAAGTCAGAAACGTACTGCGCAATGTACACAACGAAGAAAGCAGATACAGATCGCGAATAAATAATTCTCAATAAGGCACTTGACGCGTACAAATTCACGGAAGATCACCGGATCACAAGGACCTCTACATTTTTTTATTCAGGTTGAACCACACGCAAAGGAAATCATTACGTGTAATCTCAAAATAATGATCTCTATGCTATTACAACTCGAATTTAAGATCATCTTTAGAAAGATGTTAATAGATGAGATGGAGGTAGAAGAAACCAAACAAATTTACTATACAAGTAATTTAAAATATATAATGACCAATCTAGAAATAGATAATATATTGAATGCACTATTCGATAATCTCGTCGCTCATTTTGAGCAAAAGGTCACGGACTGTACTAAGTGGGTGTTTCATAAAATCGTGGCATTGTACATGAACATTGACGAGTATGACCCATTAAACAATATATCTTATATAGAGTATGACCCATTAAACAATATATCTTATAGAGAGTTTGACCCATTAAGCGATATATCTTATAGAGAGTTTGACCCATTAAACGATATATCTTATATAGAGTTTGACCCATTAAACGATATATCTTATATAGAGTATGACCCATTAAACGATATATCTTATAGAGAGTTTGACCCATTAAACGTTATATCTTATAGAGAGTATGACCCATTAAACGATATATCTTATATAGAGTATGACCCATTAAACGATATATCTTATATAGAGTTTGACCCATTAAACGATATATCTTATATAGAGTATGACCCATTAAACGATATATCTTATATAGAGTATGACCCATTAAACGATATATCTTATATAGAGTATGACCCATTAAACGATATATCTTATAGAGAGTATGACCCATTAAACGATATATCTTATATAGAGTTTGACCCATTAAACGATATCTCTTATATTGAGTTGTCAGAATAGATCAAGAACAAAAACGGTTTTATAAATGTAGAAAAGAGAGATATGTTCAAATGTTACTTTTATATAATCGAATCTGTTCGAACATTCCATCCAAGGACCCACACAGACTAACTAAGTACAATTGGTACCCACACAGAATAACTAAGTACAATTGGTACCCACACAGACTAACTAAGTACAGTTGGAGCAAATACAACCGTCCAGTAATGATTAAAGACACTAGTAGAATTCTAAAGATGAATTCGATATATCTGTTAAACTTTACGATATTGTCGAAGACAAATTTATAAAGCCTACAAGAAAGAAGTGAAAAGGAGAAAGATCAACACGATGAGATGTTAACCATTTTCGATGGCATATAAACATTTAATTACGTCGGCATTTGGGATTTATCAAGACTTGTATCGGGCCAAATTAACAAACACAAGGACCAAAATTAATTTGTAATAAATGCTTTAATTATTTCGATTCACTAGATAAATTATCAAAACACAAAAGACTATGTTTCAAAGTAGGCAATACCAATTACACAATGCCCGATTAAGGTTCAGTTGTTCAATTTAGATATTACCAGCATCCGCTTAAAATGGCAATCGTTGTTTATTGTGACTTCGAATGCGTAATAGCTAAAACTAAGGATGATGAAAATTAAACTTCAATGCAAAGCACGGACACAGAGTGTACGACACAATCATAGACATTGAAGACTACTTAACACGTTCCTTTAGCATATTTTCAAAATGTTTAACAGTCTCGTTAAATTTTGTGTCGTCTACATTTGTCCTAACTGTTCAAGTGATTGCCCCATGAATACATAAGTATCAACAAATCTAATTGTTTAACAGTAATTTCGTTATTATCCTTTATGAACCTTTCAACTATGAAAATTTTGCTGAATGAAATGTATTTCTCATCCTTGTTGTGTATGATCTTCACCTCGTTATCATGGTCTTGCCCAACTAGCTGCTTGGTACAACGGTGACTATCATACCCCAACAAGTCGTGTATAAAAAGTTTAATGAATTTACCATATCTGAAACTTATATTACAGTTGTTATGAGCAGACTCGCGACATTCACCGGTTATGTAGTCGTGGTCCCTAACGTTATAACCATCGATCTGTTTTTCACAAATGTGGCAAATGTCAGTCGAGTTAAAATATCTTTTGTTTTCATTAGTGAAAACTATTGATTTTGCAGTTTTATATTTGTATTCGTTGTATAAATTTTTTTATATCCTACGCATCCAGTAAAGTTTAGGAAACCTGTCAAAAACAATAGCGACTGAGCTGAATGATCCATCTCTATACTACTGCTTTATAGCCTGCTCTGGTAACAGTTATAAAACTGCAAGATAGTTTTGCATGATTTGGAATCATCTAATGTTAAAAATATTAACAAAGGAGGAAAATGAGCTACATTTAAATGGGGGGAAAAAAAAAAAGTGAACAACTACGCACCCCAATCTGACAATTAATCGTGTAGAACTAATCAAGATGCTACGGGACTTGCTATCCGTTAATGCGTTAGCACGCCTTGAACATTTGATAAATAAATATTTCACGCCGAAAGTACGAAAGGCTGCACCATAAGAACGATTTAATATTGAACCTTTAAAAAAGAAATTAACTGCAAAAAAGATTATATTGCCTTTCTTTTCCTAGAAATCCAGAGCGAAACTTTCGACATCATAAAATGGTAGTGTATATGTGCAACACGAACTAAATGGAAGAATTGTAATTGAAATGTCAGGGTGCTTTGCCGTTCATAATCGCATGATAACTGAAGTAATAAGACACATTTAGGTTTTTTTCAGCTGATCAACAATTCTTCTTTCAAACTCAGAGGCGTAAAATCTAGTTCTTTCATAATTTAATAAAATGTTCTGGGAAATAGATAAAAGACTTGAAATTACAGTGAGCAATGCTGTTAGAAGCGAAGCATTCAGCAACCAAACTGGTTTATCATAGGATACAATCTAGTCTGCCAAATTTGGCTTTCTTATACTTCTCGTTTTTGTTCTTGTCTTTGTGGCTATTTGAACTATTTTGTTCCCAGTAAACCATGGAAATACACACACACTACAGCCATGTCGGTTCAAATCCACTGAAGTGTGATTTGGTGGAAGTTCTCGACAAGTGCGCTAGCCAACTCACCCATCGGCACGCATACCTCGATGTGCGAAAATCATTTTTACTGTTCTCGTGACCGGATGTGCTGCACTGAGTCTGCGCCTTTTATTCCGCTCTTCTTCAGAGACGTACTTAAAATGTCAAGATAATTAATACAATATTGATCTTTGTATTATACTCCTTATCCGCTGAGGAATCCTTCATATGGACAAATTTTAAATGGCATCGACAGAATATCATGGTATTCGAAGTGGACTACCTTTCGAGAGAGACCAAAAGCACTTTGAAAGGGCATGCGGACAATCTTTCTTTCTTTCCTCTTTGTTGTTGTTGTTGTTGTTGTTGTTGTTCTGTTTCGTTTTAACGACACCTTAAATACATTATAGGCTATATCATGCAGAGGAAATTGGAGCTAAGTGTCATTCCCAAGGACACACCGAGGCAGCTGACCCGGGCTGGTATCGAACCCGGGATTCAGAGGGATTGTGCTAACAATCTTGGTTGTTCTTTATCGGGAAACTTCAAATCTATCTACAGACCAAATAGCAATGAAGGTAAAGTCGAAAATGAAAGAAATTGGTTGGCATCTAGGTAAATCAATTATTGATCCCCAGCTTTCTGGTTAGAATCACGTTTCTCAAAATTGATATTTTTTCAAACATCTGTGTTGACTTCTTGTCTCTATTATGCTAAGCCCTGTACAAGATTTGACCCGCTAACCGCTGTATTGGGTGCCTTGTTCTGCCGTCGGCTATTGAATAGAGTTATCAAGATAAATCTTGTAAAGGTGTCTGAGAACAATTAATCAAAAGGAGTTGTGCACTAAAGAGTTGAATACACGATAAAGGAAATCGAAAACTTATAACGCTTGCATCCAGCAGAGAATCCATGAGATTTGAAGCGAAGAGGGAAAACGTATGAAAAGTATCATCGAGGAAGATAAAGAAATACTCCAATTTCGTCAAGGTTTTTACCCAGCAATTGACGATTAAAACAAATGTTAACATTTCCTCACATAAATAGCAATCACATGCATACACATATCACCAAAGATAAAAATCTACGTGAGCTTTTTTTTTACAACATTCTAGCAAGTTAATATGCACTTTTTAAATTTATTTCTTTTTACAGACAAGTAGCTCACCAGGGGGAGCAAAAAAAGAGATAGAGATATCAGTTGCTTAAAAATACACTTTGTTTTCTGTCAACATCGGCTCATGAGATGATTGAAACCCCTACACACACAAATGATCATAGCATGTTCTTCATAAAACTTTTTGTTGCATGAATCATAAACTCAGGAGCAAACTATTTATATTGTACATGATCGTTTTAGTACACGTATGCCATTGAAATTTTACAGAATAATAGAGGTAATCAAGTTAGGATAGTCCTGAAATGTCTATGATATTAACTTTAAATTGAATTACAGCACCATACTAAAAATATCTTCGAATTTTGAGTTTGAGTCTACGTTTCATGCTCACATACCGTATATACTCGCGTATAATTAAATACCAACTGCAAACTGCATAGACCCAGATCTGCCGTCGCATAATGCGCCGGCAGATCTGGGTCTATGCAGTTTGTAAGGACTAATCAGTAGAACAAGCAACATAGACCCTGATCTGCAGGCGCATTATGCGACGGCAGATCAGGGTCTATGTTGTTTGCATTTGGACGCGCCTATAAGCGAGTATATATGGTAGTTTCCATAATATCGGGCCTAGTCCATGCCGCCGTGGCAGGGCGTAGTTTAAGCTTTTATAATGTGTTCTAGATTGTTTTTTTTTTGTGCTCTTTCAATCATATCGCCAACATTATTGGTCAAACGATTTATTCCATACATTCGATATATTAGGTATTTTAGGAGACTTGGATTCTTGGTGGATTTATTGTCTCAAAAAATTCATAAGAGAGAAGAAAATACAATTTTTGAAACCATTACCATCATTTAAGCTGTTTCTTCACAAGCAAAAGTCATTGACATAGAAGAGTATCAATCAATAAATATTAATTCCGATTGTATACGGTTTACAATATGTTCAGTGTCGAAATAATTAAACTGTCCTCGAGATGCAAGGCCAGTAATGTATATACTCTCTAAGCTTGGATTGACTCCAATGATAACCGTGTCGCCAGTGGCAGCGCGCGCGAGGGTACGAGGCGTCCGGGGACAATGTTCTTTAGTGGCGCCCCTACTTTGCCACAGAGAACAGTTTTTATGTCAGTTGCCAACCTCCATCCCCCCCCCCCCCCCCATCTAACTATAAATTTTATGAAGAATTGCCCCCATTACACTAAGGTGAGGCGAAACACTATGCAAATTTCAGCTGCAAAAATTTAAAAAAAAAAATGGCTCACGACGGCGCCCCCCCCCCCTTCGCATGGTGCCTGGGTTCAGTTCCCCCCACCCCCACCCCTTTCACGCCGCCACTCGCGTGTCGCACTTTTTCATGTAGACAACTAAATCATATTCTCACTCTGCATATCTCTTTCTTTTTACATAATGCTCTAAAAAAAAGGGAATCATTGGAGTTTAAACCGATTTTGTCCCTTTCTTTCATTCATCCATTTATCTATTCATCCGTCTGTAACAAAATGATCGAGAAGAGAAATTAGTGAAGGACAAATACCGATGTCTTAATAATGTTTATAAAGTGTTCAAAGGATCTTTGTTACCCACTCTACACAATATCTGTTTATAAAGTGTTCAAATTATCTTTGTTACCCACTCCACACAATATCTGTTTATAAAGTGTTCAAATTATCTTTGTTACCCACTCCACACAATATCTGTTTATAAAGTGTTCAAATTATCTTTGTTACCCACTCTGCACAATATCTGTTTAACAAAACTTCTGACCACCGTTTTCATGAGTGATGAGCTGTCCTATTGGAGATGTTTTAATCTGGTAGATTTATTTGTTATTGTCCATCACAGGAAGTCCAGACATGGTAAGTTCTGCGGGCAAAATTCCTTTTTCTGATTAGGTTAAACCAGAAATCCTCAATGAAAATAAATGATGACAAGTCCTGGTAAATGTCAGTGATACGACTCTATGTCTTAAAAATATGTAACAGAAAGAAAGTGAAACCAACAATGTAAATAAAATCAACAAGCAATTTATTTCCAGACAATTAAAGTGAGAATTTAAAAGACACTTACAATTTGTGAGTAAAATTCCAAATAATTCTAAATGTCCTAATCACAAGTCCAAACTAAATTAATGTTCAGAATGAATTCCAATAGCCTTGAATGTCCTGATGTACTACAAAGATGTAATCCAGAATGTATCTGAATGAGTTCACATAAATCCCAAAATCATGTATTAATCCAAAAGTCAATGAAAACTTTTATATTTCCAAAATTTTTTGTAAATAAATAATTCCTCTCAAATTATATCTGATTTCAACAACACAACTATAATACATTCCTTTTAGACTGATATTTTAGAACCAAAATTCTAGAAAAGGAATGAATTTGTTTACCAAAATCTGTATATAAATACACATGCCTACATGACCTATGTCACATCACAATATAAGTAGTTTTAATGGGAAAATACTGGCCTACCTGACACATGTCACAAAAGTCTAATTGCGAAATGCCTATGAAACTACTACGTAAACAACTGGACAAAAGTTAAGTATATAAACATCATACATAACACCAGTCACTTGTGCTTGTTGTCTCGAGAGTTCTTTTTCTCGATCTTCTATTAAATTCAGGCGTTTATCTTCTATAAACATCAATGTATTGCCCGTTAATTAAAAGATTTTGTCTACCGCTTCAACATAAGAAATATGCAAAATTAAGTCCAATATTATCATCATGTTGATATCTGACACGTGGACCAGATTATGTTCGGAAAAGAATCCCCTAGTCTCTAAAAAAAACAAACTGTCAACAAAGAATGAATTTTATATCTTGGCCACCAACCAGGAATCTACATAATAAAGAATGAGCAACATTTTTGTCTTCTCAGAAATCCTCGTGCCGGGTAGAAACTTTTTGATTGGTTGTGACACTACATATATATAGATACATATATATATATATATATATATATATATATATATATATATATATATATATATATATATATATATATACCGTATAAACTCGCGTATAATTCCGGGTCCAAATGCAAACAACATATACCCTGATCTGCCGTCGCATAATGCGCCGCCAGATCAGGGTCTCTATTGTTTGTTCTACTGATTAGTCCTTACAAACTGCATAGACCCAGATCTGCCGTCGAATAATGTGACGGCAGATCGGGGTCTATGCAGCTTGCAGTTGGTACAAGATTATACGTGAGTATACGGTATATATATATATATATATATATATATATATATATATATATATATATATATATATATATATATATAAACCATGCACGGAAATAACAGCAGCGGAAAAATACCATTTACTTGGAAATAATTGAAACACTGTAACACTGCAATTTTGCAAATGTTAACAACTTGATAACGGAATCGTTTTTTTAAATAGAAATTATCAATCTGACCATGCTACGGATTTGTGGACAGAATCCTCGTCTTACAAAATTATTCTCCACTCGTTCTCTAAGATATAAAGGCACAACAACGGAGAAGTGAGTGAACGAAGAAAATACAGTTGCTATATTGTATGTAGCTAATAGCTCTCAGAATGAAAAAATCAACAACATAGATACTAATTAGGTCAATGTAAATGTATATTTAGTTCAAACATCGGTTAAGTATATGAGTGACATTCAAAGAAAGACGGCCCTGTTTTGCTGCTTTCATATTTCTAGTCGTTGCTACCGAAACAGGTATTCTTCTGTAGCTCTTCAAACTTTCTGTTTTTTTCTGTACCGCCTTTCCAGCCACTTCAGTAACGGTGCTAGTCAAGTGTTTTACCGTATCTATTCAATCTATTACCGTATCTATTCGATCTATTGCCGTATCTATTCGATCTAGTAAGTGCTTATTAAGACTGGGATTCTTAGTGGATGTTAGTCTATCAAAAATCATGCGAGAGAAGTACATATATTCTTTAAACAATTATCGTACTTTTTGTTTAAAATGCTCTTTTTTAGAAGCTATAGATATTGTCATAGAGTATAACTGTATAAATAATTGCCATGTTTAATACAGTTTACACAGTTGAGTACCGGAATAATTTCATTGTCTTCCAGACGCATAGTCACTAAAGTCATTTATTTATAATCTGGGATTTACTTCAGTGATAACTCTAGGACAATTGCTCAGATAAGCCATAGATTAATATAACGCGTAGTCCTTGATATCAATATCAAATTTTACGTTTCTGGTCATTCGTTGTGTCTTTAATTTATTCTTTGAAGCTCTGCTGCAAAATTGAATCATCAGAGTTTACACAATACGCCAAAAGATGCAACTGGCAACAAGTGAAGTCACTTGACACGGATGGAAAGTCCCACTAGAATTTTGATTGAACACTAATTTTTTTACCTACCTACCTTTTTACCAATCTAGCCCGTCAGCTGCCTGCATACCAATTACCTACATATCCAACTATCGATGTACCAACCTAAGTTGTTATTTTCTCGAAAAATCGAGGAATACAAAAAAAGATCTTTCACCAGTGAAATTATAGCCAAAGAGGAATGCTTTTATTTTTAAGAGCTACCAGTAAATTAAACTTTCAGCTACAATTAAGTCTTTATTGAAAGAAAAATCACTGCAAGCATTCATTTGTTTATAATACTAGTATTTCCTGAAAACCTAAAATGCAGAAACGTTTTGGTGTTGTGTCAGAAATTCTTGGTAAATCGAACATGGAGACAATGGCCAACTAATGTTAAAAAAAGCAAAATGACATAAACAACCAAGAAAGAAGCAACATGTGCAGCTATTTTCAAAAGCCAGCATATTACGCTGCACACAATAGCAGCCAATGCCACTACTGCCTTTTGGATGTCTCGAAGGAATATAACACTAGCTTTTTACTAAAAGAGAAAGTAGCGATCTTTCTGTTTCCACGATGCTGTAACCTTTTCAATCTGGTATGACTTTGCTCACAAACCTTTTAACAAATATATATGCTCAGGTTTGATCGAAATAACCTTGAGCAGGATTTACTTGTCCCGGGATCATTCTTTATGGGAATATTTCGAATAGCGTTTTAATTAAATTTCTTTCTATTCTGAAATGAAGGCAAATTTGGGATCACAATAATACTGAGGGAATGATAGATGAGTGTAAGTCATCTCAAGGTAATTATAACAGTTGGCAAAATGTCAA